>JAWZYV010012830.1:0-600000 GCA_038373885.1 Cheiracanthium punctorium | reverse complement strand
CAGGTCCGAATCCTGGGCACGGCTATATATATATATATATATATATTTACAAAATATCGTGATCCATCACATTATGGAAGAGTACAATAACATGTTAAGGCCATTCTTTTTAACACGCTTTTATTTGTTGATTAGAGACCTATTTTCCCTTTTTAGTGAGAAAGGTAGCATTTAACTGCAGGTTGATTAATACTTTTATTGCACAGCAGGGGCGTAGCAAGAGGGGGGCTCAGGGGGATGCTCCCCTCCGAAATGGGACCCTTTACTTAGCTTACAATTTGATATTTAGCTTACAATTGAGCTTTAAATTTGTTACCCAGCCCACCCCGAAATAAAATCCTGGCTACGCCACTGGTGCACAGTGAAAATAAATTATCTCACAGTTTGTACTTTCCAACTTAGTGTTCCTTAGTGTCTTATGAGAGATATCGAAAATTAAAAATAAATTTTAAATACATACAATTTAACAAAAACTAAAAAACACGCTTTTATAACAAATCGAACTAAAAAGTGAAAAATAAAAATATAGTTTAAAAAAACAAAAAACACGCTTTAGTGATAAATTGAACAAACTAAAAAGCGAAAAATAATTCTTAATATAGAAATAAATTAATGAACGAAAAATAGTTTTATTGTGAAAAAAGCGTGGGGTGCTCCATATATCAGTTCTTGAGAATATTCAATCGGTACGATAAGTACAAAAATGATACAAAAAATATAGAACAAAGCGCCCCACGCTTTTTTCACAATAATACTATTTTTCGTTCATTAATTTATTTCTGTATTAAGAATTATTTTTCGCTTTTTAGTTTGTTCAATTTATCACTAAAGCGTGTTTTTTGTTTTTTTTTAAACTCTATTTTTCAATTGGTAAGTTGGTTACAGTGTACAGTATTGATAAGTTGGTTACAGCAACAAAATGACTGAAAATATATCGAACCCAAATAAACCAATATTTTTTTATCCAGTTTGGTTCCGGTTTTCGTTCCGACCATAATAACGTTTTTTTCCGGTTTTCGGGTTCCGGTTCAGTCCGGAAGTCATGGTATTTATCTGTGTTTTATTTTCAAGTAGTAACTTTTTAAATAAATTTAGGTTTACTTGAATTTAAGCAAAACATTCTATGGAAAAAAATTTGAAAACGTTTTAAAACCGATCAAGCGCGTGCATAACCGTATATTACGGATTCAAGAAAAAATACACTAAATCTTATAAATTAGAAGTGAATGAACGGTCCCTTTAATATTATCTGAATGCAGAAAGACAAAATCTCCTATGTTTTACTCGGCAAAGAGAACCTATTAACGACATGACAGACTCAATTTTCGAAAACCCCCATGCTTTATATAATATGCTTGCATTGTGCCGTACTGGTGTCGCAAACAATTTTGTGCCATGCAGTTTCATTCCCGTTACACTTCATGAGTCAAATCATCAATGGCCTGCGCTGCATGTAGAAGACATGACGTTGGTTTTATCTTCCAATGAAGTCCTATATGTGCCCGGTAGGAGAATAATCTGGTAATTATTTTTTGTCCAAGGAAACATGTAGACACATTTTACAGCACAGTCCGTCAAGTATAGCGGCATAGTTTACAGCGTAGTCAGTCAGTTGCGTAATAGCATAGGTATGGGGACGAGCGTTATCTGTTGAAAAAGTCCATCATGAAAACTGTGCACAAGAATAGCCTGTTGTTAAACGACAAAATTTTCTGATAAGGTAGTTGGGATAAGGATGAGTGTACATTCATATTCAGACGGATTCACAGATTGACGGACTCAGGGCATAAGAGACTGACATAAATTGACAGATTGACACCGACAAATTGTCTGCGTCACAGGCAGATAGATTTAAAGCTCTCACTCCGCTTTCTTCTAGTCTAAATACGGCCATCACTGCTGGAAAACAAAAGTATTTCGTTAAAGAATACATTATCTACACATTCGTTCGAGAATGCATCCACTCCGACATCAAGTGGCTCTCAGATTAGTGCCGTCAAGTCTCGATAAGTCAAAGTCATATAAGTCGAATATTCGTTTATCTCTACGTTTTCTCGGAGGCCCAAATCTATTTAATATTGTTAACGCGAAATTATCTCTGTATCTCGAAGTCTTCCTCTTTTTAAATCGAAGTTTTTATGTAAGTTTCGACTTCATTTCATGCTCGATAAATCCCCAAAATAAGAAAAAACTAGGATTCAATTTTTCTCCCTGGTTAAACTACGTACTCCGTACTCCTTACCATTCAGCTTTTATCACGGGGGGGGGGGGGGGGGAGAGAAGAAGAAGATACTTTTCCACTTTTCTGACTGACTTGTGTTCGAGAAAGGAGAAAAAAAATCCATGCTTATTTTTACTGTTTAAAATAAGTTAGAATTTATTTTTTAAACTCTGATAGCTGTACAATATCGATTAAATGCTATCTATATAAATAAAATTAGACTTTTGTCTGTACATTTCCTTGAATTCAAAAATTTTGCGATTTTTATCCGTTTCAAGCACCCGGGAATCCGATGCGACCCTCAAAAAAAAGTTTGTCTGTCTGTCATTCTGTCATTCTGTCGTTCTGTCATTCTGTCATTCTGTCCGTGACGCTTTTTTTGTTTAAGCATCACGTAAAAACGACTGAAGCGAATGATATGAAATTTGGTGTCATGATAGGTGGTCACTCAACTTAAAACATAGGCGTCGAATTTTTAAAAAATCTTGATTAGATTTTCAGATTTTGCGAAAATCCTTTCAAACTGCGTAAATTTGTGTTCAAGCATCACGCAAAAACGACTGAAGCGAATGATATGAAATTGGGTGTCATGATAGGTGGTCACTCAACTTAAAACATAGGCGTCCAATTTTTAAAAAATCTGAATTGGATTTTGAGATTTTGCGAAAATCCTTTCAAACTGCGTAAATTTGTGTTCAAGCATCACGTAAAAACGACTGAAGCGAATGATATGAAATTGGGTGTCATGATAGGTGGTCGCTCAACTTAAAACATAGGCGTCGAATTAAAAAAAAATCTTGATTAGATTTTGAAATTTTGCGAAAATCATTTCAAACTGCGTAAATTTGTGTTCGCACATCCCGTAATAACTGCAAAGGTGAAAAAATGATATTTGGTGAAATGATAGGTGGTCACTCACTTTAAACTATAAGCATCCAATTAAAAAAAATCCATCAGATTTCGAGATTTTGTGAAAATCGTTTAAAACTGAATGAATCTTTGTTCCCGTATTACGTAATAACGACTAAAGCGAATGATATGAAATTTGGTCACACGATAGATGGTTGCTCAACATAAACTATAGGAGCCCAATTTTTTAAACATTTTTATTAGATTTTGAGATTTTGTGAAAATTCTCTCAAAATACGTTTATATTTCTTCAAACATCACGTAATAACGACTAATACGAATGATACGAAATTGAGTGATATGATAGGTATTTGCTAATCTTAATTTATAGGCGTTGAATTTAAAAAATATTTTGCTTACATTTTGAGATTTTTCGAAAATCGTTTTAAAATGCTGAAAATTTCTTCCAGCATCACGAAATAAAGACTGCAGGGAATGAAACGAATTTGGGTGACATGATAGGTTGTCACTAAACTTAAATTCTAGGCTTCCAATTTTTCAAAAATGTTGATTAATTTTTGAGATTTTGCGAAAATTATTTCAATATGCGTCAATATTCGTTCGCGCTTCACATAATCACGACTAAAGCGAATGAAATGATATTACTTAGTTACTCTCTAACTTGTAATATTTTAACAATACATGAAAATTATAACTTCGCTTTCTTTACTTTGGCAATATACTACATCCATTCTGTGTACTCCTACAGTGCTGACGAAAGTTGTTGTTTTTTGGAAATTTGCATTCACTAACTCGTCAAGGACGGGTACTTCAGCTAGTTTATTATTAAAAAAAATTAACATTTACAAGGAAAAGCAGGAAAGAAGATAAATACACTTCTGTTAGTTCGCAGCATTTGGTCTATCCCTTAGGATTTCCAGTTATCGAAAATTGAATGCATATTTGGTTGAAGAAATTTAAAGATAATACGGAGGTTCAGCAAAATTTTGTATGCAGTACACTTAATATTTTATGCTCTATTTCTCATCTCGTATCTTCATTGATTTTTTGTAATGGAAAATGCATTTTTAAATAACACCCAATTCAATTTCGTTTACACGCCTCTCTTTATCTATCAAAAGAGAAAATCTTGCGATTCTGAGTCCCAATGCAGACCAACGTTTCCGATTCTTCAATTTTCCTTCTTTTATTTACCTCCTTCCACTTAAAAGAAAAAGAATTGCAAAACACGCACTCTGACCGTTCATATGCAATTACGCGGTGCCATTTTTTTTTTCTTTTATATAAACCCAAACACGACATCTTCATCCCAGCTTTCAAACTCACGTTCTCCTGCCGATGTTACGTGATATTTTCGCGCACCGTCACGTGCTCCGCTCGGTACGCGGAGTACTGAGTACTGTAAGAACCTTTTGCGTCCCACCCGTCAGAAGATCCTTTTCACCCAAGTTTTTGACTTGCCTTTTGGACTTGCCTTGGCCCTTTTTTGCTTTTTGGGAGAGGAAAAAAAAAAGATACAAATTCACCCCATCCTCTAACCTCTGATATTCTCCGCGTAAAACAAAAAGCGATACACGTGCTTTTCAAAATCGAACTACAAAGGCCATCAAGCATATGAACGAACGTGATGTGCTGATGCATTCTTTTTCTTTAATTTTTTTTTTTTTTTTTTAGACGAACAAAGATCTTTGCCGAAAAATCTCTGGTGAAAGTTTTGTAAGTTTTTGTGTAGGGAGGAAAAGGTTTTCCTTTTATTTTTATTAGCTTTAAAGGTATGTTACGTATTTAGATAGCATCTGATAGTGATCTCGTACAGTGTAAATTATTGTGAGATATACGATGCCGAAGAATTGTTGGGCACTATAATTAAACTAAAAAGAAAATCTAAACACAGTAGCATTAAAATCTAATTGCTAACTAATTGCATACATAACAAAAATAGCTTTGAGATCCTTTGATAGATATTTTTATTTTCAAATGGCGGTGCTTAATAATGCATTGGAGGTATCGGCCGCTACTAAGGCCGGAGTTTTTGGTCCCTTTTAATGCGGGCACCTAGTAGGTGGACCAACGTTGCCCCCTTTGAAAGGACGGACACAATGACATCCACGCCCAGTAGGGGTATCGAACCTCGGCCTCTAGGAGTTGATCCCGAAACTGTCATACGATGCTTTACCCGCCATACAATCTAGTCAACCCTTTGGTGGATCGTATCCACTCTTAAAAATTTGGCGCAGCATTTCACTAAAACTTGGTAAAACATGGTACTTGAAAAGTTGGCTGCATAAGATGGTGAAACCTTGCTCCAACCTTTGGTGCTTCACAAAAATATAGTTTAACATGAGCACCAAACGTTGGAACAACGTTTCACCATCTAATGGAACCAACTATTCAAGTACCATGTTTTATCATGTTTTGGTGAAATGTTGCTCCAAATTTTTAAGGGTGTAACTTTTAAACGATATTCGATTTCATTCCAAGTATTTGCGAGCATCTGAGAAGTTATAGAACGAATAGCCGAATGAGATATACTGTTGAGTTTCTGTACATTAACCCTTTATAAGGCAGTGGTAGAATACTTACCACCTACGGTCTATTAAATACAGAAATCAATTGTCATGAGTGAATTTTCTGATTTTTGTTCAGTTATATTGGATGTATATTTTTTCCATACATCTAGATTCTAAATAATATTTGGCTTATGAACTTTTCTTTCATTCGCAATTTTAAAGAAAGCTCGAATAATGACTCGAAAATGGAGCCTAAGAATCATCGCTTTTAATTCTATATTTTTGCGTTTTATTCCGTGTACAAGCAGCAGGTAGTTTTCCGACTTTGATTTTGTGTATAATGAATGTATTCTCCTGCAAAATTTCTATGTTTGTTTAATACTTGTTTCTCCAATTTTCACGTGGGATATTACAGTAGAGGGAAAATATATGAATTAATCCTAAAAAATGGGCCAGAAAAATTCCAAGTAATTTCGACTCTCTGCACATACCCTCGCCTTATAAAGGGTTAAGACATGTTTTCCTGCATGCCCTGCAAATAATATTTTTGACGAAACCCACAGTGAAAAATGCCAAGAGACTGAAATCCGGTGAAAGAAGAGACCATTGAATTGGGCTATCATGACTTATCCATCTGCTTGCGAAATGTTGATTGATGCAATAGCGCACAGACATTGCGCAATGTGGAGATGAGTTGTCCTGATGAAAAATCATGTTGCCAAATCTTTGCCACAGCCTCCATGTCCACTACAATCTCCTGAATCTCTTGCTGAAGTCTTTGTCGCCTAGCTCCATCTATCAGATTTTTTTGGTTCAAAATTATGGAAAAGAAAAATCTAGCACTTCATGGAATTATGGGTTATTTCTTGAAACATGATTGTTGTGTTGGTGGATGATGACATGTGTTCGAAAATGTGCTTCTTTTTAATGTGCACCCCACATGTGTTCAAAGGAATCCAGGTGCCAGAACTTTTCTGAAAAAGTGCACGCCTTAAATTCCTTTTCAGTCTCCAGCACATTTTTGGCTTCCACCTTCGAGGACAACAAAGTGGTGCTTTGAAGAGAAATACGTACATCGAATACGCAATTCAGGAAAGAGAATCTCTGTAAAAGTTGTTGGTTTAAATGACACCAGTAGCGCCGTAATGTGACCTTCAGAATCCTTCAGAAATGCTGAAATTGCAGCGTATCCATGTGTAATTTCCAGAAGTCTCAGAGATCAATAGTTTTTTTTTGCAGATAACTTCAGATATGCTGAGCTTACAATGTTGCCATCATCAGTTTTAGAAATGATGAGAGATCAGTACCACCATGCAAAAAGCTTCAGGAATGCCGAGTCAGCAGTGATTCTCAGAAAATAGCTTCAGACATGCTGAATCTGCAGTGTCTCCAAGCACGATTTAAAAAACGTTGAGGGATCGGTACCACTATGCAGATAGCTTCAAAAATGCTCAGTCATCAGTGATTCCCAGAAAATAGCTACAGTCATGTTGAATCTGCAGTGTCTCCATGCATAGTTGAAAAAAAAATGTTGAAGGATTAGTACCACCATGCAAATAGCGTCAAAAATGTTCAGTCATCAGTGATTCACAGAAAATAGCTTCAGACATATGTTGAATCTGCAGTGTCTCCACGCACAGTTGAAAAAAATGTTAAAGGATTTAGTCCCAAAATGCAAATAGCTTCAAAAATGCTCAATCATCAATTATTCCAACAAAATAGCTTTATAAACGGTGAATATTCAATAGATCTATGCATAGTATCAAAAATGAAGAGGGATTCGTACGTCTACTAGAGATGAGTTCAGGCTCATTTTTTGAAGCCCGAGCCCGGGGACTTTTAATCCGAGTCCGAGCAATATTATTTAAGTCGGAGCCCGAGCCCGCCCAAGCCCAAAATATAAGCTAAAGATAAAAGAAAAATTCAATTACTTCATTGATAGAATACAGTAAATTTTGCCGTTTGTGTAAATTACAGACAAATATAGTTGCAAACTCCCGATGCACTTTCTAATTCTTTGTATCCATTTTTTATAAAAAAATGTCGCATCTGATGACCGCCGTTCAAAAATACCCAAAGAGCTTCACGACCTTCTAGGCACCCGCTATTTTTGTTTATTTATTTTTTATAGGTACTTTTATTTTCCTCATGAATCAATTTTTAAAATCTGTTTCAAGCAGTATGTTCAACAAAGGAGAAATTTTTCATGAGCTCGAGCCCGCCCGAGCCCGAAGTCAATTGTGAATTACAGAGCCCGAGCCCGGGTCGCGCTCGGGCGTTCGGGCTCGGGCTGAGCCCGTCTCGTCTCTAACGTCTACGCAAATAGCATTAGATGTACTAAGAGATCAGTAGCACCTAAAAACAGCTCCAGAAGCGCTGGAGGATCACTGTGCATAGTTAGAATTGCACGGCAACGCTGGAGGATCACTGTGCATAGTTAGAATTGCACGGCAACGCTGAAGCATTTCCACCTTGCAATAGCAACAGAAATACCATTCGAAGGGATGAGTACGTCTATCCGAATAGCGTCAAACGCATTTCGCATACAAATTGCACATGTGTGCTAAGTACGCATACAAACAGCTACAGAAATGCTGAAGGAGCAATGCATTCATGGAATTGCACAGTTCCTTGAACAGCACTGCCACCTTGCAATAGCAACAGAAGCACCAGAGAGTAGAACAGCTGTGCTTTCTTCCTGACATTCTTCAACATTATTCCTTAATAGTTAACGCTGATTCCATGGATAATTTTTCTTAATTCGGTAGATACGTTATCCCCTAAGAGTATATGAGATTTTCTAGTTACTCGATAGCACATCAGAACGACGCCATAAACTGTGCAGAAGGAACTCAGATTCAAAATACGAAAAGAAAATAAATTGAAACTCTAATTCACCTTTTTTTTAGATTTCAAGGCCCTTGATGGCCGCTTAAATTTAGACATAGCACATCCAATTATGAGGAAAGGATATAAAATATTCCTTAATTTTAATTAACTCAATTATGTTTCAGAGTTACAGCTGCAGTTAAGCATTCTCCAAATATCTCTGTTGAAACGATGAAAAAAATTTCTAAGATTTGTCAAATCGCAAATTGGCATTTCCACAAGAACAATTTAATATGTAATATAAATGTATTTTTATCCCCTTCTAATGAAAATAATTGCAACGGATGTAAATTATATAACTGGCAAAAATTATTATTACAATTGCACAGGTAAATGCAGCGTATTTAAAAGTTACATTCAAATATGATGAACATTTTCAATTGTATTTAATAAAATATTTTGTAATGCCCCTTTATAAAAGACAGAGCGTGGATAACTTAATATATTTTCTTTTGTCATTTGATTTAAAATTTTCTTTTACTTAATTCATAACACATTAAAATGCATAAAATTCGTAATAGATAATGCATAAAATCTTCTGCATAAACATAATAATGCATTAAAAGTAACTCTGCAATTTATTCCTTCTCAAAATATTAATAATCAGCTTTATATAGTATTATAGTAGAAAACAAAAATTTCACAGATAAAACTCACGATTTCCGTCTTTTTGTTTTTACAAAAAGCTTTAGTTTAACTATATCAATATTTTACTTTGAAAGCTAAATCCGTGATGGTATGAAATTTAAAGCCTTGTACTTTGAAAGGAACGATTATATAAAGTATCTAAGTATTATCGTTATTATAGGCTTTTTGCAACTAAATCGTCGATATTATATTTGCATCAACATATACTGTCTTCATTCATAAGCAGAGGATGTTGAACGTCTTATAAACAGCGCTAATCCAAAATAAATCCGTTTCCTCGTTCATGTTTTAAAAAAATTATGTACAGTACTTATACACACATATATTATTCTGCAGGTATTCGAAGATTTCGAAGAGAATTTAAGGATTTTCCTACGTAGTGTAACTAATAAGATTTGTATACTGTTCATACACGTAGCAAATAATTTCCCCCCCATGACTGCTTAGAAATGTTGAATAAAACCATTTAAAGCGCACATATTTTAATCCTGAGCTAACTTGAAAGTGATTCGACTATACTATTATAATTTAATAAAAATATAGTTAAATATTTATGTATTAACCCCTTAACTGTCGTATTATTTTCAAGAAAACGGTCATAAAAAGGCCTACATTTTTATTTCAGAAAATTGTATAAAAATAAGTGCTTGTGCAAGATATATATTCTTTTTAAGGTTTTGGAAATATTTTTAGTGCGAAAGAAGTTAATTTTTTTGCACCAAAAGTGCCCAAAAAGTTAATTTTTTTAGGAAAAGCCAACATTCTGGGTTATTGTGACTGAATGTGTGTTTTGTAGTAAGCAAGGAATCATTAAAAATATATGGTTTAAACACTCAAGGAGAATTTTATCAAACTGACTTCGTAAAATAAATAAATATTTGTAAAGTTTTCTTCGAACATAAGTAAAAAAGTGAGCTAAGATTGCAAAATGCATATCACAAACACACGCATTTGAAAACTGCTACGCACTATTTAAAAATAAACTATCTCCGAATTAAGATAAAATAGTAAGATATTCCCTACTAGCAATTTTGCTCGGGCTACCACCGGCCACGCAGCCAGCCGATGACGGCCCGAGCAAAATTGCTAGTAGGGTTGTCATCTGTTGTGCAAAATGAAATATAAAAAAAATCCATGCATAAGAATAGTAATGCTTTTATCTTACTCGCGCATGACATTTGATCACTATTGTCCGGAAATATGACGGGCACGAGAAATAGAATGAGAAAGCTTACCTCGCGATTTTGACGGGAGCGATGCTTAACCCTTTAACGCGCAGTGTTCCCGCTCTGGGAACACCAAACTCTGACGTTTTGACCGTTGCCAGTCACGAAGAATAGATTTGATTTCTATAAAAAATAGTTGCGGGTGACAGAGCTCCACGAGAATCCTTTACTTTTTAGCACGTCATTTCCCGTAAAAAAATTGTCACAGCACTCACATCTGAAGAATGCGAGAACAGCTGGATAGATTGCCCAATGATGAAAAAAGGGCAGCCGCTCGACCTAACTACAAGCAAGATTGCGGACGATCGAAATGTTCATCGCGTGCCACAGATCTAGAGACCCTTTTTTGACGCAGCTGGCTGTGCGGCACAGCCGGGGGAAAAATACTGAAGAAAATAATCTATGTGCGTTTACATATAAATACCATATATCTATATTTCCTGAAAATCGCGCCGGGTGCACACCGGCAAATATCATCTCATCTGTACTTTCATAGGACACAACGCTGGTCCACCTATTAGGTGACTTTACCAGTACTTCCGACCTAGTACAGCAAATAACGTCCTGACTTCAAAGTTAAAAATCTCAAAACAAAGATCAACAGAAAGGTGCAGAAAAAGAATTGCATACTGCCTTATTCACCAAACACTTGACACGGGGATTAAACCAAACACAGGTGTTAAATGGACGTATTCACCAAACACTTGGCATGCGGATTAATCCTGAGATGCGTGTTATAGTCATCGGTAAGATATCTTACTGATGACTTTAACACTCGAGTCCGGTTTAATCCGCGTGTCAAGTGTTTGGTGAATACGGGCGATAGTTATCGGTAAGATATCTTAAGGGGACAAGGGACGTTAAAACTGAAAACTGTCATTTCTTAATTTTTAGTCTCCAATCATACGTAAAAATGTTTAACACAAAGGCTTACATTTACATTAATACTAAAAATAAAATATTAAATATTATTTTAAAAAATATATTAATATCTTTGCGAAAAAAACGCGCATTCAATATTTTTTTCAAAATATCCCATGCGCATTCCAAATTAATAAAAAGCTGTTATATTTTTACAGTGTACTTGCAATGCATATATGAACATAACTGCGCATTAAATTTTCAACCAAAAGTTAATTAATAGAGATATAGGAATTTAAATGTAACAATAGGGTGTAAATTTGAAAAAAAGCTACATCTCACATGAATTTATTTTTTCTACAAAGCTTACCCTTGTCACACATAAAAATGAATTCGCAGATATGTTCATATATGTAATGCAAATGCAGACTTAAAATGTATAGCTTTTTATTAATTTGGAATGCGCATGGGATATTTTAAGTAAAAAAAAGAAGGCGTATTTTTTCATTTAAAAAAATATTTATTTTTTAATTTTTAGTTTCAATATAGATGCAAACTATTATGTTAAACAACTATGATTTTATGTCAAACAAATTTACATATGATTACAAGTAAAAATTCAAAATTGAAAATTTTGAATATTGAACGTCCCTTGTCCCCTTAAATACGACTTTAACACGCGTCTTTGGATTCATTCGCGTGTCAAGTGTTTGGTGAGTAAGGCTCTTAGTATGCAAGCTGTAAAAATTTTATATAGAAGTTACGAACTAGTAGTTACAAAAACCGTCAACAGATACCGCTGTAGCAGCAAGCTTCCGTAATGGAATAGCCTCCAGTTTCTCCTGATCTGACTCCTTGTGACTATTTTCTGAGGAGTACATTGTGAAAAAAGTGTCTACCGGAACAATCCCAACATGGTGTACGAGCCTGAATGTTGGATTTGTGCAGAATGAGAATCCATTTCCTATGGGACAATACCGGCTATGATGATTAATTTCATTATTCGTTTGCACCAACTCTGTCTGTCCTAAGGGTGGACATTTTGAATAAACTGTCCTGTGACTGCTTGCAGAGAATGCATTTATACTTATACACAGTGGCGCACTCAGGATTTTAATTGAATTTGGGGGGGAAGGCTACAAATATTGTTGAACACGATTATAGTGGCTTTTGCTTATAAATGAAAATTCTCTTATAAAATATCAAAATATTCTGTTTCATTAACCCATGGCAGGGGCATAGCCAAGGGGGAAGGTAAGGGGGGTCATAACCCCCCATGAGGAATTTTTTGCCATACAAAATGTGTATTCTTCACTCCCTTATCACACACATGTACGCATATATGTGAGTTGCAGTTGTCGTAACCCCGCCCCCATGTATAAATTTCTGGCTACGCCACTGGGGTATATTAGCTCACTATTAAGGTAACTCTGTTATAGCGTTATAAATGATTATCTGGACTTTTCATTGATGTTGTAATCGAGTTCAACTATATAGAATGTACTATTTGTAAGTAATAATTTTATCTACCAACTATTTTGTAAAATATACTTTCAAAAGATTTCCAAGAAATTTTTTAAAAATAAAATATTTTAATTCGTTAAGTGACAAATATCTATTTTTCAGAGATTTTCGACTTGGATTTTTCAACCTTTAGGGGGGGGGCTTTAGCCCCTATTGCCCCCTCCGTGGGTCAATAGCGCCTATGCTTACTAAATTAGTCGCACCTATGCTTATATATAATAATCGTCCTTCGATTTTGACGTGCAGCACCATCTGTTAGCAGCGGCGTACGCAAGGTAGAATTTGGGGGTTCTAATAACCCTTGTTGCAGATTATTCAACATTAAATCCAAAATTTTCAATTTTCAAAATAAAGATTATGCCTTTTAACATTAAGATTACGTTCGTAATCACTCCTCCATTTAAATCTGAGTACGCCAATGTATGTTAGTAGCTATTGTAGCTACTATTACAAAACTTAAGTACAAAATTTTACAAGTTACATGATAAATATACGGTTTAGTGCATTTTTTTAATTGACCTTAGTTTTTGTGATTTTTAATTTTGAAATTAGAGTGTTATTTGTAGAAGCCACTCTGCAGTAGCTATGTCTATAAACGACTAGTACCCGTCATTAGAAAAAAAAAATTCTGGAGTAACTCCACTCGACTTTCCGAATACTTACGATTAAGATCACTACCAAACATTTATATAAATTTTAATCGATGAATAATTCAGCAAAAATTCTTTGTTTTTTTCAATTAGAGCTCAATCTAATGTACCGTTTGAACGCTAACGCACTTTCAAGAATTTTCTCCCATAGGCCATAATGTAAAAGAAATCTTTCTCGTAGCCCTGTAGAAAAACTGTAAGTCCTATACACACCCAAATCAATACCGGTCTTACGATTTTGGTTTATAACACATGTACCTAATTTGAGCTCCATCGAATGTACCGTTTAGGAGTTATCGTGATCACTCACACACACACACACCACACACACACACACACATACATACATGTATAAAAATAGCATAAATGAAATCAGAAGACCACAAAACGTGTCGATACACCAAAATCTCGAAGTCGAATTTTTTCAGGATTACAATACTTTCCTTACATGGTACATGTTCGGAAAGTAAAAATCCTGAAATCATAGAAATCCGAAATTTTACAAATCCCTAAATAAGCACAGGAAAATAAGTCTTTCAGGTCCATGCTGCAGGTTTACTTCTAAAGCAAGCAAAATGTCTGTCTAATCAGTTCAATCTTTATTCATGCATTTAACGTTACTTAACTTGCCAACACAAAGATATATATATATATATATATATATGTATTCAAATATATAAAAATTCATTTCTACTTTCTATCATTCCGTCTGTCATTTCCGAACGGCTACCGATATATCAGCGAGGAGAATTGAGCACCGGCCGGTGTGTTTTTCAGGGGTGGTCCGACAATGAAAAATCGGCCAGACGTCGGCAAAGGGGAAGCTACAACGTCGGCCCGTGTTCAACAGTAACGTCGACATACCGAGCCACGCCCGATTACGGGTCAAGAGGTGTCGGGCTGTTAACATTTTGTTGTCTGCCGTGAAGTAGAGATGTTTTGTGCACGGCTATTTGTCAGAAGCAGGGTGGCCGCCATTCGTCCAATAAAAAAACGAGAAAAAAAAAAGCAACATGGCGACTGAATATTTCATGAGGGAAACCGCATCATAGTTTATACGAGTTGTTACCTTCGATGTTTTCGTCCCTTTTTTCTAATTTAACTACTTAAAGAACTATTTGTCATACACGTGAAATAAATGTGGCCCAGTGTTCCGTAATTATTTTTTGCGGCCTTTGATAAATAACAGCTATTAATTTTCAATCTTTTCTGAGTATATTTTTTGTTTTTTCGTCTTTTACAGAGTGTAAACTTTCTCGCTGGGGTTATAGCGTCACAGATCGGCAACTCATTGTGTGGTCGTTGACCGTAAAATTTTTGAATCAGCATAATCGGTTGCAATTTAACACGTTTAAACGGTATAAAAGTGCCGTCAATATAGCATTTGCAAACATTGCTATAATATATTTATTTATTTAATATATGATTTATATATTATAATTAATAATTTTGATAATGAATATCATATTATAATTAATAGTTCTTTTACAGCAAACACAATTTTAATAGTGAGAACGCGATTGGAGATTCGCGTGACGACCGCTCTGTTTACTGGTAGTTAAATGCAGCGCTGGCAACGGCTGCACTTTTTCGGCATGGACCATATCGATGCGCCCAGCAAACCAGAGGGTAGCAATCCTGCTCTGTTTGGCAATTTTGTGTTCTCGTAACAATTTCAGTAAGAGAAATCCGATTTTCAAGATCGAAAAGCGGTATTTATTTTAGGTTACTAAAGGACTGTAATGGGTGGAATTTGTTAACGCTTTAACGCGCAGTGTTCCCGCTCTGGGAACTCTCAACTTTGACGTTTTGACTGTTGCCAGTCACGAAGAATAGATCTGATTTCTTGCGGGTGACATAGCTCCACGTAAATCCTCTACTCTTTAGCACGTCATTTCCCGTCAAAAAATTGTTCACGATTATTTTTTAACAGCACTCACATCTGCTGAAAAATAGAAGAATGCGAGAACAGGTGGGGTAATACTGCCCAATGCTGAAAAAAGTGCAGCCGTTGCCATCGCTCGACTTAACCACCAGCATGATGGCGGACGAACGAAACGTTCATCGCGTGCCACAGATCTAGAGACCTTTTTTTTTTGACGGCACAGACAGCTATCGTCAAAAAAGGGTCTCTAGATCTGTGGCATATCAATCACATGTATCACATCATGTGTGGGATCTCAAGATCTATAGTAATGGAGAAAAATGTCGGTATGCAGGTTTTGACAAAAAAAAAAAAAAGCGATTTTGACTATCAATAAGTTGACTATGAAATGTTTTTGCGAGACGTCTCATCTGACGCAGGCCTGTACATATACTCGTATAAATGCTTGGTTAATCCATCTTGACCAACCGGAAGTCCATTTTGACTATTTTTTTACAGGCGTCTGTGCGTACGTATGGATGCATGTACAGTGGCGCAACCAGGATTTTAGTTTAGGCGTTGCTGGGCTACAAATTCTTCTAAACTCGGTTATAGTGAGAATGGGCTGTGCCGACACAGCCAGCTGTCGTCAAAAAAGGGTCTCTGGATCTGTGGCACGCGATGAACGTTTCGATCGTCCGCCATCTTGCTGGTCGTTCAGTCGAGCGATGGCAACGGCTGCCCTTTAGTATGCATTGGGCCATCTATCAGCTGTTCTCGCATTCTTCCATTTTTCAGCAGATGTCAGTGCCGTTAGAAATAATCGTGACCAATTTTTTTGACGGGAAATGACGTGCCTAAATAGTAAAGGATTCTCATGGAGCTATGTCACCCGCAGCTATTTTTATAGAAATAAAATTCGTGACAAATTCATGTTCTTCGTGACTGGCAACAGTGCAAACGTCAGAGTTTGGTGTTCCCAGAGCGGGAACACTGCGCGTTAAAGGGTTAACAATCACTTTGGAAGAAGTGTTCAAGTGATAGAAAACTTTCCTTCCATGGTTTTTCAAAAACGGATCCCTCTTTCAGCGATTGCACTTGATGAAAGTATGATTTCAGAATTCTTTCTTTCTTTACATTGATGAAATTGTTTGATGGAAGTCCATTGCTTACATGAGACTTGGTTAAGAAATGAGACGCACACTTCAACACTTCTTCCAAAGCCATTTTTAAGAGGTACATGAAGGCGACGTTTCTGACCTCACACTGCTGTGTGATTATGGACCGTCTTGTAAAGAAGTTATTTGGTTGGGCTGATTTAAATTTAAAGACTGCGTTGTGATACATGAAATCCAGGTTCGAATACACTTATAGTTGCAATAAAATAAAAAGACGTTAAATACTTGAAACTATTTTATTAAACATATACTATTGAAACATTATTATAACGGGCCGTGGTGGCTCAGCGAAAATAAAATGACGTCCCATATGGACAGTGAAATGAAGATGGAATGATTTAAAAATTACGCCAGCACAGAATGACACATTGGCGAGAACAAACGCTTGGCCGATATCAATAACGCCAATTCCAGAGCAACCCTAACAGTTAATCCAATAAAATTACAATGACGTAATCGCGAGCAAATAATTTTAAAGTCGTCGCAGGGGAACAACTAAATAACTGTTAGCCAGAAGGATGCCAAGAGGAAACTCAAAAAGGCCGTTGATTTTGCAAACGGACGCAATATAATCTATTTTTAGCACACCGGTCTGAAGAGACGAAGAACAAAAAGAATAGTGCATACAGGGAAAAGTAAATATACAGATTTAAAAGCCGAAATGGCAGAAAAATGAGAACAGAAGTGATTTAGAATTCTCGAATTTTGGATAAATTACATTAAAGAAGGCCAAAGTAAATGATTATTAAATTAGATATGTGATCTTCATCACACGTCTCTGTACCCACTACACTCCCTGCAAGTTTGTCAGTCTGGTAGCGAATAACCCTATACATATTTTACTTAATCCTAGTTGCTCATGGCGGTTAAATAGTTGAATGCAATTTGTGAGTTATATACAGTCGAACCTCGATTTAACGAATTGATTGGGACACAGAAATCCGTTCGTTAAATCGAAGCAATTCACTAAATCGAATATCAGTTTTTGTAAAAAGTATGGTATAAAAATATCAATGCAAAATACTCTTAGATATAGGTTTGAAAAAAAAAAGAATGATTAATGTTTACTACAATCTTACAAATTATAAGTTATACGTTAGGAAGGAAATCAACTTTAAAATTATCTAAATTCGTTAATGTTACTTGCTCTTAAAATTTAATACATAATACATAAATACTTATAGGCACTTTTAAAAGAAATCCTTGATAGTGCTTTGTTTTGACTTTTCAGAGTTCTTTGTCGATACTATATACTTTTAAAAAGTTTGCCATAATCCGGCGAAAAGCCTACCAACAAAATTTAATTTAATATTATAAGAGCGCAATAATTTATAAATAAAGTTTAGTGTTTATTTTACAGTATTTCGTGATGTGGTTATTTTTCGTAACAAGGTTTGCATCTCATTTAAGTCCCGTCTTCTAATATTTTCGCATTAACTATTCTCAGTATCATTTTAATAGTTAAACGGTATTAGGAATTAATCCTTGTTTTTACAAAATCATATTTTATGTAATAATGTTTAACTATATTTTTATTAAATTATAGTAGAGAAATCCATTTACTGTGAAGTTTGCTCACGATTAAAACATGCGCGGATTAAACTATTTTTATTCAAAATTTCTAAATAGTCAAGGGGGAATATTATAACCATACCTATGTAAACAGCTTGCAACTGTTTTTAGCTATATTACGTTGGCAATTCTTTAAGGTCTCTTCATAATCTCCGAATACCTGTAGAATGTATTTTTTATATATAATCACCGTACGTCAGTTTTTAAAAACACGGACGAAATTATATGCTTAGGATTGGCAATGTTTTTAAGACTCTGAACATCCTCTACTTATAAATGAGGGCAGAACGTGTAGATGAAAAAGATAATATAACTGATACAGTTGCAAAAATCCTGCAGTAACGACAATACTTAGGTGCTTTAAGTAATCACTTTCTTCTAAGAAAAGGACCTTTAAATTAATACCATCACGGATTTAGTTTTTTTGAAGTAAGCGTACTGATGTTGTTACGGAAGCTTTTTTTTTGTGGGAATAGATGGAAATCGTGATTTTCTTCAGTGAAAGTTTCGTTTGTTGCTGTAAAAAGCTGCTTTTCAAATCAATTTTCAGCAGGAAATAATTACATAGTTATTTTTAAGGTACTTAAAAATAAATAAAACATATTTTCTGTAGGATAATAATAGTAAAAAGAGAAATTATTAGGTCTTTTACAAAATCATATTACATAAGTTTTAATAAACAGTAAACACATAGAATTAACATCGTCATTACAGTCAACGGAACATTTTTAACTACGCTGCTGTTACAAACTATGTTTTTAATCTGCTAATACAATATTTTTAAGCTTGTAGACGTCCGAAAGGGTGACGAATTTTCTTATCGTATAATAGCCTATCAAGCTATTAATTCTGGACATATTTACATTTAGAAACAATGAGGAATATGCAGACATCTCTCTTGAATTATGAGAATGGACGGTTTCACGTCAGAAATGAATTATGCTTGGGGGTTTCAGTGACTGCCAGATTTATTAAGATTCAGTCACCTAAAGAAAATAACGTTGACATATCAGTGGCATCTGTCTACGTCACACTTGTTTCCGTCATATTATTACAAATAACTGGCTTCAATCAGAAATGGGCAGTTTTACTTCATTGCGAGCATTTGCATATTTTGTGACTTCACTACAACGTCAACGTGACGAATCGCCTGTGATGCTGCACTTGCAAAATCACCTGAAGGTCGAAGAAGTCTTCTTTCGATAATACACAATAGGACTTCACAGTGACGTCTCGATGTGATGCTGCTGCGGAAGGACATTTCACTGTGAATTTGAAGTTGCAGTGATGTCGCACTTGTGGTAATTTCATCTCTATCAGGTATTGTCCTGAGATCATCCTTTCTTTGTAGAAATGCTATGATTATGTCACTACGACGTTATCGTGACGTCGCTCTCGCAATATCACAAGAAATTCCAAGAATTGATGCAGATTCCGGATTCGTAGTGACGTTGTCGTAAAAAGACAATCGACCGTCTTGTCTGATTTCACAGTCCTATTAATGGACACTGATAAAAAATATGATACCAGGGGTCAAACTAAGATTTCGAAGCTGGCTGCAAACGATGTCGTGAGCTTCTATAATCTGGCAGCAAAAACTATTCAGCTCAAGTAAATTCATAAATTTTTGTAACAGCATCATTTGCAGTTACAGTTTATTCCTAAAAAATGAATGAATTGTGCAAGGAGAAGAACGGAAAAAGAAGATTCACTTTTTTGTAAGCATTCTACAATACGTACGTTCTTAAAGGGGACAAGGGACGTTCAATATTCAAAATTTTCAATTTTGAATTTTTACTTGTAATCATATGTAAAGTTGTTTAACATAAAATCATAGTTGTTTAACATAATAGTTTGCATGTATATTGAAACTAAAAATTAAAAAATAAATATTTTTTAAAATGAAAACATGATATTTTTTTGAAAAAATACGCCTCCTTTTTTTTTTTACTTAAAATATCCCATGCGCATTCCAAATTAATAAAAAGCTATAATTTTTTAAATATGCATTTGCATTATATATATGAACATATCTGCGCATTCATTTTTATATGTGACAAGGGTAAGCTTTATAGAAAAAATAAATTCATGTGGCATGTAGCTTTTTTTTTAAATTTACACCCTATTGTTACATTTAAATTCCTATATCTCTATTAATTAACTTTTGTTTGAAAATTTAATGCGCAGTTATGTTCATATATGCATTGCAAGTACACTGTAAAAAAATAACAGCTTTTTATTAATTTGGAATGCGCATGGGATATTTTGAAAAAAATATTGAATGCGCGTTATTTTCGCAAAGGTATATATTTTTTAAATAATATTTAATTTTTTATTTTTCGTATTAATGTAAATGCAAGCCTTTGTGTTAAACATTTTTACGTATGATTGGAGACTAAAAATTAAGAAATGACAGTTTTCAGTTTTAACGTCCCTTGTCCCCTTAAGATGCATTTGTCTGAGATAGAAAGAAACAAAGTAATAAAATTTTAAATATTCGCATCTAAACGTGCAGCGATAATTGTTCATTATTGCGGCTATTCGAGCTAATCTTAATGCATTTGACATGGTTGCCATGACATATTTAGAGCTCTGTATCGTCTCGAGATTTTCCTTCCTGAATCCGCCTTTTTAGAGATGTTTCTACTTTTCAGTTTTTCTTCTATGTTGATATCTTATCATTTTGAATTGTGAAAGTTAATGAAGTGTTGGAGAGTGAAAATATTCAAGACATGTAGTTCTTCAGCAATGTCTCTGGACTGGAATACATCCGATCAAATTTGGGACACTTAAACAAGATTCTTGAAAAAAATGTCATCATTCGCCAACAACTATTGCTGCAGAAAAGAAATATTTCACGATGCTTTTACTATTCCTTAACTATTTGGTGCACTATGAAAGTCAAGCATTCCATGGTTAGAATTGATAATGAGAGGATGTCTTGCTACAGATTAGGTTTGTCTAGACAACTGATTGTCACGTAGTAGTTTCTGTTTCTTGTTTAGTTGCTTTTAAAGCTAAACTTGAAAACAATCAATTTATACATTATTTGCAATCCTTGTTCAGAATTTTTTGTTAATTTTTTTGTATTTTTACATTTTCATGATTTTCAGTATTATTTGCAGCTATTGAAAGACAGTTTTTCTCTATCATATGCTCGAAAAGCCATTTCGTAGTTAATTTCTTCCAGGTACAGATTTGTTTTTCACGACTATCTACTTCACATAGTAGCACTAACCTTCTTCAAATATACTTTGAAGAAGGTTAGTGCTACTAAACTACTTTGAGAAAGAGTTTTCGCATTTCATGAGGCTGTTAAGTCTCTAAGTAATATCTTAATCTCAAGATCTTTGAGCTTGAGTTCATGTTTCACTTACAGCCTAAAATTTGTTTTTTTGACTTTCAAAATATTCATACTCCAAGAGAACAATCCAGCGACAGCATGAGTATAATACACGCTGAACACACCTTACACTGACTTAGAAATGCACTAACTGCTTACAGCTATTTACACTTTACCACAAGTAATCTATCATTGAACACTGTCGATAGATATACTATCTAAACACATAGCATGTCTTTAAAGGTAATAACAGTAAAAGGAAAACCATTTCCTTCTTACACAAAAACTTAAAAAACTTTCACCAGAGATTTTTCGACAAAGATCTTTGTTTGCTCGTCTGTATAACGAAAAAGAAAGCATCGGCACATCACGTTCGTTCATATGCTTGATGGCCTTGTAGTTCGATTTTGAAAAGCACGTGCATCACTTTTGTTTTACCAGGAGAATATCAGGGGGAAGAGGATGTATGTATGTGCTTTCTTTGTCTACTTTTTCTTTCCTTTTTTTCAAGAAAGGCAGTCCAAAAACTGGGGTGAAAGGGGCACTTCTCGAGACGCAAAAGGTTCCGCACCACCCAGCGCACCAAAAGGAGCACTGTGTAAGAAAAGATCACGTAGCTTCGGAAGAAGAACGTGAGTTTGAAACATGGAACGAAGAAAAAAAGGTCATGTTCGTTAAAAAAAAAAAAATGGCGCCACGTAATTAGGCTGAACGGTCACAGAGCGCGTGTTTTAGACGATTTTTTTAAAAGTGGTCGAGAGGGGAGGTTAAAAAAAAATGGCAAACTAAGGAAAATCGAATAATCAGAAACGTTTGTCTGCATTGTATACTCTGCATTGAATCCGGATTGAAGAAGCTGGCGATTTTTTCCATCTATTTTTCTTTTTTATAAATAGAGTATATTTCATACGAAATAAAATTTGCTGTTGTTTAAAAGTGTATTCTTCGTAACAAAAAAATCTATATCGAAATACTCTGAGGAATTGTACATAAAATATTAAATGCACTGCATTCATAAACTTTGCTGAGGCTTAGTGTTATCCTAAACTGGGATTCAATCAAATATTTTACAGCATTAAATGGAGAAGGATTTCATTTGGATAAGATGTAATTTGGGTGCTAGAATTTTCAGCTATCACATTCTAGGATAATAAATACAATGAATGATCTGGAAATTGTTAACATGTCTAGTTGACGCAAAATTTACGCTATTGTTTTCTGCCATAGAATGTAAGACTGCTTAAGAAATAGTCGAAACATGTGCCTCTTTTCTTAGTGAAATATTCCAAAAAACTATCTGTAACAACACAAAAATACGATGTATGATGAAATAATTGCGCAATTCTAATGAAATTTCGTATACAAAGACATTCTAATCGAGCATGATTAAAAATTTGGTGTCCCATTAAGAAATAGCGGTATCATCCGAGCATAGGAATTGCGCATTCAGCAAGTGATATCAGAAAGTATTCTCAATCTGACGATCGCAATTCCTCCTGCATTTCGACTGCAGAAATCTTATGGAAAGCTTCAGCTCACGGTCACGGGTTTGATTACCACTCATATCTTGGGTCTTTAAATTTCTTTTCTCTGGTGCTGGTAAAAACTATAGGTATAGGAATCTCTAGATTGAGCATAATGGTAGAAAACTTGATGCCTCCAAACGGTAGCCATACTGGTGGTATGCGCATGTGTAGAATGGTGGTAACATAAAAGATAGTGGTATTTTCAATTATTTTAGGACAATCTGTATTTGAAAAAGTACTTGTAGGTAAATATTTTCCTAAGATAACGCAAATCATGCTCCATTTTACGTTGACGGGAGACATTGTAGTCGCATAAATTGAGTGAGTTTTAGCATCAAAATGTACACTTTTAAGTACATTAAATGCTTCATCAAGGTTTTCCTAAATCTAGGGTAAAAACAGTCATTGTGATGTTCACATATTTCAACGAGGATTTATAAGCAGATTCTTGAAACAAATGAAACAAAACCGAAAATAAATGTTCCAAATGCAACAACAATCTTATGTCGACAATAACAATACTCCTGCTCAAGATTCGTACTCATTAAGAGCACTCATTAAAGGTTGGAATAAATGCAAGAGGCCTATCGCAGCGAAAAACGCTCTTTAATCGAATCTAACTAACGCTCGGTTTGCGAGTCGAAACGATCCTGAAAACAGTGGATCAACAACAACAGATGTAAACAACGGGAGAGCAAGAGTTCACTTAGGTCAGCAACAGAACGGAAAGACAGAGCGACTGTTAGAACAGTCGTCCCACGCACTGGGTTCGTCGTTATCAACTGTTCAACGGGCGATCCGCACATGCGTGTTCAACATTAACCTCCTGAGTTGACTGTTTCGATATCTTAATAGCACGACTGTCCCCTGTGACTGAAATGCGACCCTGCAATACAGTCACAATAGAGTTACAAACAGTCGCAGCGACTCCGCAGGGGGCGTCACCATACGATCCCTATGTCCATCCACGGGGACTTCCCTATGCAACCCTAATGCAACTACATAAAAATTCGGGGAAAAATTTCCTGAAACACACAGCAGATGGCAGCACCACACCTCTTATGGAGGGAAAAGCCCTGGTATCGAACCATCGAACTACCGGTTCCTAGCCCATGCTCTGCGCGGGTCCTTCGCAATTAGTAACGGGCCTGCGCGTGTATTTTGATGAGCCATCCAAAGAGGCCTACGGATGCTCGAGTCTTCACGTATACATCAGGCATTTCTTAAGCTTCCCAGTGCTTTCAAACGTCATTTAATGTAGTTTTAAGTAGTAATTGTGTTACTAATTCAAGTACGAACTCATGAGTAATTTGTTTGCTATGATACATATTGACATAAAGAAAATAGATGCATATAATTTGAAGGAAAAACAAAGTAGCGCTTACTCTCATGATTCACGATTGCTTATTTTAGTTTCACAAGTGGATATTTAATATACTTTAAAATAACTAAATACACAAGACATTTTTATAATGAATATTTCATGAACGTAGTCGTATTTCCTATGTTATTTTAAACAATTCAAGATTAATCTTTAACAAATTATGTATTAAAGCGCATTTCAGTGTTTTCGGGATATCCTGTATATTGGAGAAAATTGATAAAATACGCTCTATAGCGCGATCCCTGAATTAATTATTCTTTAATAAAGACATTTCATGTAGTATATATTATTCTTTTGTCGCTTTCTCAATCGAACTTTGAAATTGAGCAAGCATAATGAACGCTTGTACAAAATATTAACTACATTTGAAGTTTCTGTATAAACGGGCAAAAATCAATAATTTATAATTTACTGTATTTCTGCACTGTACCAGATGTAAGTCTGAATCACATAATCAAGGCATATATAACTGATAAATAACATTTTCAACTGGCAAAATTAAATTGTCTAAATAGTATCACAACGTGATGCTTATTTACAAGAATAAAAACTACTCAAGTAAGTAATACGCGATTTCTGATTAAAATAATTTATTTATAAATAACACATGAGTAATTATTCACTAAACATGATTTACATACATATTTTTAGAATTTTTAAATACATTATAAAAGTGTTCACGTACCTTTACATTCAGAGCAAAATGTTCGAATTTTAGGATAAATTTTCATGAAAGAAAATGGCGCAAGATTCACAAAACGATTACCTACATCTAAAGTTCTTTAGTACGACAAAGGTATAAAAAATTGTTTTAAAATAATAAAATAATATAACATTTATAATACTTAGAATAATAAAATAGAACACTGTGACTGGGGGAAAACAGGCCTCAATGATAAACTCCTTTTTAGTGATGGCAACTCATACGCAGGCCCGTTGCTAATAACGACGGCCCCGCTCTGCGCCGTGATCATCTTGCTCTGATTGCTTTAAAAAAGTTAGTTAATTTTGAAAACTGAATTTGTTTGGAGTATTTTATAAATGGCTGAAAAATACCATCATTAAGAAACATAAATTTAAAATCTTGGAAATCTTTTTTTTTTCATAAATTATTTTTCGGAGATGATGCGCTGTTTTTCTTTAATTATTCATTTTGTAATTCTCATGATTTATTGAACATGTTTTCTTCTGTAGTGATGATGCAGTGATCACTTTGGAAGTGTATTTTCTGATTGAGGGTGAATAGTAATTATTAATAAGTACGATTTACAAATATGCCTCGACGACAACAGCAGACGTGTTGTACAGGACAGTGTTAATTTTGCCCTTACTATCGCATGCCACAACAGTTCGTCATTTTATGGGGTACCGTCTCATTTGATAGCCGGACTTCTTTTGGAAATCTTTTTTCCTCTCCTCTCTCAGAGCACATGGGCACGTAGATGGTATTCTACGACCTGTTGCGCTAGCAATCCTTTTGAGAAACACCTAACTTCATTTTTAATAAAGCAATCCCTACACTAGCATACCGTAGCTCTGAAACATTTTCTGGCTTTCATAACATTTCTTTCGTCACATGGGTTCCTTGATTTCTTCCCCACAGAGCAGATTTGAGACTTTATGGGAAAGCTATTCTAACCATATCTGAATACTGACGATTTGGCCTCCACACTTGGAAACAGTTTCGTTTAAAAAAATTCTCAGGGCACCATCCAAGAACTCTATCAGTCTATGTCCGCCAGGTAGCAACTTGCATCTGCACTGTTAATAAAGGTAGTTAAAATTTCACCATAATATGGTGCTGAATTATACGTAACCTAATTCAGCACCATAGGAGAAACGTTTCTAGGTTCAACGGAGAATAGGAGAAACGTTGAACCATGATTGCGCTAGCAATCCTTTTGAGAAACACCTAACTTGATTTTTAATAAAGCAATCCCCACACTAGCATACCGTAGCTCTGAAACATTTTCTGGCTTGCATAACATTTCTTTCGTCACATGGGTTGCTTGATTTCTTCCCCACAGAGCAGATTTGAGACTTTATGGGAAAGCTATTCTACCCATATCTGAATACTGACGATTTGGCCTCCACACTTGGAAACAATTTCGTTTCAAAAAAATTTTCTCAGGACACCATCCAAGAACTGTATCAGTCTATGTCCACCAGGTAGCAACTTGCATCTGCACTGTTAATAAAGGTAGTTAAAATTTCACCATAATATGATGCTGAATTAGACGTAACCTTTCTAGGAGAAACGTTGAACCATGATTTATCGCTTAAACTGATCAATGGAACCCAATCATGGTGAAACGTTTCTCCATAGAAAGGATGAAGCTAGTTTAGCTCCATTCTATGGTGAAACGTTGAACAAATTCGTGCAGACCAAAGGTCGATGAACATCTTACGAGCTCCCTCGTTCTCTAACTGCCGATCACTAATAAAACTCTAATAATTGTTCTGAAATTTTAATTGTTTGCTTTTTTGCGTATCTTATAAGTATCCAACTTTTATTGCTGTTGGACTTTTTCATGCATCTATGTTTTTTGTGTTAAGGCCAACGTAGACTCATTTGCGATTGCCGGACGCTGCAGGGTATGAGGGGAAGTTTTTTAATGGTCAAGGCTTTGTAAAAGGGGGCGAAAAGTGCAGGGGCGAAGAATTTATTGGCTATTAATGACCAGTCGAGATTCGCCGACAAAGGATCGCCCGTGTAACCACAAAAGTACGCCAAGCACCCAATGGGGGCACTTTTCACCTCCATCCGTCTTCCAGATACTGAAATACACATTGAGTTCCCATTCTAGCTTTTTGATACGCACGTGAGTCTACGTTGACCTCTACAGTGTAATTTTTAGAGATTTAGTAAATCGTGTAAGAAGTGACAAAAAATTAGACAAGATCTGACCCGGTTTGCAAAGAATTGTGCATTTATCTTGAAAACATCGTACAGCAATTTTTAAAGAATTATAAATGAGCATTTATGAAATCGGTTTAAAATTAAATATGTATACGATTACACAAATAATGAATTTGCGCTAATGTTATATGACAGGAAGTGTAAAATAAAAGGTCAATGATTGATCGAGACTGGAGGCTAATGGTTTGGACAACAAACTTGGCTTGTATCTTTTCACATACAGCGAGTGAAATAAATGTACAGACAAGAAGTTTCAATTTATACTGCTACAGGATCGATATTACTATTCGATGAGCAGATACCACACAGTGTAATCACTTGAAAACGAAATGGTCCAAAAAGAAACTAAACAGTTCTAGTGTTATGGTTGTAGAGCAGTGCTAGAGATGTTCATTTTAACATGTCGTGGAGTTCCATTTGGAAATCAACAGTCATTCAGAATTCCAAGTTTTTCTCTACAGTGCATGCAGTTCTTTCTCGATACATTGGATATTTTGACATTTTATTGACATCGTCACATTATCGTCAACCAGAGCAGTCAAATTAAATAGCTTGAGTCGGCGATAATCCATTTTTTTCATTGTAAAAAAAAAAAAAAAACCCTAACACTTCGTTGCGAGATGCATTTTAATGACAACCGATGTATGTGCAAACATGGGGTTCACATAATTGTTTCTAGGGGGGAGGGGCAAGTTAGGGGGGCAGCCCCAGAGACATGCTATATTTTAATGTTGAACCACTTCTATATCATGCCAGTACACTGCAAAAAAAAAGTCTGTTAAACTGTCAAATAAACAAAAAAAAACTGTCAGCCAGGACACCAGTTTATTTCCGTATATTTTACAGAAGTCTTCCGTATTTTTTTCAGTTTACGGAAGATTTCTCTAAAATAAATTGAGGGTCTGTAAAATTTACGGAAGACATCTGTAAAAAATCGAAAATAAACTGGCATCCTGGCTGACAGTTTTTTTCTGTAAATTTGACAGCCTTTTTTTTACTTTTGCTGGGAACAAGGAGATTGGGCAATGACCATAGGTATGGGTGCTCATGTGTACAAATTTGCAAATGCTTTGTGGTTGCACAGTATACTCATCATTAGAAATAAGGTTTTATTTTAGTTTTGATCATGAATTTCTGATTATTTTGGGGAAATTAATTATTAATTGTATCATTACACTGCAAAAAATAAGTTAATCTTACAGAAAAAAAACTGGCAGCCAAGACGTCAGTTTATTTCCGTATATTTTACAGAAGTCGTCCGTATTTTTTTCCTTATACGGAAGAGTTCTCTAAAGCAAAATGAAAATCTGTAAAATTAATGAAGAATTCTGTAAAAAATTAAATTCACGTAACTGTCCTGGCTGACAGTTTTTGTTCTGTAAATTTGGCAGACACTTTCTGCAGTGTAGTGATGTTACCATTTAGTAATAAAATTTGGTTATAGTTGAAATTTTGTCAGGATTATAGTGAAACGTTGAACTGAATTTGTAAAAATAATTGTATCATTAAACGATGATACGAAAACGATTGAAAATCAATTATTAATTGTATCATTAAACGCTGACGTTAAATTTGGGCACAGTTGAATTTTTCTCCGAATTTTGGTGGAAGTTGAATTTATTTACTAACTTGGATATCTGTGCATGATTCTGTAAAATTTTTACTTCATATGTCAAAGATCTTTTCACATGAGAAGTCTCAACACATATAGAAGCAATCAAAATATTCTGGGTTATTATGAAATAGTTTTAGAGAAATAAATTTAACTTCGGTATTAAAGAAGCAACATCGATACGTTACAATAATATAATAAAAAATTGATATGCAATTTCATTCTTAGGACACTGGAAAAAGAAAACTGCATAACAAAGTAAATTTTGTGAATTCGCAAACTTAAGAAAGGTGGATTTTTTTTTAAATACTTCTTAAATACTTTAATTTTTGTTTACTCCATTCTCTTAAAATAATAAGAACCCCAACTTTTAAATTACTTTCTCAAGAAAAATATTTGAAGCCCAGAAAATTTGTTTACTTGAGCATTATACTAGTATACTTCCAAGTAAATATGTATTTTTTAAAAATCTTATAAACAATGAGTTTATTTTACAAGTTAACAGAACGTTATCTACTAACAGACGGGAGAGAGAAAAAAAAAAAACATAATTTTTCTAAAGCTTTCTCATCTTTTAATAAAAATGAAGAAAAAAAAATCAGTATGCCTTAAAAATTCTTCATACATTTTTAACTAGTTTCAAAAGCAGCCAGGCAAATAAAAGTAGCGTTCAAGAACGTTAATATAGCGCATATAAAATGCATAATTAGTACCAAAACATATTTCTTGCGAGAGAGAATGTTAATTGATGCAAACTTACTAGCACGAGAAAAAAATACAAATTCTCAAATGTTACAAACGTGTTTTAAAGTATACCTTTTGGCAATGAAATTTACATTAACAGTGTAACATTTTAATGTGTTTAAAAAGATACATTTAAGTAAAATTTAAGGTGATGGGTGTCAACATTAACAATGCATAATCAAAGGATAAAACAACAAAAAATATGAATGATGTTAAAAACATATATTGCAAAACACTTCCTAAGTCTTTTAAGCATTAAAGTCGGTGATTTTTCGCTATGGGGCAATCAGCAGTAATGAAGTATCTTCCCCAAATTTGTCGAGATTTTGGGCAACATCCAAGGTACTGTATCACTGTTAACGTAGGTTTACAGGACCCTGTAAAAGAACTGTGAGTGTTATTGCAATCCCGTAAATAAAGAGGGTCAATAGCATATACTGTGTGTTTCGAAACTCATGGGCAAAAATTTAAGGGGTGGTAGAGATAACAAAGACGTTTTAGAATCACATAGGTATGGAGTCGGAAACGATGTTCCCATTTACCTGTTAATAATCATTTTAATAATCGATCTTGCAATCATTGTATAACCAATCTGGTAATCATTGTATAATCCCTACATTAGTGATCTATCCTCTTACTAATCAATTTTAATCAAGTGAAAGATCCATTAGATTTTGACGTACCATAGTCAGAAAGGTCACTATTGTTCCAAAATCATTATTAACAGGTACATGAGGACGGTTCTGGCAGTGGTCTGGGCAATAAACCCCATTCCCAAAAGAACACGGCAAGTGAAGCAGCATCCGGCATGGCCAGTGCTTGGGAGGGTCGACTCCCTCTCGGCTCGAATTCTGTGGGACCGTACACGCTAATGGGAGCTGGTGCACGTAAAATCCGTCGTGGCTCCAATGTCCTCCATGTTGTTAAACTATATGTCTGGGGATGGCGATTTCAGGGGGTTGGTACCTCCACGGGAATTAGTTCAAAATTAGGGGACCACGGGCTAAAGTCGGTCTCCCTCCCACTGGGGCCTTAAAAAGGAAAGGCGCCCCCCAACCTCTCTCCATCGCCTCATTATCTGGGGGGATCAGGCAACGCATGCGATTGTCAGAGGACATAAAGAACAACAACAACATGAGGACGACGTTTCTGACCCCACATTGCTGTGTGATTCCGAACCATCTTGCCTTATATTTTTAAATATGAGTTTCGAAACACACGGTTTATATTCCGCAGAAATTGAATAAAATTTACGGCAGTTGGCGCACGACCGAACAGACGGACAAACAGGCAAACCGAAATAATAAACGTTATTATGTTATGTGCTTAAGTACGTACAAACCAGAGAGTAGAAATATACCCCCATTCAAACAAACCCATTGGAAATGTGAGGAAAGGATGAACCGTGTGACTTCTGCCACGGAAATAAGCTGAGAGGCTAGATTTGTACTTTTCTGCCCTATTTGGCGACGAGTTTAAACTACGATCCAAACTTACAGTCAAAATAAGCATTACAAACCTTCTTGTCAGTAAAAAAAAATACCGCCAAGGTTTAGTGGATGTCGATGCAATGAAAAATTGTTCATTTATAAAAAATATGTTTTAAAAATATTAAAAAAGAACCAATCAGCTATGAAATGTTATTCCATAACCTTTCACAAATCATAAATTGCATTCATATGCAAAGCAGCTATTTTTTTCAGAATATATTTTTCTGATATTTGATTCTGATATTTTTCTGATATATGAATTGATATTAACCCATTTATGCCTAGCGTCCCTTTTTTGGGACGGCCTTTTTTGCTTTTAGTCGAAAACGTTATTTATTTTTCCTAGCCTTTATTCATGAGTATTGAGCCTCAACTCGACAAAATAGTTTAACTTGACCCAGTATTATGTTGATATTTCAATTTTTATGCATGATGATTTTAAAAGAAATCATCCCTTGTTCAAGAAGTTGACATAAATTTATCTATTATTTCTGTTATCAGTAAAAATCGAAGAAAGTCGCAAAAATATCCAGGCACAAATGGGTTAATGAATGTCATTTTATCTCTCACCCCCTGCATTAAAAATTGTCCAAAAAATGTGTCCCAAAAAAGCGACATAAAAATGCGACATAAAAATGCGACATAATTTTACATATATTTAAATACTATTAGTTCACAACAGCTTTAATCTATTGTTACACTATTTCGTAAGCTGTAGAATAGGCATCACATGTATTTTTTTACATATAGTCAAATACTATTAGTTCACAACAGCTTTAATCTATTGTTACACTATTTCGTAAGCTGTAGAATAGGCATCCCATGCATTTTTCTATAAATTGGTTACAATCCTAAAAATTTCAACATAGGGTTACCAGGCGAAATACACGAAGTATGAGAGATAAAATGACATAGTCAATGAATATCGTTTTAATATGGCAATAATGAAACTAAAACATTAGGGGGGGGTTCAAGATGGCCTCTCCCTGACGAGGCTCGAACAGCCGAGTTTCATTTTTTTCTGAAAAATATAACAATGAAAGAGGAAATTAGGGCGTTGGCCACAAATGTTCCATAGAAAACAAAGGTGAGTTGGATGCGCAACACTGATGCGCAAAATTGAGATCCTGTCACAAGTGGGCTGCTGGGACAGATGCCTCAAGTTGGGGTTGCCAAAATCCCCCTCTACCCCTTATCCCTTATGCCTGCTCTATGGTAAAGACACCCAACCCAGAAACTAGCCGAAATGGATCATTTGTTAGTCAAAGTGGACCTTACATGCATACACATATGCACAGAACTTATCAAAGCAAATTCGGGGATGTCAAAATACTAAAAGTTCCTTTGATTAGGTACATAACAAAACTAAACTTATCCACGCTTCTAATTAAAAAAAACTGAAAAAAAAGAGTAAACATAAGATAAAATAAACAGTAAAAATATTAAAACGCATTTCTACACAGAAATCAGTAAAAAAAAAAATTCCGAACACCTAGAATGTAAAAACTTATTAAAGAAATGGAAATTTATATTTGTTTTTCATTAATGCCCAATCATTCCACGTTGTGTAACCTCCTCCGAAATTTTAAACAAAAGAGAAATAAATGCAATTCCTCCATAATCTTCAAACGGATTTTATATCGCATCGGAAGCTATTCCAAACAAGCGGTGATTTAGCTGATTATTTTTACGGTTAAATCCCTTCGAAAACTTTACCGTAGAAACAGGAAAATTGAATTATACTCGTTAAGAGGTTTAATGTAAAATTATAGGAGCATTTCTTCCCCTTCTTTCGTTTAAATACTGAAGATTAGATAACAGATAATTATTTGAGAATGGATTTTATTTTTCTAGTTTGCATGTATTTTTCTGTAAGAAAATACCAAAGGATTTTAGAAACTAGTGATTGGCATCACACGTGAAGGCCGTTAATTTTTAAAGTTTAATTAAAAACATGATGTGTATATGTATTGTTTTTTTTTTTCCAATTTCTAGTTACAAGACAACTGAACTTCACAAAAAGATAACAAAAAGACAAAAGTGACATCAGCACATCTATAAACGAAGGGCAGTTCTTGCCAACCAATAACGCTCCCAAATAGAAACATGAGGAAGAAGCAGGGCATATGCGAAGATGAAGTAAGTTCATCCCAACTAGCAATTTTGCTCGGGGTATCATCGGCCACGTACCCTGCCGATGATCGCCCGATCAAAATTACTCTAGTAGGGATGTCCTCTCCAAGATCACAGAGAGGGCAAAGAGAGTCCGAAATTACATTTATGCGATGGAGATGTTTGCGGAAAGAATCATGGCCAGATATGACACGGAAAATTGCAACAGCTTTCATTCTGGGCCATTCGGGTATTTTACAAATCTGCTTGCTTCATGGTTTATTACTATTTTTACTTTCCGAACATGTACCAGGTAAGGAAAGTATTGTCATCATGAAAAAATTCGAATTAGAGATTTTGGTGTATTTACACGTTTAGAGGGCTTCTGAATTCATTTATGTTATTTTTACGAGATGTATGTATGTATGTGTGCATGTGTGTGTGTGTGTGTGTGTGTGTGTGTGTGTATGTGTGTGTGTGTGTGTGTGTGTATGTGTGTTTGTGTGTATGTGAGTGAACACGATAGCTCCTGAACGGGGCATGCGATTGAGCCCAAATTGGGTATATATGTTATAAACCACCGTCGCAAGACCGGTATTGATTTGGGTGTGTATAGGACTTATAGTTTTTCTACAGGGCTACGACAAAGATTTCTTTTACATTATGGCCTATGGGGGAAAATTCTTGAAAGTGCGCTAGCGTTTAAACGGTACATTAGATTGAGCTCCAATTAGGTATATATGTTATAAACCACCGTCGCAAGACCTGTATTGATTTCGATGTGTATAAGACTTATAGTTTTTCTACAGGGCTACGACAAAGATTTCTTTTCCATTATGGCCTATGGGGGAAAATTCTGGAAAGTGCGCTAGCGTTTAAACGGTACATTCGATTGAGCTCAAATTGGGTGTACATGTTATAAACAACCATCGTAAGACCGGTATCAATTTTGATGTGTATAGGACATATAGTTTTTCTACAGGGCTACGCCAAAAATTCCTTTTACATTATAGCCTATGGGGAGAAATTCTTGAAAGTGCGCTAGTGTTTAAAAGATACATTCGATTGAGCTTCATTTTGGTATATATATTTGAATGATTCATCGATTAAAATTTATTTAAATGCTTGGTCATGATCTTAATCGTAGGTGTTCGGAAAGTCGATTGGAGTCACTCCAGATTTTTAAATATAAGATCTTGGGGAAAAAATGAGGCCTGGAAGGCTGTCTTAACAACTAAATTGACGGAATGGTAAAGGGAGATCAGGTTGTGTTGTTTGCAGTACAGAAGCTCCCTTCTTAGCCAAGAAATCAGCTGCTTCGTTACTCTGAACTCCACAATGGGCAGGAATCCATTGGAGCACGACCTCTTTGCCGATACTTGAAAGGAAATTAAGGAGATCATAACTAATGTGACCATTTATTTTTTCCTTCAGAACGGGACATCTATTACGTTTTTGGCAATAGTGTATTTATTTTCTTCCTCAAAACGGGACATCTACTGTTTTTAAGGTAATAGTGTAGGGAGACTGAATTAAACAGATAATTAAATTTTTCAGGTCTGGGTATCTTTTAGTTGTTAAGAAAACGCGCAAAAAACTTGTGTTAATGTTAATATAAAAATAAAATGGAAAAACAAAACTTTTCTAAAACACACAATAAAAAAAAAATAGTGCGCGACGTACGTTTCGGATGGCGCAAGGGGTAGGCCCTTCTTCGACTTCAAAAATACCGCCCGACACAAGGCAAGAATGTAGGAAATTGAGAAATGTAAACAAAAGGACACAGAAAAAAAGGAAGTTATCATTCGGAAGGAAAACAGTTCTTGGAAAACCAGAGTGAAAAGGGAAAATGAAGTGGAGATAAGGGGAGGAGGAGGATTAAGCAAAAGAGGAACACGGCTTTAAAAAAAGAAATAAATTGAAATAGTTAACAAAAAAAGAACATTAAAAGAATAAACATAAAAATACCTCTTCCCTTGCGTTTTCTTTGCGTCTCGAGAGGGGAGGGAGGGAGGTCAGTTTTTTTTTTTTTTTTTTTTTACACAGACACTGTCGTTGGATGATTTTAAATTGTTTAGCGGCCTTCATTGAAATCATTACCGTGGGTTGTTCTTTTTCTAAAAACGGGACATTGCAGGGGACGTTTTATAAAAAACGGAACATTACGATGTCCCAAAGCTGTGCTTGGGGACAACGGGACAAGCCACCTAAAAACGGGACGGCCCCGTTCAAAACGGGACTCATGGTCACCTTAATCATAACAGTAATTGACAGTTGAAGAGCGGTAATCACTCGGCGATTCAATAGCTTGAAGGGCGACGCCTTGGAGTCTGATAAGAGAACCAAGTTTGAGAAAAACTCGTGACGAGACTGTAGTTGCAGTAGGTCTCTGTGGATGGCAGCTATATGTTTTCTGTGAATTATAGTTTTTTATCAATATTTTTATACTCGTATTTCAATATAGTTAAAATTGCCTGAACTCATGTTCAACCTGCGTCCCCAGAAAAGCGACTAAAGTGTAGACAGAAAAGCGACTTGCGACAGAAAACATAAAAATGCGACATAATTTTACATATATTTAAATACTATTAGTTCACAGCAGCTTCAATCTATTGTTACACTGTTTCGTGAGCTGTAGAATAGGCATCCCGTGTATTTTTCTATAAATAGGTTACAATCCTAAAAGTTTCAACATAGGGTTACCAGGCGAAATACTCGAAAGATGAGAGATAAAATGACATAGTCAATTAATATCGTTTTAATATGGCAATAATGAAACTAAAAAATTAGGGGGGTTCAGAGTGGTCACCCCCTGACGAGGCTCGAAACAACCGAGTTTCATTTTTCTGAAAAATATGCTTGGGGGGGTGAACACCTCACTCGGTTGGACTACTGTTGGACCGCGTACGCTAATGTGAGCTGGTGCACGTAAAATCTGTTCGTGGCTCCAAAGTCCCTTATGTTCAAACGATACTTCTAGGTGTGCCGATTTCAGGTGCTAGGTCTCTCATCTAGAACTGGTTCAAAATTAGGAGATCACTCGAAGGATGCCAACGTTGGGATAGGCGTCCACATAATGAAATGACCAACATCTGCTGCCCTCGTTGTGGTCAAGACTCAAGTAGGCCACTGACTTAGCCATTAGAAAGAAAAAAAAAATGTTCAAGCATAGCAACTATCATAGCATCAAGCAAAACATAGCATGGCATCAAGCAAAAATGTTCAAGCATAGCATCAAGCTTTGCAACTGGCATAGTTGCAAAGATTCAACATTCCTTACTGTATCTGACAATTGTTATCAACTTGGATATTCGGAAACTCCGCTGACTCTGTGCTTAAGAGATACTGGATCCCAAGGGTTTTATAAACATCCTGTAATTAGATTTTCTAATTAAAATGAAACTTTCACTTCATGCCTGTAGTAAAAAATATATCTGAAATATAAGGCTTTATAGGATAAAATAAATTATTAAACTTTTAAACAATCGCTATATACGAGCATAAGAAGGGGAAAAAATATTTTCAATGCCTCGCGCGCAAAGCTTATTAACGAAACAGAAATTCCTATTTGTTTTTCATCAATGTCCAATCATTTCTCATTGTTTACACTTTTCCCCCAAGTTTAATAAAAAACAAACACAATTTACGATAATCTTCTGAGGGATTTTCTGTTGCATCAGAACATATTCTAAACAACTGGTGATTTAGCCGCTTATTTTTATGGTTAAATCCCCTCGACAGATTTCAGCAAAGCTTTTTGCAGAGTGAAAAAAAAAAGGAATTATACTCATTAAATGCTTTAGTGTAAAATTAGAACAACTTTTTTTCTCTCCGCTTTTAAACGCTGAAGATTAGATACCAGATAATTGTTTAATTTTTTTTTTCCATTTCGCCATCTGTTTTTAAAATTTGCGCGTATGATTTTATACTGGCTGAGGAATATTTTTTTGAGGGTATTAAATGTAACAGACGTCAATTTTTGGGCTGTTTAATTAAAAATATTATTAAATATATTGGAACACAACATACATACAGTGTTTTCAAAAAAGGATTGAAAACATTTTTAAAAATAGTTCTAGAAAAAAAAAATACCGTGATATTGTTGCTAATTGCATGACCATCATTTTAAATATAAAAGAATAAATGGGGTGGCCTTCTTTTCTTTTTGTTTTTAGGAGATTTCAAAAGTAATTTATTTAGCTGGAGAACGTGTGCCCAGACAGCCAGGCAAACTTGCATCAAACTTGCAGCAAGCTTGATTTATCAAGTCAATAAACTTGAATTAAGCTAGAAAATTTCAAGCGTGTAAGCTTAATGCAAGCTTGAATCAAGTGTTCAAGTTTACACTTGCCCAGCTTGCATTAAGCTTGACATAGCAAGCTTAATTTCAAGCCTAAAAAATTTTCCTTAAAAAAAAATTTCCTAAATACACGGGGCGCCCGTCGGCGAACTCGCCCCACATATTTTATTTTTCCACGCATTTTCCCTCTATGCTAAAATTTCAAGTTATTTTAATCTGTTTCCATCAAGCGTCCGCGATCGAACTCGGGACCTAAGGGTTGGGAAGCCAGCGTCCCAACCATTTAGCTAATCTGCCTCGCACTGGGATGACTAAAGTTTGAAGTGGCTGTTATGGTTGTCACGTCGTTCTCTGGCGAGATCGATCAGTGACCGATGCCGATCTGTTTCTTTTATTTTTCCATGGGATGAATCAAAATTAAAATAATGTGATGTGTGATTTATAGACTCTACTAATAGGGAAATAAGCATAATATAAACTTAAAAGCAGCACACGTTTTAAAACTTTCAATATCGCGACATTCATGTTCGGCAATACTGGTCAAAATCGACACAAACGACTGATTTTGAAATCAATTTCGTAGTATAATTGTATTTCATTTTGAAGAATTTCCAGTTTTGGAAATATAGAATCTTTTTTTTTAATTCTATGGTCAAGTACATTTACTGCTGATGATAAATTATTTGTTATGCGGATGTGGCTTTCCAAATCAAGCAGAAACCAAGTTGTATTCAAGCTGGGCAGTTCAAATGACTTCTCCAAGCTTGCTGCAAGCTTAAAATGAATTGAACTGTCAAGCTTGTATTAATACGACAAATTCAAAGAAATGTCAAGCTTGATTTAAGCTTATGTGCTGTCTGGGTGAATGCAGTCGACTCTAGAGATTTTATTACAAGGGCGTAATTTCCATCAATTTGGTTATCATAGTAAACAAACTCTGCGCTGCGATCACAATTTCAGTGGGTGCTCACAACGTTACTTGTGGCGTAGAAGTAGGAAACATTACAATTGGCTGGCATTCTAGAAATCAGCAACATTTTCGCCTCTGAACGTAAAAGTCGGAGTTGACCGTCTCCTAGGTAACCATGGGAATTTTCCAGGAAAGAGATTGCCGCAAATGGTTGCGGCAACCAAATTGCTGCAAATTATGCACGTGTGATTAGGCCTTGGAGAACGATCAACGACATACGGAATCCTACAAAGCAGTTAAAAGTCAACAGTAGATCGAAAATACGGGTTTACTGGCTCTGCTTGTGGTGCATAGAAGAATAAATAGCATAATCTAGATGGACTGAAACAGCATGAATAAAAGAAAATGTTGAAAAAACATAAAGGCACTGTAAGGCCTTAAACCTTTGAGGCGCAACCCTTTCCCAATGCTGAAAAGAGGGCAGCCGTTGCCATCGCTCGACTTAACTACCAGCAAGATGGCGAACAATCGAAACATTCAACGCGTGGCACAGATCTAGAGAACCTTTTTTGACGACAGCTGGCTGTGCCCAGCACAGCCAGCTGAGTGAAAAAACGGTCTCTAGATCTGTGGCACGCGATGAACGTTTCGATCGTCCGCCATCTTGCTGGTAGTTAAGTCGAGCGATGGCAACGGCTGTCCCTTGTTCAGCATTGGGCAATCTATCCAGCTGTTCTCGCATTCTTCCAATTTTCAGCAGATGTCGGTGCTGTTAACCCATTTGTGCCTGGATATTTTTTCGACTTTCTTCGATTTTTACTGATAACAGAAATAATAGATAAATTTCTGATGTCAACTTCTTGAACAAGGAATGATTTATTTTAAAATCATTTTGCATAAGAATCGAAATATCAACATCCTACTTGGTCATGTTAAAATTTTGTGCGGAGTTGAGGCTCAATACTCATGAATAAAGGCTAGGAAAAATAAATAACGTTTTCGACTAATAGCGAAAATGCCGTCCCAAAAAAGGGACGCTAGGCATAAATGGGTTAAAAGAATCGTGACAATTTTTTGACGGGAAATGAAGTGCTAAAAAGTAAAGGATTCTCTTGGAGCTATGTCACCCGCAACTATTTTTACCGAAATCCAATCTATTCTTCGTGACCGGCAACAGTCAAAACGTCAGAGTTTGATGTTCCCAGAGTGGGTACACTGGGCGTTAAAGGGTTAAAAATTGTCTGTATGTAAAAGTTTTTTCAGCCGTGGATATATTACGAACAAAGTTCAATAATTTGAGACCAATATAAGATTTAGATGGGAGTTATTTTACACTTGAGATACTTCGTTTATGCCGTCCCTACTAGCAATTTTGCGCGGGCCGTCATCGGTTGGCTACGTGGCCGGTTGTAACCCGAGCAAAATTGCTAGTTGGAGTCAAAGTGCAATATTTAGCATGCAATACCAGGGTACTCCATGCAGACAAACAGGTAGGTGGCAATTTTTTATTGACGTATCCAATAGTGGAAAATTGCAGGCAGTAGTGCGGTGGCTGGCAAAATAGCGAAAACAAGCGTAGGTTATTTTGACTAGTACCAAAGCGATAAGTGATAGAAAAAATTATGAGAACACAGAAAGCCAACTTGGCGATAGAACTGAGAGGTAGAAAGAATGGACGCCAAATAAACCGCCAGATTGAAAAAAAAAATGAAAAAATCGTTAAGCGTTAATGCACGTTTACCGAATTTAAGGGGGATATAGTCAAAGAGAAGTTGTAGCACAAGAAATATTATTCAAACCCCGTGGGAACAGGATGAAAAAAGAGGAATCCTCCGACGGAAAGACGCTTGCTAAATACACCGCAAAAGCTAAAGTAATTTAAGAAAAAAGAATTAAAACAGCGTTACGGATTGAGATGGGAATTTAAAAATGTCTAAAAGTATTAAATTTAGAAGAGAGAAAAGAAAATTAGAAGTACTGATTAAACATGTGTGATGAACTGCATTACACCCTATGCGTCATCTGGTGGCAAGTAATTGATGTTCAGGCACTGAATCTCTCACATTTTATGTTTACCTTTTGGATATACAGTTTTCAAGAAAATCCCTTTGTTGAGAGAAATACTTTTTAGTTTCACAGAAATCCTGATGAAACCTTTAACCAAGTAACAGGTCAGAGAAACCTGGTTTTACTTAACACGGTAGCAGAATTTTCTCTAACAATTAGCAGTACCACCAGGATCATAAAGCAAAATCTACTTGCGACCTTAATAATCCCTGAATAGCCTAATTCATATTAATATACAATTCACGAAATAATTTGCAGTATCCGTTGCCATGATGCACGGTTTCTACTGCACATAGTTGGTCAGGGGGAAAATGCTATGTTTTTGCCATGTAAAGATGCTATTGTTGTTGTTATTGCTGTTGTTAATTACCTCTGACTAGCAGCGCGACGGTGGTAAATTCACCACATCGGACGGCCATGGGCGAAATGGAGCGGCTTCCATGTTATTGAGCCTTAGTCCCGCAGAAGTCTATCGAGAGAGTTTGTCACCCTCCCAAGCGCTAACCGAAGTCGGTGCCGCTTCACTTTCGGCGCTCTTATGGAAACCGTGAGATGCTTTTAGATGTACCCGTGCAAAGTGAAAGATTCAATCATAATTCAGATTTTTTTTTTCTGAGCAATTATATGTAACAGAGAACTTAGCAGCAAGGCAGCTGGGTACTGCAAATTATCTTACAAGGCTTGTATATTATTCTAGAAGTAGGTTATCCAGCGATTGTTAAGATCGCAGGTAAACTTTGGTTTATGATCTTGTTGCTGCTGATCGCTACAGAAAATTCTGTTACCGGTATGAAAAGTTAAACCGGGTTTCTCTAACCCGTTACTTCTAAAGGTTAAACTAGGATTCTAAAATTATATGAATTTCCTTCAATAAAGAGATTTTTTTTTAAATTACAAGTGTCAGTAAAAAAATTTGTACATAAATTTTAAACGTATATTTCTAAATAATTTTACAAAAATAATTGTTAATCATATCATTAATTATGTCAACATGTATTGTTTTAGGCAAATTAGTTTGTGTGTGGTATGTATTAAAGCAATTCTACTAGCAAAAGTAAAATTAGAAGTGATTGTAGTGGGTTAGCTAAAGATTTCAATCGGGTTTTTTTATTGATGCTGTCAGATCGAAATTAAAACACGTAGGCGATTTTCGGATTTCATGCAAACATCAAACGATATTCTAGAAATTTATTCAGAAAAGCAGCTCTTTTCTTGTTGCCAACGCCTGTAGTTTCAAAATTTTAATCAAGTCCAACAAAATTGGTTGCTTGCCTTAGTTTCTGTCAGACAGTAAAACGAACGACCATTTTGGTCGACCCAATATTTTCATACGTAATACGTAATACGTCATACGTTCAAGGTAAATACATTACATATATCTTAATACACTATAAAAAGGTATCTTTTTAATAAATGGAATATAATTTCACTATTGTTATAAAACGAATTCACAGTATAGTCAGAATACAGAAATACAATCATGGTTAAACCAGCTATGAGATTAATTTAAAGCAGCAACCCAATTTATTTACATGAAAAAGGTAAAATAGTACTTACTCACTTGATTGAAGATATCAGAACTTCACATCGACGAGATTTTTATATTCCAATCGTAAGAAACTATGTCCATTAAAACAAAATTTTTACCGAAAGCATCCTCTCCACATTTAGGTTGAATTTATTTCACAACTCTGAATATGAAAAAGATGCATTAGGTATTCGAATATAAAATAAAATTATCACCAGCGAATACATAGAGAAGTAAGCACCCACAGAAAAAGGTCTTAGCATTAAGTAAAGTACATCCAGTATCCTCTTGAGAAATTCTTTTAATTCATATTTTGATAACGACATGCTTGTCCTTGTAACGACATGCCTGCCCCTGTAAGCCACGATGCCCGCGTTTGTGACTAACCGTGGTTCGTTGAAGAGCGTTGGTCACGTGATAGTAATAGGATATGGTATCAGGGATTTCTTTTCGTGGGGAAGAATTCTCAAATAGACAAGATTTAAGTGAAAATAGAGCTAAATAGAATCTAGTGAATTGAGAGCATTGAGGCGAATTGAGGAGTTTACAAATTATTGTCTTTAAAGAGTATTTTTCAGAAATTTTTAGCGTAAAAGGATTTAAAGCAGCCGATAAGAAATTTAATCAATAAAGGAGTGTTAGTTTTAATAAATAGATTTAAGCGGGTAACACAATTCACATTACATTTTCATACGACTATTTCATACACTGTTTTGCTTCTTAAGTATGCTTTTTTTTTATGTTTTTCTCCTCGTTTTGCAAATTTTAAGCAAAAAAAGAACTCAAGTGATCATCCATTTAATTCCAATACCTTATCTAATTTAAAAATAAAAAAAAAAAACTACTCAACTTACCTCATACTGGTACGTCAGCAAACACTGCAGGAAATCCAAACTTAATCCTAGAGTTTCTACACTGTGTACAACATTTCGAACTGTTTAATATACACATGTCAAGTACAAATGCGAGGGCAACGCTTATTACAGGTGGTCATCTGCGAATATGCCACAATGTCTGAAGGCTGCATACGTTATTCTAATGAGAATTCTATCATTAGTTCTTAAACTAATATTCTGTGGCGCAGTTTCCTCCTGTTATGAAATCCACTTAGTCATCCTGCGCGCGCTCTAAATTGCTACTGATATTTAAGGGAGCATTAACCTGCACAATAACGAATTTGCAGGGGTATATGCATGTGTGTGTGTGAATATTTTGAAGTACAACTCAGCTCGTCACAGAAGCTACTGAAAAGCAATGCAACGTTCATATTTAAGATTACATAGTGAGTGAAAACTTACGCAAATACTGAAATTACGGCATATTATAACTGGGATATTCTGTACTAGAAGTCAAAGCTCGCCGTCGAGGCAAATTCATGAATACTACCTGATCATTTTTGTTTTAACCCTTTAACGCACAGTGTTCCCGCTCTGGGAACACCAAACTCTGACGTTTTGACTGTTGCCAGTCACGAAGAATAGATTTGATTTTTATAAAAATAGTTGCGGGTGACAGAGCTCCACGAGAATCCTTTACTTTTTAGCACGTCATTTCCCGTAAAAAAACGGTCACGATTATTTTTATCAGCACTGACATCTGCTGAAAAATGGAAGAATGCGAGAATAGCTGGATAGATCGCCAGATTCTGAAAATAGGGCAGCCGTCGTCCGGCCATCTTGGTGGTAGTTAAGTAGAGCGATGGCAACGGCTGCCCTTTTTTCAGCATTGGGAAAGGGTTGCGCCTCAAATGGTTAAGGGGTCGTGTACCCTTGAAAAATGATGAAAATGGAAAAGATTTCTTTTGTTTTTTTGTATATGATCCTATATTTACAAAAATAATTTATTTACAAGTAAGAAATTATGTATATGAACACTATAGCCTTTTATGTTTATATTAATGTCTCCAAAAGTTTTCTAAGTTAATTACGAAAAGTTAAATTATTCACTGATGAAAAGCAAGTATTTTTCATATTTGGCGCAGCGTACGACACATAAAATTCATTTCACAGACTCAATATTTTTTCACGCACTCTGATAATACATATGTAAAATGACCCTAAAAAATCTTCCTAAACTATCCCCTCCCCTAAAAATCTCCCAATTCTGGCATCACTACCCCAAAGGGGAGTCACATGTGAACAAATGAAGTAATTTTTTTTTAAATGCCATAAAGTAAAGAAATATTTTACTACAACTCAAAAAATTCCTGAAGAAAAAGCTGTTTAATGATATGGACATTTTTACTGTGGGGAATTGATGAAAAAATAAAGAAATTTTAAAAAAAATTTCACGTGCGCCCCCTTCCTCTCTCCTCTATATGCAAATCAATTTTGTCAAAAGTTTTAAAATAAGTTGTAAGTTAATAAAATTATATAATTTATTACTAAAATTATTACTAAATCAGTTGATAAGTAAACATAAATGCTAAAACTGCGACATACTTGAGTTAAAAGCCTTCTTTAAAAACAATCAAACTTCTGCAGAATTTTTATTTAATGCATGGCAAAAATGTTATACAATAGTTTAACCAAGTTGGATTCGATTAAGCCCCAACAATATACGCCCTCAAAATTGAATTCCCCTTTGACGAGGGTATAAATAAAAACGTAACAAAAGTCACGCTTGGTTATTGACATATTTGGATTTAATGTGACGGATCGATCGGTATAGTTACGTTAAGAGCACAATGGTTAGCCTAGACGGAAGAACAATAGTTTACCCTGAATGGCGACATTTTTTTTTTTTGTCGTTGTTCTTTCTTCCTGAAGCTGTGTTCTTCCATTTAATTTCTCCGTTGTCGATATTACAGACAGTTTACTCAATGGAGCTTTGATGCAATGTAGATTCGTTGAAATGAAATGACTGGCTATCCACTTTAATAACGACGACGTAGAAACGTATCGACGATAGAAACAACGTATAACGACGACGTATTGACGACGAAGAAAAAAAATAGTTTGATAACTTTTTTTAAATACTGATTAATATGTTAAGAGATTTTGTATTCAATATAAAAGTTATTTTCTCGGTACGATATGATGAGAAACCTTTAAATAGTGATGGGCATGAAACGATTAGAATTAATCGATTATTAAATGCATTCGAGATAATCGATTTTGAAAAATCCATTCGAATGCTCAGCATGTAGCATTCAAATATCACATGGCGTTCGAAATCTCGAATGTTATTCGAATAATGAAACTGCCAATACTGTTCGAATAGTAAAACCGCGAATACTATTCGAATAGTAAAATTACGAATACAATTCGATTAGTATTAATCGATTGTAGAAATAATTCGAATGGTACACTATTACTTTTAAAGTCAAATATGTATTAAAAATTTAGCCTTGTCTTCACAACAAATTTTGGGTTGGAAATAACTAAATAAACAATTTTTTATATGTTAACTGAAGAGAAACTGTACATATTTCGGTAAGAGCATTTTCAATTCATTTTCATATTAAATTATGTACTCTTTCGAAACGAAACATTGTTTATTGTTAAGATCGCTGAAATTGTTGTTTTTTTTTTTAAATAAATTTGTATTTAGAAATGCTGAATATAAAGAAATTCTTAGTGAAGCTTTTCTTTTAAAATGTTCCACTATAATAAATATTTATTTATTTGTTTGTCTATTTATTTAAAAAATAAGATTTTGTTTAAACGTTTTTATTAGTAAAATTACTCTTTTAAGAATTAAGTTTTTATTTAAAACGTGTTACATTCAATGTTGGAAATACTCCGAAGGAAAGTTTAAAATCACTTGCGTTTAAAATCACTAATAGTACATAACAACTCGCACACACACACACACACACACACACACACACACCAAAAAAATAATAATAAAGGAAAAAGCAATAAATGAACTTCAACTGGCAAAAGAGCAAGAGCAACTAGTGCATCTACATAAATAAACCATAAAATTATGTTGGCAACTTAATATTCGCAGGTAATTTTTGTTAAGAGAGAGAGAGAACAAAGGACTTAAAAAGTTTAAAAAAAAATAATTTTCTATACTTTCAACTTCAAAACGTGCACAGCCAACTAACACGACCACAGAAAAATACTGAAAATTACAGAAAAATATTGAATTCTGGCACAAAATCTTTCCGGCACTCCAAAGACCCAACTCAAAAGACAATCCATCGAATCACGTTACGCCTTCTGCTGGCAATTCTTTCTCTTTCATACACACACACACACACACAAACGTAGCAACTTCTAATAAATATGAAAGTGCACGCACGAATGTATGCACAAATTTCCACCATTTTACTGGAAGAGAACAAAACAAAACAAAAAAAAATGAAAGACGAGACTGAAGTTTCTAATTATAGCGGTGTCATACTTGTCAACATGGAGGCTGGGAGAAGTGTACCCAAGCAAAAGCACGCACATCATCATAACGCTTTCCTGGAGACTGATCGCTGTAACAATAGCGGGGCGATCCCTCCCTTCTCCCCCCCCACCCCCGGTCTCTCGTAATTTCGTGTACATTCATTCTGTTATTAAATATTGCAGGGCCCGATGCACCCCCCACACGCTCTTCAACTCAAAATTTTCGCGGATTTTGACAGCCCAGACGGGCGATTTTGCTTTTTTGCGTACGCATATATAGAGTCTCTAGGACACGCCCTGGTCTTAACGATTTTGTGCTGCCCTTGTCAGATGTCCATCCGATCCGGAATATGTATTTCGGCCGTTTTTTTTTTATGTTGTTTTTCTACTGCTTATGCCCGTTTTCCGCGGTAGCGATCGCGGCGTGTCAGTCGTCGATTTAATGGCGGGTGTCACGTGGCGGAAGGAATCTGATCCGTTAGCGTGTTTTGACGATAAACGACTTGGAACTTGTTTTTTTTTTTACTAGCGCGTTTTCTTTGTGTCCTGCCGACAAGTAAGCTTTGCCATGCGTACGCTTTTTTTTTATATTTAGAGGCGTATACCCAACTATTTTTCCTTCCATACCGCTTCTGTTGACTCTGTGATTTCTTTTAGTGATTTAATTCACTGTTCTTTTTTTAGAGAAACGCCCACTCAAAAAAGTATTCGGGTGAGACGATATTTCTTATGTTAATTTTGTGAAAAAATGTTTAGTTAAAAAAAAAAAGAATGCAGTTTAACCCTCTGAGGCGCAACCCTTTCCCAATGCTGAAAAAAGTGCAGCCGTTGCCATCGCTCGACTTATCTACCAGCAAGATGGCGGACGATCGAAACGTTCATCGCGTGCCACAGATCTAGAGACCCTTTCTTTGACGACAGCTGGCTGTATGAACGTTTCGATCGTCCGCCATCTTGCTGGTAGGTAAGTCGAGCGATGGCAACGGCTGCCCTTTTTTCAGCATTGGGCAATCGATCCAGCTGTTCTCGCCTTCTTCCATTTTTCAGCAGATGTCAGTGTTGTTAAAAAGAACCGTGACATTTTTTTTTTTTACGGGAAATGACGTGCTAAAAAGGTAAAGGATTCTCGTGGAGCTATGCCACCGCAACTATTTTCATAGAAATCCAATCTATTCTTCGTGACTGGCAACAGTCCAAACGTCAGAGTTGGGTGTTCCCAGAGCGGGATCACTGCGCGTTAAAAGGTTAAAAGAAATATGAGATTTTGATTTTATATACTGCATGATTCACTTTACATATACTGGGCTGTTCGCAAAGTCATTTCGTTTTTTAAGAACATGGTGAACCCCAAATGTCGAGTTTTGAGGCGTTTTAAATAATCATGAAGAATCGAATTCGATCCTTTTAGGGCGAGATTCAAGTGAAACGCGCGAACGAGTTCGAATCGAACGTTTTTCAGTCCACAGTTCGAATGTTTTGGCAGAATGCTTCCAATGAACGAACCTATAGCGATCAAAACAAGAAAAGATTGTTTCAGTTGAATAAGAAACATTGATATCTTTCGAAGATTCCCCTGTTCGACGCGGAAAACGTTCGAATTGTGTTTCACTTGAATCTCGCCCTTAATCTTTCAGCGAGCTCACGAGCTGTTATTCGCCGGTTTTTATGCATGAGTGCCTTTGTTGTGCCTTCATCAGCTTCCATTGGCCTTCAAGAACGTGATGTGTTTTCAACTTCAAAATTTCCGGATCCAAATTTTGAAAACCAATTCTGGTACAAGCGTTCTCTGAAAACATCTTCTCCATACACATCGCATATTTTATTTTTTCTTTCTTAAACAGAATTTTTTTACATTTTCGTTTGAGAAAAAACAAAACATGTCGAAAATGCCGCTTTTCAGTTGCCATATTTGAAAGTGTACCCTCGAAAAACGACTGCGTAGAATCCATCGAGCTTTTTTTTTTTTTGCAAGCAAGCTTTCTCTATAAGCTGTCAAAATATAGAATGATTAGATGGCTTAAGTGTGAAGTTGGCTATGGAAAAATATAATTAAGTCCTCTGTTAGGAAAAAACGAAATTACTTTCCGAACAATCCCAATACATCATTCGCTAAAAAGCATTTTATTTACGAGATCAAAAAAAAATTTGCTTGCATTTGAATACTTTTTTGAGAAGGTGTGAATTGTAATGATGTAAGAATTCCTCTGGGGACTGAATTAAGATAGAAAATGGGGAATAGGCTCACAGAAAAAGAAAACAAACAAACCTGTCATTTAGTGTATATGAAATTTAATTAAATATCATTTCTTAGTAAAGCTTAATTAAATTGTATTTTTTCTTTTTACTAGAACTCACGCTTCATTAATAATTTAATACTCTTAATGTGGGTTATAGCGGACACTGAAATTCAATCGTCAATCAACTGAGATTTATCATCAACATGGTGGTGGTGAAATCCCGTTTGAGAATCGAACCAATTGCGAGCATGACTCAGAGTTTACGGCAGAGTTTATGAATCCTGCGCAATTTTTAATCCATGACGTCACTTTTCTGACTAATCGTACACCGTTAATAGAAGTAGTTCAACGCTTCTTGGTACAATTGAGCTAAACTTGCTGCATCCTTTCTATGGATAATCGTTTCACTATGATTTCGGTCCATTGATTAGTTCCAGCACCAAATCATGGTTCAACGTTTCTTCATACAAAGTTTGCTGCTAATTCAGCACCATTTTATGGTGAAATGTTAGCTATTTTTATTAACAGTGTAAAAGAGACCTCCGGCAGTTGAGTCAGTTCAACTCTCTGGTTAATGCACACAAATAGTTTTCAAACGGAACCATATTGAAGGTTACGACGACATTGGAAAAAGGCTCACCGTGACACTGTGGTTATGTATCTGAAAATGGTAGACGGCCGAAGTGTGACGGTCCCGGGTTCGGGTCTCATCACGCGGCTGTCGATCTAGCCGTTCGGAGTTTTCCGTGGTTTTCTTCGAAACTAGCGTAAATACGGGTTAGGACCCTTTTAGGGATGGACGAGATGGAGATTTACAGCTTTTTTGCGAGGCGAGACACACAATTTAAGCATTACGATATAGGGATTTGCGAGACGAGACAAAGGTTTTGGGCTATTTTGCGAGACGCGAGATGCCTATTTTTCGTCTCGATCCCATCCCTAGACCCCCTTAGAAATGGGAGGGCATCCCCCCAATCTTGTGTTGTCCTTCTGACGTGGATTTACAAGCGGGTTTCGGGCCATGCACACAAATCTTAAATTCACGTTACACAAACAAACAAAATATTGGAAAAAAATTCTTTTTACCTTTCCTTACATAGGGCAGTTATGGAGTAACGTAATCATAACGTTAAACCATTTTTTTTTTGTCCAGGACTACTTTACATCCCCTTTCTGACTAATGCGGCGGCTTCACGCCTGGGCTGTATCTTGCGGCAGATAGTGACGACCCACCTTATTGCTATACATATTTTTTTTCATCATGACACTTAAGCGTATTTCCTTTCTAAAACTCTTCCCCCCCTCCCCACACACACACACAACACACGATAAAGAAAAAGGCGTGAAGTACTGCGCCAAAAAGAAGTTTTCTTTTATCACCGCAGCAGTTTTGCGGGTCATTAGACGCTAATGAGGCTTGCAGCAAGGGGGGTGTGTACGCAGGTTAATTAAGTTTTGTGACGTCGGAGTTATAAATTTCACCCTCTGAACAATATCCGCTCTCGACACCGCTTCTTAGGAATTTTAAAGAGGTTCTAAAGGAGTGTCTTTGTTAAGAAGTTTACTGTTTTTTATTTTATTTTTTTTTTTTCCTTGCATCCTTCAGAATGGAAATCATTAATACAGTAAAGGACCGTGTACGCGTTCCTTCGAAATTAGTTTTACAAACTTTTAGGAGGGGTAGAATACACCAAGACGTTCAGAATCACATAGCAATGTGGTATCGGAAACGTCGTCTATGTACTTGCATGGGCGCCGGCAGCATGGGGCAAGGGGGGGGGGCAATGCTCCCCCCTCGATTTATGTATACAGTGTTTTCCCCTTGCTTTTTTGCTCTTTCCAACATGGTAACCATACGTTGAAGTAGTCTTTACCCCCTCTAGAGTAGTCTTTGCCGCCCCCTGGAGTAGTCTTCCCCCCCCCCTGGGAAATATTCTGCCGGCGCCCATGTGTACTTGTTAAAAATCATGTAGGTTTGTTCGTTCGTGTGACTATGACGGCGCTACGCTAGGGCGATCTGCCAAGGATGGAGGTGTCTCGGTTGGATGACTTTCTAAGAGGTACCAAAGCGTATTCACGTAACGCATCTGGAGAAAACCTACCAAAACACCACACCCATAGACGCAACATATTTTTTATTTAATATTTTACCATATTTTTTGCATAAATTTATTTTAATAGCGTTGAACCTGTAATGTAATATAAGTTGTTTATTAATGTTTCAGTTTTAGATCGGTCCCTTGAAAGATGTATATATAAAGGGTGTTTTACTGTATATATTTTTAACATAAAAAATCTAAAACGGTGTTTTGTCATCAATGTTTTAAATACATTTGGAAATAATTAATGGTTCTTTTAGATTATCCACCCACCCAGAACAGAGATTTAAAGAAAACAAAAAACCGCTTTCATCTAGAACGAATAGATGGCTGTTTTCTGTATCCCAAAACTGGAAGAATAGATCGTGGAATGCTGCGTGTAGGCGATACACACAACAGGTACAGACGAAATGGTCAAGAATTTTCCAGTCCGTAGTATTCTGGCTAATCCCAGCAGAATTACTCATTTGTGGAAAGAGATATTATCGTTCGATTTTTGAGCACTAGAATGAGCGTTTGTGAGTCTACCCCGCTAGCGTACAAAGCGATTCACAGATATTTTCATCTCGTTACAAGGATCAGGTTATAAAGGAGATACAGTGAAAACTCTCAGAGCGGCCACCCCTCTAAACGGCCAATTTTTCTTGGCACGTATTTTTCGGATCATTAGACGTTATGTTAAAGATGTTAAAGTAACCTCTATCAGCGGCCACCCGACCCCCCTCTAAACGGCCACCGAGTGGGATCCCCCATCTCATTTTTAGGGAAATTCTACTCACTCCATGCTTTAATTTTGAGCGCAAAAACTCAAGGTCAGGAGTCTGGCGAAGGTAAGCGTCTTTTAAATCCTTTTAATCAAATGTAAAATTAATTTGAGGTTGATTTAAATTAATTAAATAGCACGTTTGTGTATATAAATGTACTATTTTTTCTTCAGATAAGATTTAAATTTCCTTTTAAATAAGGAATATATGTCAGACTGGTTTATATTACTTACGCATTATAACAATTATCTTATAATAGTAAATAAAAGCCTTCAGAGCGGACACCCCCTCTGAGCGGCCAAATGCTCTCGGTACGGTGAAGTGGCCGCTCAGAGAGGTTTCACTGCATCTAAAAGTTGGATAAGTGGGTTCGGAAGTGTTTTGTTCTATGATCTAGTTTATAGGGAGTACATAGACTCATAAATTCTTGTTCCAAAAATTATTTCCTACACGTCAGTATTTTTTTTTTTTTCTTTTACTCATTTCTTTTATTTGTTTATTAAGTGAGGCCGTGAGGCCTGACGACAGGATTTTCAGTACAGACCAATCAAGTATAGACCATCCGTATAAATATGGTGAGTTAGCTATATATAGAGTGTCATAAAAATACTGGTCTATGCTTTTACTGCTTAAATAGACATAACAATAAATTGCAAAGTTAAGTAAAAAAGAAGAGTACTGAATTTTAAGGCATCGATTAAAATGTTTCATGGATTAAATGTAATAAAAATAAAAATTTTAATTTTCGTATACCTTCGTGTCGTATAAAAATTTAACTTTTGTATTTATTTAAATTTAATCTACTTAATATGTTAATCGATACCATAATATTCTGTACCATGTTTTATGTGGCTTGATAATGTATTGTATATGCTCATGATCAATCAATATTCAAAGAATAAAAGGCTAGGCCAGTGGTTTAGGGGCACTCTGCACAGGGGTACAAAATTCGAAAGTTGCCCTGGGCACAAAGTGTTATAATCAGGCCTTAACCCTAAGGTCTAGAAAACCTCCCTTGACTACAGTCTGGTTAGTAATTGAAAGAAATGACTAATCATCCCGTAAAAGAAAAAAGAAAAAATCTGTAATTCCACTCGGCTTACCGAACACTTAGATTAAGATCATTACCAAGCATTTAAATCAATTTTAATCGATGAATAATTCAAACATATATACCAAATTGAGGCGCAATCGAATGCGCCGTTTAAACGTTACCGCACTTAAAGAATTTCTTCCCATAGGCCATAATGTAAAAGTAATCTTTGTCGTAGCCTTGTAGAAACACTATAAGTCCTATACACATCAAAATCAATACCGGTCTTACAATGGTGGTTTATAAAACGTATACCCAATTTGAGCTCAATCGAATGTACCGTTGAAACGCTAGCGCACTTTCAAGAATTTCCTCCCATAGGCCATAATGTAAAAGAAATCTTTGTCGTAGCCCTGTAGAAAAACTATAAGTCCTATACACTACCAAATCAATACCGGTCTTGCGACGGTGGTTTATAACCTATATACCCGATTTGAGCTCAATCGAATGCTCCGTTTAGGAGCTATCGTGTTCACTCACCTACACACACACACACACACATACATACATCTCGTAAAAATAGCATAAATGAATTCAGAAGACCTCAAAACGTGTCAATACACCAAAATCTCGAAGTCGAATTTTTTCATGATGACAATACTTCCCTTACATGGTACATGTTCGGAAAGTAAAAAGGAAAATAAAATAGAGCCTGTGTGTGAACGTCTGGTTGTTCCTACAGTAGTGTAGCGTCCTAAATAAAGAGATGGAGCCCTTTTGCTCGCACAAAACACTTTATTAGACGCACATAAAAACACATAAAAGATTTGAGTTGGAACTTAAACAGTCAGATGGCGGATTCGGGCAAAGTTTTCGGCCGTACCTGCCCAAAACCAGAGGAAAGTACCTCTGCACTGGTCACACTCTGAAACCGATCTCCCCTCTCTTTTGATCTGCTGATCTCGCCTCTGGGCTGGAATCTCAAGTGGATTTCGATCACACGTGATCGAAATCCACTGGATCGAATCGAAAATCGGATTCCATCGGATCGATCGAATCGCTGGATCGAAATCCACCGGGGTGATCATGCGGGGTGATCACCCCGCATGATCACCCCGGGATGCATGAAGTAAGTGTTCGTAAGTTATGAGATTCTGAAGTCGCTATAGTGTCCAATTCTGAAGAGCACTTGAAACACTCAGGGATTTAGGCGTTCTATAATGTCAGAACTGCACATTATCGAAGATCTATAGCTTCGTGTCGAAGACTTTACGATACCGCGCAGATCAAAGGTTATCAGAGAGATTCAAGTAGTGAGGGGTAAGAAAAAAGGGAGCGTCACAGATATATCCGATGCTAATTATTCGGATAACGTCGCAGTAGAAAAGATATAACGCCTGTTCGCCTTGTTACTGGATATTTTTAACGTGGGATTACAGAAATCTTCCGTGTATGGGAAAAATTACGGAAGACTTCTGTAAAACATACTAAAATAAACTGGCGTTCTGGTTGACAGTTTTTTTTTTCTTTTTTTAATGATGTAGTAAATTTCAGTATTAATCCGTTTGAAAACTAACTGGTTGAACTAGGAGAACTCATTGAACTAATACTACTAACATTGAATCTGTAAAACATACTAAAATAAACTGGCGTTCTGGTTGACAGTTTTTTTTTTCTTTTTTTAATGATGTAGTAAATTTCAGTATTAATCCGTTTGAAAACTAACTGGTTGAACTAGGAGAACTCATTGAACTAATACTACTAACATTGAATCTGTAAAACATACTAAAATAAACTGACGTTCTGGTTGACAGTTTTTTTTTCTTTTTTTAATGATGTAGTAAATTTCAGCATTAATCCGTTTGAAAACTAACTGGTTGAACTAGGAGAACTCATTGAACTAATACTACTAACATTGAATCTGTAAAACATAATAAAATAAACTGGCGTTCTGGTTGACAGTTTTTTTTTTCTTTTTTTAATGATGTAGTAAATTTCAGCATTAATCCGTTTGAAAACTAACTGGTTGAACTAGGAGAACTCATTGAACTAATACTACTAACATTGAATCTGTAAAACATACTAAAATAAACTGACGTTCTGGTTGACAGTTTTTTTTTTCTTTTTTTAATGATGTAGTAAATTTCAGCATTAATCCGTTTGAAAACTAACTGGTTGAACTAGGAGAACTCATTGAACTAATACTACTAACATTGAATCTGTAAAACATACTAAAATAAACTGACGTTCTGGTTGACAGTTTTTTTTTCTTTTTTTAATGATGTAGTAAATTTCAGTATTAATCCGTTTGAAAACTAACTGGTTGAACTAGGAGAACTCATTGAACTAATACTACTAACATTGAATCTGTAAAACATACTAAAATAAACTGACGTTCTGGTTGACAGTTTTTTTTTTTCTTTTTTTAATGATGTAGTAAATTTCAGCATTAATCCGTTTGAAAACTAACTGGTTGAACTAGGAGAACTCATTGAACTAATACTACTAACATTGAATCTGTAAAACATACTAAAATAAACTGACGTTCTGGTTGACAGTTTTTTTTTCTTTTTTTAATGATGTAGTAAATTTCAGCATTAATCCGTTTGAAAACTAACTGGTTGAACTAGGAGAACTCATTGAACTAATACTACTAACATTGAATCTGTAAAACATACTAAAATAAACTGACGTTCTGGTTGACAGTTTTTTTTTTCTTTTTTTAATGATGTAGTAAATTTCAGCATTAATCCGTTTGAAAACTAACTGGTTGAACTAGGAGAACTCATTGAACTAATACTACTAACATTGAATCTGTAAAACATACTAAAATAAACTGACGTTCTGGTTGACAGTTTTTTTTTTCTTTTTTTAATGATGTAGTAAATTTCAGCATTAATCCGTTTGAAAACTAACTGGTTGAACTAGGAGAACTCATTGAACTAATACTACTAACATTGAATCTGTAAAACATACTAAAATAAACTGACGTTCTGGTTGACAGTTTTTTTTTCTTTTTTTAATGATGTAGTAAATTTCAGTATTAATCCGTTTGAAAACTAACTGGTTGAACTAGGAGAACTCATTGAACTAATACTACTAACATTGAATCTGTAAAACATACTAAAATAAACTGACGTTCTGGTTGACAGTTTTTTTTTTCTTTTTTTAATGATGTAGTAAATTTCAGCATTAATCCGTTTGAAAACTAACTGGTTGAACTAGGAGAACTCATTGAACTAATACTACTAACATTGAATCTGTAAAACATACTAAAATAAACTGACGTTCTGGTTGACAGTTTTTTTTTCTTTTTTTAATGATGTAGTAAATTTCAGCATTAATCCGTTTGAAAACTAACTGGTTGAACTAGGAGAACTCATTGAACTAATACTACTAACACTGAATCTGTAAAACATACTAAAATAAACTGACGTTCTGGTTGACAGTTTTTTTTTTCTTTTTTTAATGATGTAGTAAATTTCAGCATTAATCCGTTTGAAAACTAACTGGTTGAACTAGGAGAACTCATTGAACTAATACTACTAACATTGAATCTGTAAAACATACTAAAATAAACTGACGTTCTGGTTGACAGTTTTTTTTTCTTTTTTTAATGATGTAGTAAATTTCAGCATTAATCCGTTTGAAAACTAACTGGTTGAACTAGAAGAACTCATTGAACTAATACTACTAACATTGAATCTGTAAAACATACTAAAATAAACTGGCGTTCTGGTTGACAGTTTTTTTTTCTTTTTTTAATGATGTAGTAAATTTCAGTATTAATCCGTTTGAAAACTAACTGGTTGAACTAGGAGAACTCATTGAACTAATACTACTAACATTGAATCTGTAAAACATACTAAAATAAACTGACGTTCTGGTTGACAGTTTTTTTTTTCTTTTTTTAATGATGTAGTAAATTTCAGCATTAATCCGTTTGAAAACTAACTGGTTGAAGTAGGAGAACTCATTGAACTAATTCAAATTACTTTTACGGTAGTTAAAAACTTGACATCGTAAAATAAAAATTGCTTGAGATTCATAAACTCTCTCAAGAAATGTGCCTCATAGGAAAGTGAATTCGTAGTTTGCCATTTTAACAGCTCCCCGAGATTGCTGTTAAATATTTTAACGAGATCTGCTAATATCATAGGTTGAATCAGGGCTTAATTTGGGCCGGAGCTCACCGGAGCTCAGCTCCGGTACTTCCTTTTTTTGAGTGAATTTTTACATATTAGGCAAAACCAACCGGAGCTCATGAAGGCTCCGGAGCCCACCATTACATATTAATTTGTCCTTTTTACGCTTTTCACACACACATTGATTTTAACAGGCACACCACACAGGATTCGTTATGCCTCAAACCAATTATCCTGAAACCGATTTCAGTCAGCTTAGCAGAAGGCCGATCTATCTGACGTATCTTGGTGCACAACCCACTTGGTGCAGATCAATTAGTTGCTGTCACTTGAGATGGAACTTCTGTTAGGTTGTAAAGAAAGTTTTCCGCCACTCCAAGTACTGCCTGCACAAGCAGTTCGCGTTGGTGTCTTTGCCAATATTTTGTAAAACGATTTTTGTTATTTGAAAGAAAAGACTTGTTTTTAGAGCATTGTGTTGTGAAATCTGTAAAACAATATCGTTATGATTAAGTAGAAGGTGCCTGAAATGGAACTACCACGCTACCAGATGGATCCATCATTTACTCTCAGTTCTGTCGCAAAAAGTCTCAGCTACAGAATGACACTGAATTATGTGTACAGCTTAAGGTACTACTGTTGTATCATATGACACTGTGAAGATTTGGTACCGAAAGTTCAAAAACGAGGACTAGGATATTAAAGATGCAGAGCGCTCTGGTCATCCTACTAATGCTGATGAGGCCCGCCTACCAGAATGTGTGGAAGAAGATAAAATATTCATCCCCTCGTGAGCTAGCTAAAAGAGTCAGACTTTAGTGCCATGTCCATGAGTCGCGCTAAGCATTGCATAAACTTGGCATATAAGGTCAATAGCTGGGTACCGCGTGACCTGACTCAAGCAAATCTGGCGGAAAACTTTCATTACAACCTGATATTATGCTTGGCAGAAAAGAAGGACTATGTAAGAAACTGTTGGATATGTTTCCTAATATAATTATTTGGCATTGTATGAATCATCGCCTAGAACTCAGCGTTTCTGATGCAGTAAAATTAGTTGCAGGAATAATTAACTTTAAAATTTTCATGGACAAATCTATACATATAAAAGAGGAAAGTTTGTTTGTTTGTTTGTTCGCTATACGCCTTCAGACCGTTCGACGGAACTCGACCAAATTTGGCACACTGACTAAATTGGACAAGAGAAAGCTAATGCCGTAAAAATGAAATTAATCGGATTAATAGTTTTTGAGTTATTTTATGTTTTGTGCAATTTTCAGCCACTTTTTTCTCCGAGGAGGTGTCCCGTGAATGAAGGGAGAAAACGCTCAATTCTCTTGGGTTCTTCATTCTCAAGGTCATTCCGGCGCGGATATGCAGAGCGTTGCTATGCGGGTGTAGGGGTGGGGGGACAATGGCGGAATTTCTGATATCAGGCAGGATGCAACTTTTATAATGGATTGTGAACCTGGATTGTGAAACCTGACCCTTTTTTTTCGTTGCAGCGGGAACTATCAGGTCCTTTTTTTATCACTGCAGCGGGAGGATTCACATCCCTTCCCTTTACAATCTCATACCGACGACTGGACTCAATTTGTTCTTCGTAGTTGGGTAGGTATTAGCAATAAATGAATGAATACACATACAGACACCTAGAAGGGGAGAAGCCTAGCCATGCCCAATTCCCGATAACCTTTGTACGCTATCAGGTGCCGTGTTCATTTTTTTGTTGTTGCAGCGGGAAGCTCCGTGTCCTTTTTCTATCATTGTAGCTGGAGGATTCACATTCCAGCCTAGCCACATCACATTCCCGGTAGCCTCTGTATGCTATCAGGTGTCGTGTTCAATTTTTCTTTCGTTGCAGCGGGAAGTCCAGTGTTCTTTTTTTTATCATTGCAGCGGGAGGACTCACATTCCTTCCCTTTAAAATCTATATTTAAGGTCAATGCGCATTTCTCTTCCATTGCACGGGCAACGGCGATCCATGCTGCTAGTTAAGAAATATATATCACAGTTCACCAAAAAACCAACACCTTATTGAGTGTGCTGTAAATACAGGACAAGAATTACTAAAGATGGGCGTATTTTCGATGTTCGCTGGGCTGCATCAAGTCTTCAATCTGTGAAAGCAGTGTGGACGGACTATGAAAGTCTACATAAACATTTCACACAGAGCTCCACAGATAAAAAAAAGAGATGCCAAAGGAAGCGCCACATTTTCTGGGTTGGCGAATAAACTAGCGACTGTTACATTTATCTTAAATCTAGGCGTTATGTATGATGTTCTGGAAGAACTGTCGGAACTTTCATTAGAGCTGCAAAACCGACAAACTACACTAGTTGATGCCCATAGGCTAATAAGACTACAAATACAAGTTTTTGAATCCAGGATGAAGAAGTCTGGAAGACATGCATCTGAGGCCATTGAAGGTGTAAACATTTCCAAGTTTAAAAATGTAGCTATACAGAAAAGTGGAAAGGGTATGCCTAAAATAGACCCAGGACAATTTTACAGGTGTTTAGCCGATTCAATAATAAGTAGGCTCCTTCCGGTCCAGTCGAGAAATGTTGTATCAGATTGTGAACAATTAATCTGTGAAATTAAAGTTCTAAATCCAAAGTTTTGGACTGCTGCCGAATCGACTGAAGTGACGTATGGCGAAGATGAACTCGTGGGATTATGCAAAAGATTCAGTTTTAACGAAAGAGCTGTTTTAAGAGACTTCAGAATTTTCAAGTCATCATCTGGAAAAGAAATGCAAAGTGACTTGAAAAAATTGATTTCAGTCATCAATTATATACCCATTTCAAGTGCCGAATGTGAACGAGGATTTTCTACCATGAACTTAATTTGTACTTCCCAACGTGCTTTACTTAGCATTGAAACTTTATCAAATTTGATGTTCATTAGATTAGTCGGTCCTCCGATCAACAAATTGGAACCAGAATCATTTGTTCGTTCAAGATTCAGTTTTAACGAAAGAGCTGTTTTAAGAGACTTCAGAATTTTCAAGTCATCATCTGGAAAAGAAATGCAAAGTGACTTGAAAAAATTGATTCCAGTCATCAATTATATACCCATTTCAAGTGCCGAATGTGAACGAGGATTTTCTGCCATGAACTTAATTTGTACTTCCCAACGTGCTTTACTTAGCATTGAAACTTTATCAAATTGGATGTTCATTAGATTAGTCGGTCCTCCGATCAACAAATTGGAACCAGAATCATTTGTTCGTTCAAGATTCAGTTTTAACGAAAGAGCTGTTTTAAGAGACTTCAGAATTTTCAAGTCATCATCTGGAAAAGAAATGCAAAGTGACTTGAAAAAATTGATTCCAGTCATCAATTATATACCCATTTCAAGTGCCGAATGTGAACGAGGATTTTCTGCCATGAACTTAATTTGTACTTCCCAACGTGCTTTACTTAGCATTGAAACTTTATCAAATTGGATGTTCATTAGATTAGTCGGTCCTCCGATCAACAAATTGGAACCAGAATCATTTGTTCGTTCAAGATTCAGTTTTAACGAAAGAGCTGTTTTAAGAAACTTCAGAATTTTCAAGTCATCATCTGGAAAAGAAATGCAAAGTGACTTGAAAAAATTGATTTCAGTCATCAATTATATACCCATTTCAAGTGCCGAATGTGAACGAGGATTTTCTGCCATGAACTTAATTTGTACTTCCCAACGTGCTTTACTTAGCATTGAAACTTTATCAAATTTGATGTTCATTAGATTAGTCGGTCCTCCGATCAACAAATTGGAACCAGAATCATTTGTTCGTTCAAGATTCAGTTTTAACGAAAGAGCTGTTTTAAGAAACTTCAGAATTTTCAAGTCATCATCTGGAAAAGAAATGCAAAGTGACTTGAAAACATTGATTTCAGTCATCAATTATATACCCATTTCAAGTGCCGAATGTGAACGAGGATTTTCTGCCATGAACTTAATTTGTACTTCCCAACGTGCTTTACTTAGCATTGAAACTTTATCAAATTTGATGTTCATTAGATTAGTCGGTCCTCCGATCAACAAATTGGAACCAGAATCATTTGTTCGTTCAAGATTCAGTTTTAACGAAAGAGCTGTTTTAAGAAACTTCAGAATTTTCAAGTCATCATCTGGAAAAGAAATGCAAAGTGACTTGAAAAAATTGATTTCAGTCATCAATTATATACCCATTTCAAGTGCCGAATGTGAACGAGGATTTTCTGCCATGAACTTAATTTGTACTTCCCAACGTGCTTTACTTAGCATTGAAACTTTATCAAATTTGATGTTCATTAGATTAGTCGGTCCTCCGATCAACAAATTGGAACCAGAATCATTTGTTCGTTCATAATTAGCTTATGGCCATCACAGTGCTATTGATACTCAATCAAAAGCCAGGAAAGAAAAAGAGGAAGCTCCTGATTAATTAGCTCTGTGGAATATTTTTAATTAACACACAGGTGTGTGTATTTAAAAAGAAACTCAAATTACATCATGCCAAATGCCACATTTTTAACAAGCAATTTTTCAACAAATGTTTAACATTTTCTAAGTAATTTGGAATTTCTTGAATTTCCTTGTCTTCATAATTATGGTATATAAATTTCTTTGTTTCTTCATGTGTTAAAAATTATGACATTCTTTTTTTAACTTGTTTTTATTAAGTATTTCAATCACTTCTACATTACTTTAACAGTTTTTTTAAAATTTATTTCTATTATTTAGGAGAAAATAAAATTACTTTACGTGTTCTGCCGCTAAAACATGCAAAAATCTAAAATCTGTACAAGGTCTGCTCCCAATTTGCAGATTTTGGGTCTTCTACAATATTGTTCATATTTCTGCATGCTAATTTCAGATCGTTTTTTATTTACCGTTTTGTGAAATATTCATTTGCGTGATTATGGCAACGCTATGCTAGGGCGATCTGTCAAGGATGGGGATGCCTTGGTAGGAGGACTTTCTAAGGGTAAAAAAAAATAATAATAATAAACTTTGTAAAATAACACCATAAAGATTACTTGATTACTTTCTAAGGGGTTCTAACGCGTATTCACGTTACATCTGGAGAAAACCTACCAAAACTTCAGACCGTTAGATCGACAGCCGCGCGATGGGACCCGAACCCGGTACCTTCCCACTTCGGCCGTCTACTATTTTCAGTGATATAACAACTGTGCCATGAAATAATAAAAGTATGTCAAATACTGTTACACGGGAAAACATTTGAATTATTATTTTAATTGAATGTTCTACCTACTCCGTATTGAAGGGATAGCTCGGACTTACAGTACGCCTCTGTATATGAGCATAAGCTCGAAAATATTAGTGCTCCGGTACTTCTTTTGCTAGAAATTAAGCCCTGCGTTGAATCATGGAGTATTTTACTAAATTAAGTTCAGAATTCCGCATGCTTTGTTTTTTAATTTTAGACATAATCTTTTAACTGTTTTAGTTTGGCAACAACTCAATCTTTGGCTTTGCAAATAAAACTTGCCATTAGTGTGAAAATGAATGAAATTTCGTATTGCCATACTCGTGGTAACTCAAACAATAAACGTCGAAAATTTATAGAATTTTTGATTGTTTTCAAAAAGACTATTTTGGTGGTGTTAAATCATTGTCAAGGCTTGCAGTTATATTTTGAATCTATAAGTAAAAGAATTGTAACGCTATAATGCATTAAAGCAGAATATGCCTTGTTAATAAATATATTTGCACCTCCCTATTTGGTTTTATTCGACTGGATAGTTTATCTACAGGACTGCCCAAAAGATTCGAAATACATTACGCTCTATGGGCCGAAATTCATTAAACTCGCCTAACTCAAAAGCTATTAGGCGTAGAATGTCGAAACTTCATATTTTGGATAGTTGTAACATCTAGTTGTGCACCTCCCCTTTCGGTTCCATTCGACTGAATAGTTTATCTACAGGACCGCCCAAAAGATTCGAAATACATTACGCTCTAAGGGCCGAAATTCATCAAAGCGTTTTTTAGAGGTATTGGGCTATTTCAAACGACTCAGAAGTGATATATGCTGTAAAGAGTTAGAAAATGAATTTCTCCATTAAAAAAAGTGTCTTTATCATTTATAGTTCTGCTACAGGAACACTCAAAAGATTTCCAATACATTACGGTCAATGGCAATTTTAGGAGCATTCATCCATTTCAAGCAAAATACCGTCCTACCACATAAGTTAGGTAATGGTCCGACCATGGTCACGTGCCTCTCTCAAGAACTATGCCAAAAGTCGCCAAACTTGGCGACTTTTGGTGTACGTGTGTGCATATTTAACTCTCAAATCTCAAAAACTATTATGAAATTTCATATATAAGAATGTTGTAACATCTAGTTGTGCATCTCGATTTTTGGTTCCAATCTACTGGAGAGTTTATTTACAGGACCACCGGAAAGAATTTCAGTACTTTAATGTCTATGGACATCTTCAATATAATACTACTGTAGATAGTCATTGTTTGGTACATGCCCAAAATCTCGCCGTCGGTCCTCGACCTTGGCGAGTTTTGGCGAAATATCGCCAAATTTGGCGATAGTCAGTCATTTGGTCCATGCCCAAAGTATCGCCATTTGTCATCGTTCTTGGCGAGTTTTGGCGAAATATCGCCAAATTTGGCGATAATCTGTCATTGTTTGGTTCATGCTTAAAATCTCGCCAAATGTCGTCGACATTGACGAGTTTCGCCGAAATATCGCCAAATTTTGTATATTAAATTAAAAGTGATTGTTTTATTCCTCTAATTTTCAGCAGGTGCCTTACAACTTACTAAAGGATAAGTAATCCTAGGTTAATATATATCTCGCAGTAGTTTCAACAGAAGACACTAACCAGAACGAATTTTTTTTTTTATCTTAAGCATGTTTTCATCTTAAAATTCCCACCCGCACCATTAAAAAAATGTGAAGGTGGTGTACCAAAGAAATTTTGTTTTATCACCGCAGTTTGCGGGTCATTAGATGCTAATGAGGCTTGCAACAAGTATGTATGCGGGTTAATTAAGTTTAGTGACGTCAAAGTTATAAATTTCACCCGAGAGAAATATCCATTTTGAGCCACAGGGATTCTTCAGGGATATTCTCAGGGGTATTCTTCAGGGGTATTTTTATTCTTCAGGGTTTTAAGAGATCGAATGTTCATTTATTCGGAAATAATAATAATAATCATAATAATAATAATAAAATATTTATAATAAAATATTTATAATGAAACATTTTTTAAAATTTTTTAAAATTTAAATAATAAATTTCAAAAATATTAATAATCACTCTGCAAGAAGCGATGAAGCACTAGCCCATTTCATTAACTACATTTATAAACAATATAACTACTGACCGTTGTACCATTAAGACAGCGTTTCTCAACCTCTGGGGCGTGACCCCCAAATGGGGCGCAGAGCGTTTGCAGTGGGGGGGGGGCGAGAAAAAACCATAGAGCAAGTAGTGATGCATGTTTTTAAAAAATCATCTTATTTATTCTCTTTTTACTCAAATATATATCCATTTTCGCTTAAAATGTTCATTCAAACATTATTTCGTAGAAAATTCGACCTAATGTTCATTGTTAAAGATTAAAAAACTGAAGTTATGCTGAAAATTGTGGGGGGGGGGGCACCATAAGTTAGACTTTGTTGGGGGGGTGCAACGTTAAAAAGTTGAAAGCAGCTGCATTAGATAAAAAAAATCGAATTCAAAATGTCGGCTGCATTTTTTTAAAAATCGAAGAGAGATTAATTTGTGTCTTTACCAAGCTAATGTTGACTATTACTTCAACGCAATTAACAAACTGTTGATTGGCGTATCAGATGACGTCAGCGACCTCACATGCTTGTGCGATTCTGTGAATTGTCTAGGTATTTGCTAAGCCTCCTAGATATTTATAGCTATGTGCTACGGCTCCTTGCCCTGTTTGTATACAGGGTGACTCCAGATTAGATGGACAAAATTTTAGGAACAATTGGAACTATGTGTCTCTGACTAACCGTTTAGGAAATAGCCATTGGGCACATTTAGCACTGGACACCTTGGACATATATATTGTTCTGCAATTTTTTAAAAATCATATATACAGAGCAGTGATAAATGTTACGGTAACGGACTAAGGAAGTCATGGAATCACTGGTCCTTTGGACCACTGACTAAATATTCTAATTTTTACCCCCGACTGAAATACTTGATACACTGTTTAAAAAAGTGGCAGTTCACATTTTCACTTATGATCATCATCATCATAAGTGCTTTGTCATGCCGCCCCCCCCCCTCCAAAAGAAAAGAAAAATAGTTTCTCAAAATTTGTTCCCTGAAACTTCATTTCAATAATTTCTTGAATTCAAAAATGACAAACTCGTCACGGATTTCTTCATCTTCTTTAATTTCATTAAAAAGCATCACGTACGTAAAAAAAAAAAAGAAATATTTTATTAATGTCACGTTTGAAAAGTTAATCCTTCTCTGGGGAAGGGGGGGGGCTCAAATTATCGCGGGAATTTCGCTCGAAAATCTAAATTATTAAAAATGATTCACCCTTTAAAGAAGGAACTTGCCATCCCTTCTGTTCTTAAAATGCCAAATGAGCTGTCTGGCGCTTATTCGTTATCCTTTTATAATAAGAGCTGTAACTGACGTTCGTTTTCAGAATCCATTCAAGGGAACTTTCGAGGCTTTCTATTGTTGCCAAAAATAAAAAAATAAAAAGTTCTTTTGAATTCGAATTAATCACAGACTAAAGGTGAAACTCAGAAATTTGTCAAAGGAATTTTCTTTTTAGTGTTGTTCCCCAAGCCAACGCTGCGCGAATTCAATTTTGCAGTTTTCTTTTCTTTTTTTTTATTATTATTGCTTTCAATTCTTTGAGAACAAAAGTGATTCCCAGTGTTCCACACGGTCCTGCTATTGCCTTTGCTTAGAAATAAATTAACCTGTCGTCGATGATTTCTTCACTGTAACTGTAACTAAATGGAATAAGTGCGAAAAATGATTGAAATACATTTAAAGCTTTGTTCAGCTTTCTTATTTTTCCTGGCTGTTTTCTGTTAGAGGGAAGGACGGTGATTTGGTCAATGGCTAATTCTTGAAGAATCATTTTTTAAAATTTTTATTTAGCCGAATGTTTTCTTTTGCTTCTTCTGGGATTTACAAAACTGGATTGCAGTGCAGTTTTACATTTTTAGACTATTCAATATGCAGCGAAACCTCTCTAAAAGAAAACCATCCTTTGGACCATAAAATAACGTCTTTCAAAAAGCTGGTCACTGGAAAGAGGTCATCAATAAAGCAGCAATACATAGTATAAAAATTATTATACAGTGGAATCTCTGTATTCTGAACACTCGTGGGACCAATCAAAAGTTTTTAGATTATGAAGGTGTTCACTATACAGGGAGATTGCAAAATGCATGTAAATTAAAGTATTAGACTAAACGTAAAGCTATGTAGTTTGTTGCATGAAATTCAAACAAGTTAACTAAATTATTAGATTTACCGGAAAGTAACTTCTTTTTTTTGCATCAAATTCAAACAATTAAATTAAAGTATTAGATTTACCGGAAAGCAACATCTTTTTTTTTACATCAAATTCGAACAAGTAAATGAAACTATTAGATTTGCCGGAAAGTAACGTCGTTTCTTGCATCATATTCGAACAAGTAAATTAAAGTATTAGATTTACCGGAAAGCAACGTCTTTTTTTTACATCAAATTCGAACAAGTAAATGAAACTATTAGATTTGCCGGAAAGTAACGTCGTTTCTTGCATCGTATTCGAACAAGTAAATTAAAGTATTAGATTTACCGGAAAGCAACGTCTTTTTTTTACATCAAATTCGAACAAGTAAATTAAACTATTAGATTTGCCGGAAAGTAACGTCGTTTCTTGCATCGTATTCGAACAAGTAAATTAAAGTATTAGATTTACCGGAAAGCAACGTCTTTTTTTTACATCAAATTCGAACAAGTAAATGAAATTATTAGATTTGCCGGAAAGTAACGTCGTTTCTTGCATCGTATTCGAACAAGTAAATTAAAGTATTAGATTTACCGGAAAGCAACGTCTTTTTTTTACATCAAATTCGAACAAGTAAATTAAACTATTAGATTTGCTGTCGTTTCTTGCATCGTATTCGAACAAGTAAATTAAAGTATTAGATTTACCGGGAAGCAACGTCGTTTCTTGCATCATATTCAAACAAGTAAATTAAAGTCTTAGATTTACCGGAGTGTAACGCCGTTTTTTTTTTTCGTCGTTAAATTCGAATAAATAAATTTTTAACATTTTTTTTTTTAATGACGGAGCAGTTGCGACTCAGCAAGGTATTCAATTTTTTCAAAGCAAGAATTTCATAGATAACTGTTTTTTTATTTTATTCGGGCCTTTTTAGTGGCCAATGCCTACACGGCAAGTGGCTGCACTTAAAAAAAAAAGAGCTGCAGTAGTTTCGGATATGCGAATATTTGATGCGATAGAAGATATTGCTTTTCGACTCCACTAACATAATGAAATCTGGTGAAATATAACGCGTAAAGTTCATATGCCATTAATTCTACGCTTCAGCATTCCAAAGTTTGAAAGTTAATCTTTTAAACAAAATTCGAAGTCAATAGGCTAATGGCTAATAATAATAATAATAATAATAATAAAATGCATTAAACCCTTCAGCTGCCTACTTCAATAAAAACAATCGAAACTGGATGAATAAAAGAACCGGTAATTGCCCTCTATACATTTTAGCGAAATAACGAGCACTTGAAAAAAAAAAAAAAAAAAAAAAAAAGAGAGAGAGAGAGAAGAATGTTGCACTTTTCTCTTCACTTACACTTTCATTTGAGTTCTTCACTTCTCTTCAGACCTAAAAAGTTATATAAGAAATCGTGACGGCAGTCTAATTACGGATCGACGTCCTGGTTAAAAAATTATTTAATGGTCGGTAATTTTAAAATGACCTTATTCCTTTCCCGACTAAAGAACTTCTGCGTGGCATTGGAATTTTTTTTTTTAACTCCACTTACCATAAATAGAAGGCAAATTTTGATCGCTATCTAATTTGAGGTAGTTTATTTGTAGCACGTCAATTACACTCGGTTCAGTGGTTAGCATTGGTGGAACCACCCACCTGTCTAGAATAGGTATGGAGGAAGGTAAAATTTCTATTTAATAGCACAGGGAGATTAAACATTGCTTAACCCTTTGAGGCGCAACCCTTTCCCAATGCTGAAAAAAGGGCAGCCGTTGCCATCGCTCGACTTAACTACCAGCAAGAGGGCGGACGATCGAAACGTTCATCGCGTGCCACAGATCTAGAGACCCTTTTTTGACGACAGCTGGCGGTGCACAGCCAGTACAGCCAGCCGCACAGCCAGCTGTCGTCAAAAAAAGGGTCTCTAGATCTGTGGCACGCGATGAACGTTTCGATCGTCTGCCATCTTGCTGGTAGTTAAAGTCGAGCGATGGCAACGGCTGCCCTTTTTTCAGCATTGGGAAATCTATCCAGCCGTTCTCGCATTCTTCCATTTTTCAGCAGATGTCAGTGCTGTTAAAAATAATCTTTTTTACGGGAAATGACGGGCTAAAAAGTAAAGGATTCTCGTGGAGTTATGTCAACTGCAACTATTTTTATAGAAATCAGATCTATTCTTTGTGACTGCCAGAGTTTGGTGTTCCCAGTGCGGGAACACTGCACGTTAAAGGGTTAATAGATAGTGAATGGATGGTCTAAAGAAACGTCTTAGTTAACAAGAACATTCAGCTAAAGATGGTACTGAAAGGTAAAATTAATAAAATATCTGTAAAATAACACACATAGAATTGTACCTATATCTCTCACCTCCCCTTTATTATAAGACGATAAATTCGGGTTGTACAAGAGGTCTCCAATTCGGTTGCAAAATTGTTCAACCATCCTAGCGAGTAAAAAGGATAGAACTGATGTAAACATGATAAGTATGTAATGGTTCTGAATACTTTGGTCATTATCTTTATTCATTATCTTTATCATACCCCACGAATTTAATTAAAAGTTGAAAGGAAGAAGTTGGGAAAAAATATTCTTTTAAAAACAGGGTCAAACGAAATTATTTTTATTTATAAATAACTAAAGAATACTCTTAAATAAATTTAAAAAAAATCGGTATCGTACACTAAAGGTTTTCCAAATAAAAGTAAATTCTTTTGAGAAAATCTAATGGGTAGAGAGTTGTTTTTTTTTTTTTTTAAATCCAGTAAAACTTATAAAAGGGGATTGAGCGGGTTCTGATTGCAAAAACCTCGTTTGACGGTGTATTTCGAATATATCATGAGATTTTGATACATAAGTACAAATGAACTAATCATGTCAGGAGGTTTGAAAAATTTTAAGACATTTATTCGCAAGCTGTACTCTACAGTGTAATAAGTGATAAACCTTGCGAAAGTTTTAGAAAAAAAAAATGTCTTAAAAATCAAAAAAATATGCTAACCTTGTCGCTCTTTGAGAAATTTGCTGCACAATTCCGTGTTTTAAGAAAATTTTCTGGATGTTCCATAAAAGGTAGCGTTCTTTCACCAATTCCATCATGTAGCCTATAAAGAATGATCCTGATTTTTTTTTTGTGCCTCTGCTATTAGTTAATTTTAATTTGTGGGCCCTCGACAAGAGATTCAAAAGGGCCCCCCCCCCTTACTGAGGAATTTAAGGGAATAGAACATTTGAACGTGTAATATTTCACAATTGGACTTACGTGCCTAAAAACCTCATTAAATTATTTTAAAGGTGTTGGGGGCCCCCTGGTTTATCGCACCCCCCCCCCTAGATCCGCGGGGTTTCTGGGGTCCTCCGCTGTGCCACTGCATAAAGACGTAAGATTACTTTGAAATAAATAATCAAATTACTCTGATATACAGGGTGTCCCAGAATGATTGGGACAGACTGTACGTGGAAGTAGGGCCAGGTAAAGATTCAGAATCCCATAGCAATGTGGGGTCACTTGCATGGTGTCTGTGTCACTGCATAAAGACGTAAGATTACTTTGAAAGAAATAATCAAATTACTCTGATATACAGGGTGTCCCAGAATGATTGGGACAAACTGTACGGGGAGGTAGGGCACATAGTAAGGATTCAGAATCCCATAGCAATGTGGGGTCACTTGCATGGTGTCTGTGCCACTGCATAAAGACGTAAGATTACTTTGAAATAAATAATCAAATTACTCTGATATACAGGGTGTCCCAGAATGATTGGGACAAACTGTACGTGGAAGTAGGGCCAGGTAAAGATTCAGAATCCCATAGCAATGTGGGGTCACTTGCATGGTGTCTGTGTCACTGCATAAAGACGTAAGATTACTTTGAAATAAATAATCAAATTACTCTGATATACAGGGTGTCCCAGAATGATTGGGACAGACTGTACGTGGAAGTAGGGCCAGGTAAAGATTCAGAATCCCATAGCAATGTGGGGTCACTTGCATGGTGTCTGTGCCACTGCATAAAGACGTAAGATTACTTTGAAAGAAATAATCAAATTACTCTGATATACAGGGTGTCCCAGAATGATTGGGACAAACTGTACGGGGAGGTAGGGCACATAGTAAGGATTCAGAATCCCATAGCAATGTGGGGTCACTTGCATGGTGTCTGTGCCACTGCATAAAGACGTAAGATTACTTTGAAAGAAATAATCAAATTACTCTGATATACAGGGTGTCCCAGAATGATTGGGACAAACTGTACGTGGAGGTAGGGCACATAGTAAGGATTCAAAATCCCATAGCAATGTGGGGTCAAAAACTCCGTTTTCCCTTACCTGTTAATAATCCCTCTGGGAAAAGAGCCGAAGTGTTTGTCTACTTTCTTAACCCTTTGAGGCGCAACCCTTTCCCAATGCTGAAAAAAGGGCAGCCGTTGCCATCGCTCGACTTAACTACCAGCAAGAGGGCTGGCGCGAGCACAGCCAGCTGTCGTCAAAAAAGGGTCTCTAGATCTGTGGCACGCGATGAACGTTTCGATCGTCCGCCATCTTGCTGGTAGTTAAGTCGAGCGATGGCAACGGCTGCCCTTTTTTCAGCATTGGGCAATCTATCCAGATGTTCTCGCGTTCATCCATTTTCCAGCAGATGCCAGTGCTGTTAAAAATAACCGCGACCTTTTTTTTACGGGGAATGACATGCTAAAAAGTAAAGGATTCTCGTGGAACTATGTCACCCGCAACTATTTTCATAGAAATCAAACCTATCTTTCATGACTGGCAACAGTCAAAACGTCAGAGTTAGGTGTTCCCAGAGCGGGATCACTGCACGTTAAAGGGTTAACCAAGTTTCATAGATAACGGGCATTTTTTTCAAATATTTCATCCAAGAAATGAAATAGAATCTTTAAACTATTAATTTTAGTCACATGTTTTCTGCGAAAGATACATTAGTTTTGTATGAACAAGGGTCGAAACGTTCACTGTTATTTCAGCGCGTGTTCCAAAGTGATTATTAACAGCTACAAAACTACGTTTTCCGACCCCACATCGCTGTGTGGTTCTGAATCCTTATCTCGTGCTCTGCCACCCGTTACAATTTGTTGTCTTAAAAATTCCGGGACACCCTCTATTAATGACTATGTCATTTTATCTCTCACCTCCCCTTTATTGAAAATTGTCCGAAAAAATGTGTCCCAAAAATGCGACATAATATTTAAATACTATTAGTTCTCAACAGTTTTAATCTATTGTTACAATATTTCGTAAGCCGCAGATTATGCATTACGTCTATTTTTTACATATATTTGAATGCTATTAGTTCACAACAGCTTTAATCTATTGTTACACTATTTCGTAAGCTATAGAATAGGCATCCCATGCATTTTTCTATAAATAGGTTACAATCCTAAAAATTTCAACATAGGGTTACCAGGCGAAATACACGAAAGATGAGAGATAAAATGACACAGTCAATTAATATGGCAATAATAAAACTAAAAATTTAGGGGGGGTTCACCCTGACGAGATTCGAACAGCCGAGTTTATATATGTATATATATAGATAGATAGATAAATACTTATAATATACATATATATATATTATTATAAGTATTAATAAATTATATATATATTATTTGCTTCAAAATCTGGTTTCTAATTCTTGCTATTAGCTGTTATATTTTTATGCGAGATATGTCTTATTTGTAGTATGTTTTGTGTTTTACTTGTTAGTTATATATATATATATATATATATAATTTGATACATACACACACACTCACACACACACACACATATATATATATATATTTATGTATCAAATTCCTCCAATGATAAAGTAGTATATCCATTTTCGGGAACCCTCTCTGGGGCCCCATTGGGCCAGGAGCCCTCGGCAATCGCCGACCATCCGACCTGACCAGTCCGGGCCTGACCTACACCCATAATTCTAATAAAAGAAACTTGATTCATCACTGCAACCGGTTAGAAAATTCATTAGAGGAGAAACAGTCATGAATCATATTCCAGAAACCTAGTTTGATTGATGAGGCCTCGAAATAGAGGATATTAGATTTAAAACGAGCTCGCCGCAAACTAATTAAATTATGGGAAACGCAATCCAAATAGTTTGGATTACTCTAACCGTGAACATTTTAGTGGTTCTCCACCAAAGACCTATTTTCACTTCCAGCGTTTGGACACTCACGGCATTATAGTTAATGACCGAGAGGGGGGTTTAACTGCCTTTAAATTTCCCATTCGTTCCAAAGCATCCGGGTATTTTCTGATTGGTAACGTATATTGGGGAACCGATAATTCCTCCTCACACACACACACACCTCTCCCTCATTTACGCAAAACGCATTTGTAAGTTTTGGAGCATCTGGGCAATAAAAGGCTATCGATCTAGGCAATGGTTATTATGTGGCCCGCGCGATTGTGATTGTCATCCGTGAAAGCGCTGTGTACTCTGTGTTAATATGTATAATAAATGGAATAATTTATCGGAAAAATACCTAGTAGCATGCTTTCAAAATAAATAAGCAGGAATTTTCTTGCATAGAAGTCGAAAAATTGCCAAGTTTTCCAATTATATAGAATTTAAACAAGAAAAAATCAATCATACTAAAAAAAATATTTCGCGGAAAACTTTCCAATTCAATCTTACGTGTACTTGTAACCCACAGTAATGTGTAGTGCCTACCAGAAAAATGCAACGGAAGAAATTCCCTATTTTGCGTCAGTTATTGCTTCCATGCAAAGCTGTTGAAATACATATGGGAGGCAAAAATTGCCAAGTTTTCCAATTATGTAGAATTTAAACAAGAAAAAATCAATCATACTAAAAAAATATTTCACGGAAAACTTTCCAATTCAATCTTACGTGTACTTGTAACCCACAGTAATGTGTAGTGCCTACCAGAAAAATTCAACACAAGAAATTCCCTATTTTGCGTCTGTTATTGCTTCCATGCAAAGCTGTTGAAATACATATTGGAGGCAACGATCGCATTTTTTGACTATTCACAGTGAAATTCCGTGAACACAACGTTTACTAAGAAAGAGAAGCATTTAAGATAGACGAGATTTGTTTTGTTCGACCGTTAAAAAAGTACAGGCTGTCCAAAAAGTCATTGACACATTTAAAAAATTCATAGAAAAGCAACAAATTATCGTATGGATATGCGGTTTGCACAACAATTACTTCACAGGTTCACGAAATATTTTTGACATCGTAAAAAAATATACTTCCAAAATGTGTTCATAGATGGCGCTGTAAGCACAATAAGCTTCCTGTATGTCTTTTTACAGTCTCATCCGATCTTCGAGGCCCACCACTTCTTTCCCTGTCCTGTCTAAAACGCTAAAAACTTTTCATGCCAGACCAAAATGCTGTTTCGACTCGGAAAGTTTTTCTTAAACCTGTTACTACTTTCTCTTAAATGTAGTTATGGATTTTGATTCGAAATACCAACTTACGCAAGGTGCTTACTCAGTTGCAGTCGCCTTAGCTAGAATGAATAAATATTCCCGCACCGTCAGTGCTCTTTGAAACTCACGAAAAATTCCTATTAGCACTCATTGCTGAAAACTGCAGATTCAGCGCCATCTATGAACACATTTTAGAAGTAATTTATTTTAAGGTGGAAAAATAAATTCATTATTCTGAGAAGCATTATTGTGCGAACCGCATATTCAAACAACAATTTGTTGCTTTCCTGTGAATTTTTGATATGTGTCAAGGACTTTTTGGACACACTGTATGCATGCTGCATACATTATTTTTGACAGGGAGCATTCTTTATAAACTTCAGTAATGTGCATTTACTTCGTTGAAACTGATCAGCATCTCGAAAACACATTTTAAATCATGTCCGCACGTACTTATCCATATGTTGGAATTATTTTGAGTAACCTTGTCAAAGGCATCCTTTCCCTTAGTCCTGTTTCGTCGTACACCATTTTGAGTAAGGTACGTAAGGCATAGGCAGTCACATTTATACATTACTTGCCAATCGATTCATATTTGCAGTGTTTTGGAGCATGGACGGACAGACAAACACAAAAATGATGTACACTTTTCAGCCTTGTTGGAGAGTGTTGGGAAAACTGTATTCTACAAATAGCATGTAACCATCGAACAGAAGACGGTATCCACAAATTGTTTATTTACAATGACGATGATATACGAACGAACATTATTTACATTTTATTTCATGAGTCGGTAAACTTCATCCAGTTCCTTAATTTCATACTAAATTCAAACTCTTAGTGAAAACGCAAAACTCATTTTAAAATATTAAACTCGTATTACGTAAAAAAACAACTCAGTAATGAACTCAAAGCCATTCTCTGGCGTAAATAAACACACTTGTAATAAATATAAACTCAATATCTTAATAATCTCCAGATGAAATATATTTTTCCTTTTTTTTACACGTTTGTTGCTGTCGCAACTTCGAAAACTGCAGAACTGCAAAGCTCAAAAAATTAATTAAATTTCGCACTGGCGTTCATAACTTCGTTCACATGCTAGGAGAGAAAAACTAAATACTTAAGTTTCTAACAACTGCCTAAACCTACAAAAAAGCTGGCTTGCAGTCAGCGCGAGAAATGTTTTATTCTACAACCACTAGGATCGCTGCAGGTCGCTCGATTTCCAATGTTTAGATATTTCAAAGTTAACCCTTTAACGCGCAGTGTTTCCGCTCTGGGAACACAAAACTCTGACGTTTTGACTGTTGCCAGTCACGAAGAATAGATTGGATTTCCATAAAAATTGTTGAGGGTGACAGAGCTACACGAGAAGCCTTTGCTTTTTAGCACGTCATTTCCCGTAAAAAAAATGGTCACGATTATTTTTAACAGCACGGACATCTGCTGAAAAATGAAAGAATGCGAGAACAGCTGGATAGATTGCCCAATGCTGAAAAAAGGGCAGTCGTTTCCATCGCTCGACTTAACTATACCACAGCCAGCTGTCGTCGAAAAAAGTCTCTTGATCTGTGTCACGCGATGAACGTTTCGATCGTCCGCCATCTAGCTGGTAGTTAAGTCGAGCGATGGCAACGGCTGCCCTTTTTTCAGCATTGGGAAAGGGTTGCGCCTCAAAGGATTAAAATAGGGTGCAGGCTGTTTTCTTCCAGTAAGCAGTTGAGAAAAGATGTACGGATAAAAATTATTTGAGTGGTGATAAATCGGGAATCACACACACACACACATTCCCTTTTATCTGTCCAACGATAGGGAGGGACCCTCATTTTGCAGGATTTGTATTTCCAGGCTAGACTCCGCCTTCAACATGTTTTCTACTGCGTGTGACAGACTTAAACTAGGACCTTGTAGGATCGAAATAGAATATGTAGTCCTTGACAAGCTTTCGTCTGAAGGAGATCGATCTGCACTGAGTCGGCCTGCATCAATCTCTCTTGGTGATGACTCTTTACCAAGAGAAATTCGTCAACCAGTTGGCTGGTCAGTCACAGTGGAAATCTTCGTTTTCAGCTGCGGATGACTGATTCTGGACTAGCCGTTTTTGTTTTGCAATTTGACGACTCTTACCTTCTATTCACTCGCTATGACTTTTCAACCTACTCTACGACTTGTCATATTTCCTGACTGGATATGGTTTGTTGTTCCGCAGTGGTCTAGTCACTAAACTCTGTTATCGTAAGAACTTGGAAAGTGAAGCAGCATCCGGCTCGGCCAGTGCTTGGGAGGGAGACCCAGACAGCACAGCAAACTTGCATCAAACTTGCAGCAAGCTTGATTTATCAAGTCAATAAGCTTGATTTAAACTTGAAAATTTCAAGCGTGTAAGCTTAATGCAAGCTTGAATCAAGTGTTCTAGTTTACACTTGCCCAGCTTGCATTAAACTTGAATCAAGCTTGACATTTCAAGCTTAAAAAATTTTCCTAAAAAAAATTTCCTTTGATACACGAGGCGCCGGTTGGCGAACTCGCCCCACATATTTTACTTTGCCACGCATTTTTCCCCTCTACACTGAAATTTCAATTTAATTGTTTCCATCGAGTGTTCGTTGCTGGAATAGAACCCGGGAACATTCGGTTGGGAGTCGAGCTCGCTATCCGTTCAGCTACGAAGCTTCACGCAGATATGACTATAGTTTGAAGAGACTTATCACGCCGTTTTCTTGCCAGATTGATAAGTTGGCGATGTGTTATTTGTTTCTTTTATTTTTCCATGGGATGCATCAAATTAAAATAATGTTATGTGTGATTTAGAGACTCTATTAATATTGAAATAAACATAATATAAACTTAAGAGCAACACATGTTTTAAAACTTTCGCAACACTCATGAGCAATACTGCCGCTGGCCAAAATCGAGACAAACGACTGATTTTGAAATCAATTTCGTAGTATAATTGTATTTTGTTAAGTAATCTGAAATCAAAGAAACAGATAGTTAAACGTTACTTCGAAATGCTATATCACAGTTGCTAACATGTATGGAATACAAACACTTTAGTCATTTTTGTAAATATTTCTTAAAATAACAAATAATTGGAAAATTTTGCTATTTTGCAACGCTAAAAATTCTCTTTACAAATGTGGTTAGTTATTTTCCTACATATTGGTATGCTATATCGATATAGAGCATTTCGAAGAATTAAAAATAAGTTTAAATTAATTTATACAAATGTAAATTTGAATTATTTTCATTGTTCATACTTTATAATTAAAAAAATTATTTAACTTCTGAATTTTTTTATCCTTTGTAATTTTATTTTAAAACTACAAAAGTGCAAGATGTAAGATTTTTGGGCCCTAAAATCTGTAGTCCCTGGACAGTTGCCCCGTTTGCCCTGCCGGTAATATGAAACGCCGATGATCGGACAAGGGAGGAAGCGCAGCGCGCCATGCAAGGTTCTTCATCGCGTCGGGGGCTCTTATCTCGGATTTTTCTCGGGCATGTCCTCTCCCGAATAGAAGGGTTCGATCATCGGCAAGGGGGGAAAATTGGGCGTAGAGCCGTTGTAAAGCCGATGCGATTGGGGTTATATTCATCTCCGAAGAGCAAACACCTTGCAACTTAGGATGTGAAGCCTATGACCTTTGATAAAAGTTTTAAACTGAACAATCGATAAAAATTGGGGTATATCCCAGCTAGATAAAAATTTTTAAAAGTAAAAATATTAAAAAAAAAGCAAATTCGAACTTCTTCCTCTTCTCTTTGAATTTTAATGCTGCCATCTGAACTTCATTTCTCAAGCTTCCGAGACTTGGTTTCGAACTGGAGACCTAATGCTTGGTAACCGGGCATTCTAACCACTAGACGGGGGTCTGACACGTTATCGGAGAGACTAAAATTGGAAGTGATTGTTGGCACTGGTAATAAAATAAAACACATCTTTTACGAACGTTCAGCAAATTTGAGGACGCTAGACAATTAATGTCCATTCTCTTTCACAGATGGCGCCATCACTGCGCACTTTGAAAGCTAAAATCATTTTAAGCTTGCTGCAAGCTTAAAATGAATTGGACTGTCAAGCTTGCATTAATACGTCAAATTGAAGGAAATGTCAAGCTTGATTTAAGCTTATGTGCTGTCTGGGTAACTACCTGGACTGCTGTGGGACCGTGTACGCTAGTGAGAGCTGGTGCACGTAAAATCCGTCGTGGCTCCAATGTCCTCCATTTCAAACGATGCCTCTGGGGATGCCGATTTCAGGTGACGGTTGGTCCCTCTTCTGGAATGGGTTCAAAATGAGGGACCAACTGGCAGAAGTTCAACACCCTCGGGGGGCAATGGCATCTATTTCAATGGATGGTGCAATCATCTATCCATGGACACGAAAACAACAAGAACATATGATTTGCTTCACCCCTCAATCCTCAATTCTGGGTTTTTGTTTAAATCTGATGTATTCCTTAGTGTATTTGACTCATACATAATTACACCCGTTACAAGCATGAGGGCTCAAGACGAGATTCAAAAATACACAGCGAAGACATACTCGCGTTGAAGATAAAGGCCTGCTGTCCAGAGCATTCCTACAAGTCTATTTCTTCAGACAATCAGTCTCAAAGGTCTGTCAGATGCTCACTCGTAGCATCGCACCAAAATTATTGCCTATTTGTTTTATTTGTGCCATTGAAAATATTTTGAAGATTATCATTTGTCTTCTACTGCGCTGAACTCTGCAAATAGATGTGGAAAGACTTTGAATCTTTCGCTGCTTACAGCATTAAGAAAAATTATAAAGCGTATTCCAAAAACTGCCCCCCTCCACCAGATCATAGGGGGTGTTCATGCGTCAGTATTTACATGCCAAGAGAATCAATTCAACGCACGGCCGAGTCACAACATTAGACGCATACCATATCACACGTAAGGTTATTATATCCGTTATCACACCTGAGTAAAAAAACATAATAACACATAAATAAACGTAGCATTTCATAATAAATTGTTTCTGTATAAAAAGTAATCGCTTTCTGCATACACGGTGCTACGTATATTTATTACGCACCGCCTATATGGAGCTCTAGGAATAATAAATTACGTGAGATGTCCTTTGACCTTCGCTGAAAGTTCAAGGGACTAATATTAATGGGTGTTTTGGCAGGATATATTGGGAGTGATGATTTCCCTCGCTCCAACAGGTTAATGAGGTAATAAGGATTCAGCCCCTCGCGCTGACTTGTATGTAGGGAAAAGTCGACCACTGTTAACCCTCCTGAGCGGCAGAGACGTAAATCTACGTCCTCTTAGCCTTCAGTTTTTAGGACACTAATATACAGTGTTATTTCTTTACCAGACTGACAAACTTACAAGGGGTGTAGGGGGGTACAGAGACGGTTCAGAATCACGTGGCAATGCGGGGTCGGAAACGTTGTCTTCGTGGAGCTGTTAACCCTTAACCCATTTGTGCCTAGATATTTTTGCGACTTTCTTCGATTTTCGCTAATATCAGCAGTAATAGATAAATTTCTGATGTCACCTTCTTGAACGAAGGGATGATTTCTTTTAAAATCTTTATGTATAAAAATTGAAGTGTCAACATCCTACTAGGTCATGTTAAAATTTTTTGTGGAGTTGAGGCTCAATACTCGTGAATAAAGGCTAGGAAAAATAAATAACGTTTTCGACTGATAGCGATAATGCCGTCCCAAAAAAGGGATGCTAGGCATAAATGGGTTAAATGCATAGCGATGCATATATGCATCGTATTTTTCAGTGCCGGATTAGAGTAGAAGCCAAATTTCTTACGTCAGTTTCATATATAAAATATAGTTTTTTTTTAAATAATAAATGATTCATATGGATTTATTCATATGGAATGATTTATATGATTCATATCGTGAGTAATAAAAGTTTCACGTAATTCTTTCAAACTGTTTGTCCTTGGAGAAATAAATTGGTTATTCATAAAACTGATATAAGAAATTTAACTTATACTCGTGGCTATCGTGCGAACGAAACAAAAATTCATGCATTTAAGGGTTAATAATCACTTTTGAAGAAGTGTTGAAGTGTGCGTCTAATTTCTCAAACAAGTTTCATATAAACAATGGGCTTTCCTCCGACAATTTCATCAATGTAATGAAAGAAACAATTCTGAAATGACAATTTTTATCAAGTGCAATTGGTGAAAGAGGGATTCGTTTTTGAAAAATAATAGTCGGAAAGTTTACTATCACTTGAACACTTCTTCTAAAGTGATTAGTAAGCAGGGGCGTAGCCAGAAATTTTTTATGGTGGTTGTTACGACTACTGCAACTCACATATATGCATACATGTGCGTGATAAGGGAGTGAAGAATATACATTTTGTATGGCAAAAATTTCCTCATGGGGGGTTATGACCCCCCCAACCCCCCGTGGCTACGCCCCTGAGTAAGGGTGTTGTTCGAAGAAACAAAATCTACCTCAAGGTCTAAGTACACAAATTGAAATAAACTAATTGTCCCAGTTATTCGAAAAAATTCAGGATAATTCCCTATAAGCTGTATTACCCTCCGTAATAAATGAAACAGCGGTGTCTTTTATAAAACTTTCAGAAAAAAATTCTGTTCAGTGGAATTCCACAGCAAAAATTTTTTTCGAAAAGTGACACATCCTACTAAATTGTCGATTTTTAACAATTTTTTTTCTAAGAATCTCGCAACTGATACGGGTTCATCGTTTGTTTCAGTATAGTACAGCTTGTAAAGAGGCATTCTAAAAATTTTGAAGCGCATGACATAATTAGTTTACTTGTATTTATGTACCAAAATCACATGGTTTTTTTTTCGAAGTACACCGTTAACGGGTACATGAAGACGGCGTTTCCGCCCCCCGCATTGCTATGTGATTCTGAACCGTCTCTGTACCCCCTACACCCCCTACAAGTTTGTCAGTCTGGTAGCGAATCACCCTGTATATACACATATAGAAAGATAGATATACAGGGTGTAACACAACTATAGGTGCAGAATTTAAGAGAAGATACGGCACATAATGGTGAATTGGAATCGCATAGCAATGTGGTGTCGGAAATGTGTTCTTCGTGTAGCTGTTAATATTCACTTGGAAACAAGTGGAGAAATAATAGTGAACTTAAAACTAATGTGTCTTTCACATAAAGTACTTAAGTGGAATTGATAATTTAAAAATTCTGTTTTATTCTATGGATGAAATTTTCGGAGGCAACCGCATTACTTACGAAACTTGGTTAACGCTTTAGGTCCCGTAATGGCTCTAGGCGCCCAGCATAAAGTGGATCCCGTATCTCCCGGAGACGTCTGAGAAAAAATGCCATCCCCCTTTTGACACATGATAAGTGGTTTATCTTTTCAGGGTTGGAGGAAGGGTAGCTTCTATTTATACGAAAAAAAGCAATCCGTCAGTGTCAGTGATAATCCCTCTCCCTCTCTGCTCTCTTCTCAATTACCGGGGGTAGTCCTAACAATGAACTATTCTTCGCATTTCACGTGTACATGGAAAAGGCGAGAACAGCTTGGTTACTGATCTTCCTTAAAAGAAGCCGAAATTTCTCAAGGGGGGGGGATGAAATTTCGGGCGCATCTTCGGGACTCTGAGGTTTTGAAAATATCTGCAACCTGGGAATGAAAGGGTTAAGAAATTAGACGAACACTTTTCCAAGTTATTATTAACAGGTAAGGGAAAATATCATTTCTGACCACACATTGCTGTCCACGATTATTATTATTTTTTTTTTTTTTAGTATACTATTGTTAGTACTTTTTCTTTTGATGAAATCTCTGTATGTTATAAATACAGGGTGTCCCATGATGATTAGGACAAACCTTAAGTGTAAGTAGAGCACATAAAAAAAAATCAGAATCGCATAGCTATGTGGGATCAAAAGCAATATTTTCACTTACCCGTGAGCAATAACTTTGGGAAAAGTGTTGATTAAACATTTTATTGTGAAAGGCTTAAACTTTGTATGTCACCTCATTAGTGTATGTGGCACATTTTATTAACTGTTTTGGACCGGGAGGGGGACCTTTAAGCGAACTTTTTCCTGTCCTTATTTTTAATTTTTTTTTTCAATTTACATTGCACGTTTATCTCTTAACAGATAAAGAACTAAAGCGTGTTACCGCCTCACCTTTCTTTTTGGACACGTGGTAGTTCTTTTGCTCGAGTACACGAAAGAATTCTATTACAATAAAATGGGTTGCAGTTTAGAGACATTTATCCATTTCAAACACTGAACAGTAAGTATATAGACATCTATAAGAGATTTCTTAATTTAAAGGATGGAAATAACATTTAAAGTTATTTTAAAGGGTCTCTTAAAATTACATTAACAGCAATGCAGATTTTTGCCCAAGTGAGTTTATGCCCAAGTTGGGTTATGCCCTAATTGAGGGCCAAGTTGAGTTTATGCCCAAAATTTCACCACATTTGACGTGGTTATATATGGCGAAATTGGATGCCAAATATAGACATTTGCGTTGGAAAGTACTTTATAAGCTATGCGTTTGGCATATTCTACCTTTTTTGTTAATCATAAATAAGGGTTTGACCTGTTCACTTCTGTTTTTCAAATAATCAACAACTAAGATTACCCTTCTGTAACCAACATTGCTTCCGACCTTCAGTCTTAAAATTTCCTAAACTCAGCAGCATACATAGAATTTCTCCATTCAGCTATTTTATAAACATTAAATCCATGTTTATGTTTATCGTAAGAAATACACGAAGGCAATGATTATCTTGCAAGCAGCGTTGCTTCCTAGCTTGGTCTTAAAATTGGTTGGACTCAAAGGCATTTGACATAGCAAATCTTACATTTCCTTTTAATTCCTGCAGTGGACTAATTGCTAGGTTCCATTCCCACAAGAACGCGGAAAATGAAGCAGCACCTTCTTGGCCAGTACTTGGGAGGGTGAAAACCTCTCTTGGCTAGACTGCTGTGGAAAGGGAGATGGTGCGCGTAAAACCTGTCGTGGCTTCAATGTTCCTCATCTTCAAACGATATCTCAGGCGGTGCCAATCCAGTTTTTAGGTCTCCCATTTGGAATGGGTTCAAAATTAGGATATCACTCATAACCCAGACAGCACAGCAAACTTGCATCAAACTTGCAGCAAGCTTGATTTATCAAGTCAATGAACTTGAATTAAGCTTGAAAATTTCAATCGTGTAAGCTTAATGCAAGCTTGAATCAAGTGTTCTAGTTTACACTTGCCCAACTTGCATTAAGCTTGACATAGCAAGCTTAATTTCAAGCCTAAAAAGTTTTCCTAAAAAAAATTTCCTAAATACACGGGGCGCCCGTCGGCGAACTCGCCCCACATATTTTATTTTTCCACGCATTTTCCCCTCTACGCTGAAATTTCAAGTTATTTTAATCTGTTACCATCAAGCGTCAGCGATCGAACTCGGTATCTATCGGTTGGGAAGCCAGCGTCCTAACCACTCGTCCAACCTGAGTTGCGCTGTTATGACTAAAGTTTGAAGTGACTGTTATGGTTATCACGTCGTTTTCCGGCGAGATCGATCAGTGGCCGATGTGTTGATCTGTTTCTTTTATTTTTCCATGGGATGCATCAAAATTAAAATAATGTTATGTGTGATTTAGAGACTCTACTAATAGGGAAATAAGCATACTATAAACTTAAAAGCAGCACACGTTTTAAGACTTTCAATATCGTGACACTCATGTTGGGCAATACTGGCCAAAATCGAGACAAACGACTGATTTTGAAATTAATTTCGTAGAATAATTGTACATTATTTTGAAGAATTTCAATATTTGGAAATATAGAATCTTTTTTTTTAATTTTATGGTCAAGTACATTTATGACTGATTATAAATTATTTGTTAAGTGAATGTGGCTTGTCAAATCAAGCAGTCATCAAGTTGTATTCAAGCTTGACAGTTCAAATGACTTCTCCAAGCTTGCTGCCAGCTCAAAATGAATTGAACTGCCAAGCTTGTATTAATACGTCAAATTCAAAAAAATGTCAAGCTTGATTTAAGCTTATGTGCTGTCTGGGAAGGCGCAACGCTGGTCTAGCGGCCATAACGAAGTGACCAACATCTGCGGATCTCTTAGCCGTCAATCCTCGTAAGCCACTGACCCGGCCATTAGAAAGAGAACAAAAACTTTTCTTTTAAATCCTGGAAGATTTGAGAAACTTTTTTTCTTAAATGTACGTACACAAATACATTTTTTACCCTGTAACTAGGTGTGAAATTCCTCGAACAGTTTTGTTTTATTTTTTACCCTTCAACGTCCCAGATAGGAAAAGTTTGCACAAAAAGTGAAAAAAAAAGTGTACAAAATACTAGCGTATTTGGCACCTCTGCTTGTGGATAAAAAGTGCAAACTAAATTGTGCATAAAAGTGCAAACTAAATTGTGCACAAAAAGTGCATTATTTGATTAGTATTTTGGGAAGTAGACGGAAAAGTGTAGAGTGCGTCCCCCTAGACAGGGCCATACCCAGAAAAAAAATTCTGAGGGGGGTGGGGGCTGAACCAAAAATCTCGAGGGGGACTAAAAGGTGAAAAAGGCTAAATTTTTCACAAAAGGCTGCATTATTATTGTTTTGTTAACAAAATTTTAAATTTCGGGGGGGGGGGGGAGACTAGAGGGTCCGGTCTCCCAGAGTTTGGACCTACACGTATTGTTCCGGCCTTGTCCCTAGAGTTTCTTATAATTTGGATTAGATTTTGAGATTTTGCAAAATTATTTCAAACTGCTTAAATCCCAGCTAGAAAATGTTTGCACTTTTCGTGCAAAAAATGTACATATAAAGTTAGTACTTTGAAAGTATGCACTTTTTGGACACAGTTTTTGGCAATATAGAATATGCACTTTTTAGTATGTATAAAAACTGCATATAATTTGCACAAAAGTTGTATGCTTTAAAAATAATCAAAAATATCTACTTTTTATGCACAAATTGTGCACAATCTATACCTTTTTTGCAAAAAAAGCGCAGACTTTTTATAGCTGGGATGTATCGAAAATTTTCGAAAATTCGAAGATCAACATTTCAAGCTTTCAATAGCGAAGCAAAGCAAATCTATAGAAAAGAAAAATGACACTTGGCCATAAAAATGCATTATGCATTCCGAACCGATACGTGTACGTCCAAATTTGCATTTTTCCTTCTGAACTTGAACTCGTCATGAACAAAACAGCGCCATTTTACCAACCAGGCCTCAAAACTGAAGGAGCGAAATTAAAAAAAAATAAATGAATAAATAAATAAATAAACCCGTGTATAGAAGCAGCAAGCAATAAACTCATCTCATTAAAACCGTGGTTCAACAAAGATCAAGCGAAAATAGCGAGTTAATATCCCAAGGTTCTTTTCGACTTTGACAGGTGGGTGAAACTTGTTATATGTCTTAACGTGCTTTATTTATTTTTTATTTTTATTTTTTTTTTTTAATTCTGAGCGCCTTCGTCTCCCTGCTTATTTTCTTAAAGGCGAACTAGTAAATTGAGAGGCTATTGTTGCAAGCTATTAATTAGAACTCATAAGGGGGACCACCGTGTACGTGAAAGGGGCGACAATTTTTATTTTATTTTTTTATTTTTTTTTCGGAAGGGGGGTCGTTAACAAATTGAATCAGTGATAGTTTTAGTGAGAAAAGGAACTGGGGCTACACTGAAAATAAGTTTTGTTGAGTCAACAAAATTTTGGTTTTCTCTGTTTCAAAGAATTATTTTTGTTGGAATCAACAAAATTTTTTTTCATTCAACGAAATGTTTTGTTAATTCAACAAAATATTTTGTTAAAGCCAACAAAATTATTGAGTTGAAATAACCACAACCAAATTTTTGTTGGAATCAACAAAATTTTTGTTCATTCAACGAAATATTTTGTTAATTCAGCAAAATATTTTGTTAATTCAGCAAAATATTTTGTTAAAGCCAACAAAATTATCTAGTTGAAATAGCCATAACCAAATTTTTGTTCCAATCAACAAAATTTTGCTCATTTTAACAAAATATTTCTTTTCTTTTCGTCGCTGTATTTACGTAGGGAATAAATAGAAAAGTGTTAAAATAAGTGTTAGATACAAACGCCGAAACATTATACATATTTCTACTGTAATTATTATAATTCTAAACAATAACTTTTTTTTCCACCTCTCTTGCGGAGCGAATTTACATTATTTGATCTCTTAACTAGATTTTAACTATAGCAAGCAACAAAGAAATGCTTTGCAAAAAAACCACTCAAATTTTTAATTATATTATTATTGGTTGGTAAACCAGAGTACATTTTTTGCGTTTCAGAATAATTGATCAAAATTTTTCTTAACGATTTTTTTTTCTATGTTTGCTTTTAAAGGAGTTATATTCCACGATATCAATTTAAATTATCTGAGATCAGAATTTAAATTATTGTCAGAATTTGAATTATCTAGTTTTTTTTCTTATCTGAGAATTTTAAATTAGATTAGAAACCTAAAATTTACTTAAACTAAGATAAAAGTTAGCTAAATTGTTCAAAAATTTAAAAAATCATTCAAAAGTAATACATGAATATGGAATCTGATTTAAGAAAAAATTTGAGTTTATGAATTATTTATTATGATATCAAGACAGCATAAGCTAAACAAAGATATCTAGTGAGATTATGATTTCATAAGAATTTTTTTTTTAATTTCTGTTTACGATTACCGAAAGAAAAAAATGTAAAACTCTGACTTTAATTAAATAAACAAAATATTTTGAAAATTATTACAAGTCTAATGGCATTGTAAATCTCTGTGTGCATCTATCATGTTTCTTCTTAATAATTAGATATGCAAAACAGTATTTTCGATAGCTACAGAAAGTTGTTTTAATTCCCTAATTTGGAATAGCAATACACGCTCTTTTAACATTATCATAATACTCTACATAAAATATTATTTTTCCATATTTTATTAATTTTTTGTTAGCATTTTTGTAGCTTTCCTTACATTTCCCTACGTACTTTTGTAGAAATTTACTTGAAATTTTAAATAGACTACGTGATTTTGTAGAAGTTGAGTATCTGCAAGCTAAAATCAAATCTACATTCGAAAAATTTTTCATGTTCTGCCCGGTGTTACGTGAAATATACGGGAATCTGATGACGTCCATTTTTTTGGAGCACTTGCAGACGCCTTCATTAAATTTATCCTTTCATTTCGTTTTCCCATTTTATGGGAGATATTTAGATTTTTTAACTTCTATGACTTTAGTGACTTTTGATGACATTATGCATGTTGCACGAATGCACACAGCTTTCTTTTACATGTATCTTGTGATGCAATTCATCACATATTTATATAATTACTTTTGATTTTCCTTTCCCTAGTCTAAATTTAATACCCTTTACCATATTTATATTCTCATCTCTGTCCGTTACGCTATTTTAATTCTGTTTCTTAAATTACTTTGGCTTTAATTTTTGCAATGTATTTAGCAGGCGTTCCAGGATTCCTCTATTTTCATCCAGATCCCACGGGGTTTCAATAATAATTCTTCCGTTCAAACTTCTCTTTGACTATGCCCGCTGACGATCCACAGTTAAATTTTAGTAAACTTGCATTAACGCTTAACGATCTTTTTCATTCTTTTTTCAATCTGGTGATTTATTTGGCGACCATTCTTTCTATCTCTCGGCTCTATCGCCAGATTGGCTTTCTGTGTTCTCACACGTTTTTTTTTCACTCACTTATCGATTTGGTACTTGCAAAAATAAGCCACGCTAGTTTTCGATATGGTGCTAGCCACTGGTAAAATCACTATACTTTTTGATTCTTAATTGTTTTTAATCTTTTGAATTTCGACGAGCCCTGGTTATTGCCGATGCAAGATATTAAGTTTTACGAACACAAATGTTCATCGGTTTTTTAAAACTGTACTCCTTATTGTCTCATCACTATATACCTGTATATACTTCTCAATGGAAAAAGTAAAAATTTAGAATCATAAAACTTTCTTGGAATTAGATAGTTTTAACCCTATCCCCTAAACTAATAATTTAACCCTATCCCCCCCTTTAACCCTATCCCCTAACCCCTAAGTCTTTGCGGGGGGGTACTTTTTGGACGCGGACCTCCCGGAAGTTTCTTGTCTCACATTCACCCTCGAAGACGCGCCAACTGAATAAAATATCTATCTTTAAAGTATCACTAAATGAGGAATCTAACTTACCATTTCTCAATATAAGGCATGTAGATCACCAAATTTTTTAAATAAGGCATCTAAGTTAACACTTCTCTGAATAAGACATATATGATTTGATAATTTTCTAACGAAGACACCAATTGAAAATTCTGTAGAAAAAGCATCTGTTATATATAAGGTGTGCATAACGTGTGTTGTATATAATGTAGCTATACCTGAACAAATAAGCATCTGTAAGTAAGCATCTAACTAAGCAAATTATGTGAGAAAAGTATAGTTTAGCATTCTCTTAGAAGTAATGCAATAGTGAGCCATCTAGATGAACAATTCCTTAAATTACAGACATGGAATGTCTAAAGCGTATGGCTTATCGATTCCTTAAATAAGCCATCTACCTTAAATTTCTAAATAAGGCATCTAACTTAGTAATTATGTATGTAAGGCGTATATAGTTCAGCAGTTCTGCATGTAATGTATCTGTCTGAACAATTCTGTAAGTAAGCGTTTAAGTATAATTAAGCAATTCTGTAAGTGAAGCATATTTAGTTTAGCAACCCTCTGGAGGTAATAAGAGAATAAGTCATCTATAGATGAACTCTCCTACAGGGATTACGGAATGTCTAAATTAGAAACTTATAGTTTCTAAGTCGTAAGTTATCTTTTGTTGGGAGGCACTATGTTAAAAGGGGATTCGGTACTCTGAAAAAGCTTTTTACCTAGTTAGCAGTTCTTCTCGAGTAGCAATATAGAAATTAAACGGTGAGCATCACCTCAGGTATCTATAAGCAAGATACACTATCTGGCCAAAAGTATCCGGACACCCCCTCAAAAAGTGGTTTTGGCGGGTGACGCACATTTGATGCGTAATCGAAAGCTATTACAGTGTTGGTAGTGGTTTGTCCGGTTGTATGTATGCGTTTGTGAAGCAACGAGTAAGTCAAAGCAGCTTAGTGAGTTCGATCGTGGCAGTACAGTGGGATGCCACTTTTGTGGGAAATCAGTTCGTGAGATTGCGGATGTTCTACAGAAGCCTAAATCCACTGTGAGTGATGTAATTGTGAAGCGCAAACGTCGAGGCAGTGAAACTGCAGAAAAACGGAGTAGTAGAGCGTAAAACTTAGTGAACGGAGCCGCAGAACTCTGAAAGAGGTAGTGGAAAACAATCGCAAGTCCTCGTTGGTAGAAATTTCTCAGGAGTTCCAAAGTTCATCAGATGCTAGTATTAGCAGCAGCACTTTTCGCCGAGAAATAACCTTTTCGCATCGGCTCATTCCTGAAGGATTTTGACCCAGGAAACGGCAGAATTTGTGAGATTTCATCCCCGTCCTTCTCAGCAGATGAGCATATACCATGTCTTTTGTTTGGTAGGTTGGAGGAGAGGAAGGTAGTACGGGAAACTCCCTTCCCTCGCCTTCCCCCCCCACAGTTAACCGAGGATAACAAAAGAGATTCTCACCTCTCGAAATTCCTTATCTATCTTCCATGAAGGGTGAATGGGTTTCTCGTTCAAAGAGGGGAAAGAAATCTCGGGTCAGGCATTTGTACCAACGCCGTTCTCCAGTCATATTTATTTTTTGGTACAACTGCTGTACCGCCGGCTTCAGAAGGTTAAACAACTTGGGATTTCGTGGTCGTGCAGCCGCTCACAAGCCGAACATCACTCCACAGAATGCGAAGCATCGATTGCAATGGTGCAGAGATCACCGTCATTGGACTGGGGACGTGGGGAAAACTGCTTTTTGGAGTGATGAATCTCGCTTCACAGTCTGGCTGTCGGAGGGACGCGTCTGAGTTTGGTGGATGCCCGGCAAACGTTTTTTGCGTGACTGAATTGTGCCGATTGTTAAGTTTCGTGGTGGCGGTATAATGGTGGTGTACGTTTCTTGTGGTTGAGCCTGGGTCCGTTAGTTCCTGTGGTTGGAAACATGAACTCTGCGATGTAGGAGGACATTCTGGACAATGCTGCACTCCCAACTCTGTGGCAATATTACGGGGAAGGCCCATTTCTCTTACAGCAGGATAACTGCTCCATTCACACATCGAGGCTTGCACAGACGTTGGTTTGACGAAATGAGTGTTCAAAAACTGGACTGGCCTTCTCAAATCCCCGATCTTAATCCCACAGAACACCTCTGGGACGAATTAGAGCGCATATTACGTAGCCAGACAAATCGACCATCCTCACTTCAAGCACTCTCTTCAGCCGTGATGGACGCCTGGAAGTCGAAATTCCTATGGTCACCTGTCAAAAACTGGTGCAAAGTCTTCCCATAGGTGTGCAGGCTGTCATCGATGCAAAAGGGGGGACCAACATCATATTAAATATGTGCCTCAGGACGTTCCAAGTCCATACCACTGGGTGTCCGGATACTTTTGGCCAGATAGTGTAGAAGCACTACAATAATATTTCAATATTACCTTTGAGAGTAGCCTACCGATTAAGTTTAAGGCTTTAAATATTACTCTCTAAGGAAGGATTTTACTACCCAGCTACGTCACCATTCCGGCAGCGAGCTGAGTAAAATAGCTAACATTTTCTTTTTGTTTATTTATTTTTTACAGTTATTTTGCTTTCTTTGCAATTTTTTTTTTCAGTTACAATTACAAGATAAGGTAAAAAAAAAATTGATAAAGTAATCAGAAGTAAAATGATTTTTTTTTTACAGATATATATACAGGGTGATAACAAAACTGGGTGATAATAAAAACACAAAATAATATCGTTCATGTGAGCAGCACCACTCCTCTGTACAAATCGAATTCCGTCAACCCAATTTTCCATCACTCTTTCACACAAATTGGGTGTTACTTCACAAATAACACGGTCAATGCTGGTTTTTAATTGCTCGATTGTATTGGATTATCAGCATAAACTTGTGACTCAATATATATCCAAAGAAATAAATCACAAGGTGTTAAATCACAAGAACTGAATCATCATTCAGTCCATCTTCCATGAATTAATGTCATCCACTACGACATTACTTCATGGAGTGTAGACATTAACGCTGACGAATTAACGTCTACACCTTAACGTCGCCCATGAATACGTGAATATTGAGAAATTTTTCTCTGTATTCACATATTGACACTGATTTTGATAAAGCAATTTAATAATTTCGAAACGTTGTTCTGTCCAGCTGTTCTCGCATTCTTTCATTTTTCAGCAGATGCCACTGCTGTTAAAGATAACTGTGACAATTTTTTTGACGGGAAATGACGTGCTAAAGAGTAAAGGATTCTCGTGGAGCTATGTCACCCGCAGCTATTTTTATAGAAATCAAATCTATTCTTCGTGACTGGCAACGGTCAAAACGTCAGAGTGTGGTGTTCCCAGAGCGGGAACACTGCGCGTTAAAGGGTTAAGCGTGTCGATTCTGTAAATCGTGCCTTCTGCGACATTAAATAAATCTTTACCTTTCTTTCTAAATATATATTTTTTTTTCAAAATGTCAAATAGCACAAGACCACTGAAATTATAAGCATTTATACAAATAAATTCCTCTCAGAAATAAAAGTCATACTCTCGCATAAAAAAGGGGGGGGGAGAAAAAACCTGCATTATGTTATGAGCTTTTTACAGAAGTATGTACGATTTTTGTTAGCTGATCGGAAGGTGTAGTGGCTAAAAATCTATTCTGTCATGCCTTTGGTGCGGGTTCGATCTCCGGCTGGGGACGTCACATTGCTACTCTACCAATGACGACACATCGTATATGACACTTGATGATTTTCAACATTGGGCAATCTATCCAGCTGTTCTCGCATTCTTTTATTTTTCAGCAGATGCCACTGCTGTTAAAAATCAACCGTGACAATTTTTTTGACGGGAAATGACGTGCTAAAGAGTAAAGGATTCTCATGGAGCTATGTCACCCGCAGCTATTTTTATAGAAATCAAATCTATTCTTCGTGACTGGCAACGGTCAAAATGTCCGAGTGTGGTGTTTCTCAGACCGGGAACATTGCACGTTAAAGGGGTTAAATAACATAGCATACTAAACGCAAACGACAAGAGAAATGTCAAGAAAGAATATACAGTGTTGCCATTCTAAGCATTTAAAATTGTATCATCCCTATTGGAAAACCCTTTACAACGCCTAAACGAGAGTCCTGTAAAAATCACAGCCTCGTTTTAACAACTCTCCCCGCAATTTTAATAACAGTGGGCTCATCAAGTCGAGAGCTTAAGCCTTCGTAATACTACCTTAATATACATTGGCGATTAACTCCTATACATTTTTTTTATACCCATAAACATTAAATCCATAAAAATAAAAGATAAAACAGAAACGCTAACCCACCGTTTGTGGTTTTTTAATTACTCTAAAATAGCAGCGTGATAACAGATGAATAATTTTTTTTCCCCTCTGCTTATTTTCCAATCTGCAATAAGTACAGAAGACCATTATCCATGGTCAGGTATATTCATTTTTTTTTAATAATTGTTATTCTCTAAGTGGTATCTTTCATCGCTACCTGCAAATTTTTTAATAGCTTTTCTGGAAGGGAGGCGTGCGGCTAGGGAGGGATGCCAGGTTTAGATATAATGACATGCGAGGAGAGTGGGGGGGGGGGTCGGCTTATGAAAAGGGTGAGCCACGTACTTAACTCATGTCAAACTACGCGTCAAGAAGCTTTACTTCGAACATCGTTAAAAATCAAGTTCTTATTAATTAGTATTGGATGTGCTGGGGTATAAGCCGGGTATTACAGCTTTCAAGACACGTTTGGGACACTTAATTACATGCACGTATACATATGTGTATATATATGGTTAACTTACGAATCAATGTACCATCCACATAGCAGATAAAAAATTCTAAATATCCATGGAATGATAAATGTTTTGATTTGGGAAAACACTCATATTTAAACAACATATTCAAATAGAGAAAAATATATGAAACCAATAATTGGGAAAACGATTATATGGACAAGTTGTAAGGTGAAGTACGGAATGGAAGGTTTAGGGTAGTAAGCAAAGATTAACCTCTTCAGGCCCCACAAACCGAATACTTACTACCAATATAAATACAAAATAACAGGATTTCATTGTAGTTACTTACTACAAAAAAAGCTAAATGTGTAACTACGGGGGTATCCTGTTGAAAAGCTAGCATGAAATGAAAAAAAAAAAAAAAAAATGGAGACGGCATGGCCATTTGCGTTAAACATGAAAACATGGCTCATCCAAGGGGCTGTTGCCAATTGAAGAGGAAAAAATACATGTTGCCAGAATTTTAGCTTAAAAGTTGAACAAAAAGTAAATTAAAAATTAATAAATAATTTAAGGGTGAAATAAATAAAAGTTGAGGTAGAAGTAAAAATTTAATAAATAATTTATGAGTAAAATATCCTAGAAATATCAGTGATGTTAAAAAGAATAATAGCGAGAGATAGATTGGGTTTATAATATTTTAATAGGAATACATCTAACTACTCCTAAAGCCCATTATTTGCGTTATATGCCTAGAGATATGATGAAGATTATATTAATTTAAAGAAGAGCATTAAAATAGTGCCCGTGATCATTAGTTCATTTTTACTTTCCGAACATGTACCATGTAAGGAAAGTATTGTAATCATGAAAAAATTCGACTTCGAGATTTTGGTGTTTTTACACGTTTTGAGGGCTTTTGAATCCATTGATGCTATTTTTACGAGATGTATGTATGTATGTGTGTATGTGTGTGTGTGTGTGTATGTGTGTGTGTGTATGTGTGTTTGTGTGTATGTGAGTGAACACGATAGCTCCTGAACGGAGCATTCGATTGAGCTCAAATTGGATATATATGTCATAAACCACCGTTGCAAGACCGGTATTGATTTGGGTGTGTATAGGACTTATAGTTTTTCTACAGGGCTACGACAAAGATTTCTTTTACATTATGGCCTATGGGGGGGATTTCTTGAAAGTGCGCTAGCGTTTAAACGGTAGATTCGATTGAGCACAAATTGGGTATATATGTTATAAACCACCGTCGCAAGACCGGTATTGATTTTGGTGTGTATAGGACTTATAGTTTTTCTGCAGGGCTACGACAAAGATTTCTTTTACATTATGGCCTATGGGGGGAATTTCTTGAAAGTGCGCTAGCGTTTAAACGATACATTCGATTGAGCTCAAATTCAGTATACATGTTATAAACCACCATCCTAAGACAGGTATTGATTTTGGTGTGTATAGGACTTATAGTTCTCCTAAAGGGCTACGACAAAACTTTCTTTTATGTTATGGCATAATGGCATATGGGGAGAAATTCTTGAAAGTGCGCAAGCGTTTAAACGGTGCATTCGATTGAGTTTCAATTTGGTATATATGTTTGAATTATTCATCGATTAAAATTTATTTAAGTGCTTGGTAATGATCTTAATCCTAAGTGTTCGGAAAGTCGAGTGGAGTCACTCCAGATTTTTTTAAACAATAGACAAGTTCAAATTTAAAGTCATATATTTTTGTTTTTTTAATGAGAGAGAGAGAACAATAAACATTCACTAATTAGAACCCAGAATTTACCGAATCCCCCTTTTAACAAGCGAGCAATATAAGCAAGCCAGCAACCAAACCCCAATCTCTCGAAACAAGAATTCCCAATAAGGACACATGATTATACTAGGTCTAACTACAACTAGGAAATAGAATCGAATGTAGAATTTTTTTAGGGTATATATAGATATAGATATAATTAATAAGTAAAACACAAAACATACTGCAAATAAGACATACCTCGCATTATATTATAACTGCCAGAAGCAAGAATTAGAAACCACAATTTGAAAAGATAATAATAATTAAAAACTAATAAAAGCTAAGTCAAATAAAGTGCAATAATTAATGTGAAAATAGGATGGAACGGAAATTATAACCACTGTCACCACCTTCAGGAGCCACGAACAGTGGATTATAATTAAAAGCAAACAAAATAGTAGGATTTCGGTTGTGTGGCATATGAAAAGAGATATTCACTCCACACGTTCTGGGCTCTAACCTACTATAAATAAGGAAAAAAAATGAAAACAAAAAGAGATCAAAATATTAGAAATAGCACTGAAAAATCGACATACCAGACTTGAGCACATGGAAGACACATGGAAAAACAAGTAAAGCCTTTTGCCAATGTTAAGAATTGTAAAAAGTCGGAAAATCTGTGCTTAAAAAAATGCTTAGAAGTTCCCAGACTTTGACTGCAATCGTATAAAAGCGTGTAAAACGCCCATAATATATTCGAAGTTTTTTATTTCTTTTTGTATTAAGAGAACATGACTTACATATTTCTGAAAGAAATTTATCTGGGATTTAAAAAAAAAATTGCTTAAAGGCGTTCGAATTTTGACTATTTTTTTTTTAAATAATGGTGGGAACTTGCCGATTAGGCACCCGCCGCTACAATGGTATTGGCCATTATATAATGGAGGTACCCAATGGCGTCCGACATTACCCTCTACCAAGTAACGGACGAGTTAACACGCAAGCCCTAGCCGGAGATCGAACCCGCACCCAAATCAATGTGGAATAGCTTTTTAGCCACTACAACTTCTGATCAGCTAACAAAAATCGTACATAATTGTGTAAAACACTCATAATATATTCCACGTTCCCCCCCCCCTTTTTGTTAATGCGAGAGTATGACTTTTTTTTTTTTTTTCTGAGAGGAATTTATTTGTATAAAGGCGTATAATATTTCAGTAGTCTTGTGCTGTTTGACATTTTGAAAAATACATATTTAAAAAGAAAGGTAAAGATTTATTTAATGTCGCAGAAGGCACGATTTACAGAATCGACACGCTTAACCCTTTAACGAGCACTGTTCCCGCTCTGGAAACACCAAACTCTGACGTTTTGACTGCTGCCAGTCACGAAGAATAGATTGGATTTCTATAAAAAATAGTTGCGGGTGACAGAGCTCCACGAGAATCCTTTACTTTTTAGCACGTCCTTTCCCGTAAAAAGATCGTCACGATTTCTTTTAACAGCACTGACATCTGCTGAAAAATGAAAGAATGCCAGAACAGCTGAATAGATTGCTCAATGCTGAAAAAAGGGCAGCCGTTGCCATCGCTCGACTTAACGACCAGCAAGAGAGCGGACGATCGAAACGTTCATCGCCTGCCACAGATCGAGAGACTCTTTTTTGACGACAGGTGACTGTGCCGCACAGCCAGCTGTCGTCAAAAAAGGGTCTCACGAGCTGTGGCACGCGATGAACGTTTCGATCGTCCGCCCTCTTGCTGGTAGTTAAGTCGAACGATGGCAACGGCTGCCCTTTTTTCAGCATTGGGAAAGGGTTGCGCCTCAAAGGTGTAAAAAGGAAAAGAAAAAAAAAATTACTCCTAAGGACTGGAAATGGGGACAAACTTGTCCCAGTTTCGAATCTTCAATAACACCCTCCTTCCTCAGGAGTGAAATTTAGCTCCTTTTTTTTAAGTGTGTTCTAAGAAGAAAATTATTTATACGTAGAAATGCAATTCATTGGAGATACCTATAATCGAATCAATTTCAGTGATCTGTCTAGGGTGTTTGCTTAACATATAAAGAGAAGAATGTAAAGGAAAATTGAGGAATAAATGGTCGTTTAGTGCTATCTAAGGCATACTGCGCAGACTTTTAAAATGAAAATTGTTCATTTATATAACTTCGCATTTCTTTAAGTCTAATGCCATGCGACAGTTTGTAAAATTAAACTTGGAAGCTCTACCTCCACCCGAAAAGGTATTACTTAAGGGCGCTCAGATTCAAATGCCATAAGATTATTTTTAATGCTGTTCAAAATGCATCACTGGCCTTTTTAACAGCATTGAAAGCAAACAAATGATTCTAGATACTTGAAAACATTTATAAAGCTACTACAATCAATGCACTAGGGACTAATACTAATAGTAAAGTAGTATGTCACATGCAACTTTCAGAAAAAAAAAAATTCAGAAAACATTTAACGTTTTGCTTCATTGTACACACACTGTTTATTGCAAATGAGATTACTTTTTAAATTAATCACTCCCAAAATTATTTATATTGGTTTAGCGTAGCATTTATCCCCTATCGTACGTGTTATTTAAGTCGAAACCAAGCTTTTCCTAAATAACATCATTCCATGCAAATAAAGAGATAAAATGTTACCAGAAAGAAGTTAGGTGAATTATATATTTTTTTAACATAAAATAATAATGAAAATTTTTATCCTGGGCAAAATTTCCCCCTGGTTTTACCTTTTCAATTTCCAGTCCAAACCAATTGTTTGAAGAATATGAATTTTGTTCGATTCACGAGTTCGAGTAATTCCAAAAAGTCGAAATCCCCGTACGGCATAATATATTTTCATACTGATATAGATATAGAAGAGGAAGAAATCGTTCAGACGAAAAATAACTGTTCTTCAGTAAGAGTTATATTTCTTTCTCATAAACGATAGGGAAAAGCAGTTGCATTTATTTCTATCCTTTTTTCTGATTTGCCAGCATCAAGTATGCAATTTATTGACTAAAAATACTGGTTGCTTAAATCACTAACTGGGTGTATCATACATGAAGATGAATAGTCCATAACTGTATCGGTGGGTAAAAATGAACATCATAAAATATAATTTAAGTTATTTCCATATTTAAGCATTTTCAAGATGAAAAATAATATTTATTAAAATGGCTTAATATGCAGAGGGTTAGAGCTATGTTCATTTAGGGACAGTTAGATATTTTTTAGGGACAGTATTTTTTACAAATTACTTCGGGTTCATTTTTAGTTTTTTCCGTTTTCAAAATAAAAATAACATTAAAATGGTTTGATATAGAGTGGGTTAGCTACTCATTTAGGGGTAGTTAGATATTTTTCCAGTTACTCCATGTTTACTTTTGTTATTTCCATTTTTAAGCATTTTCGAGATAAAAATAATATTTATTAAAACGGTTTGATGTACAATGGTTTAGCTACTTATTTAGGGACAGTTAGATATTTTTCCAATTATTTCGGGTTCACTTTTAGTTATTTCCATTTTCAAGCATTTTCAAAATAAAAGTAATATTTATTAAAACGGTTTGATATACACTGAGTTAGATAATATTTCATGGCTAATATATTGTCTCTTATTCAGGGACAGTTGGATATTTTTTTACAAATTACTTCGGGTTCACTTTTAGTTATTTTCATTTTCAAAACAAGTATAATATTTTTTGAAACGGTTTGATATATAGTGGGTTAGCTACTTATTTAGGTATATTTAGGTGATTTTTCCAATGACTTCGGGTTCCCATTTAGTTATTTCCATTTTTAAGCATTTTCAAGGGGAAAATGTTATTTATTAAAAGGCGGGTAATGGGTCTAATGGATAGTGGATACTAATACTGCGATTTCACTCGTTACGTTCAATAATATATTTATGACGGATATAGTGGGATACTTATTTGTTAGTAGTTCAATTACTTCGGGTTCACTTTTAGTTATTTCCATTTTTAAGCATTTTCAAGGTAAAAAAATATTATTTATTAAAACGGTTTGATGTACAGTGGTTTAGATACTGATTTAAGGACAGTTAGATATTTTTTATAAATTACTCCGGGTTCACTTGTCTTGTTTGAAGGGGTATAAAGCTGCAGGTATGAATTTGAAATCCTACACGTATGTGCACAATTCAAATATTAAGTGGTCGACGAAACTTTAGGGCTGTCTTTATGTTTTAAAATATTCTAATTACAAAAGACCATGGCACAGTGGTTATGTCACTGAAAATGGTAGACGGTCGAAGTGTGAAGGTCCCAGGTTCGGGTCGAGGCTGTCGATCTACCGGTGTGGAGTTTTGGTAAGGTTTTCCCCAGATGTAACGTGAATACGCTTTAGAACCCCCTAGAAAATCTTCCTACCAAGGCAGCTCCTCCATTCTTAGCAGTTGCCATAATCACACAAACAAATTATTATTGCTATAAAATAAAAAATATTCACGCCATATGCGATTGTGTTATCAATCATAATCAGTAAAAAGGCAGTGCTGTTAATAAACTTTCACGAGTGTGATTCTGTATAATATTTAGATGATCCACTAAGACAAAAATTATGTCGTAAAATAATTGAGGATGTTTATTTGTCATGAGGATGAGAAGGTATAGTCGCCAAATAATGTCCCCTTTTTGTAAAAAATAAATTTTTAAAATAATATACCAAGTGAATTAATAAATAAAACATCAGAGTTAAGTCGAAACATTTCTTTATTATTTTGAACAGTCAAAATCTTCTTAACTCTGTTACTCTTTCTTCAAAAATAGCTTTAACAAAAAAACTAGAAATTCTGACAAAAATTTTTGAGCGCTTAATCACGTCCCGGGGACGATATTGAGATCACAATAATCAGTACGTAAACTTCAATTTTATCTTTATCAGGAATTATTAATAATCATAATTATTATATCTAATTAGACTTTTATTAATCATTGGTATAGCTTAAGTAATTTTAACTCTCAAAATAGACTGCATAAATAAAATTGACTCCTGGATTTCCAACACAATCCTCATGCATCCATTGGAAACATTTTACGCATCTTATCCATTTCTCTCACTTTGTATCTTGAGAAAACCTTTTATGACATACTGGGCATTCAGCATCATCGTTGTCACTATCTTCTTCGCCAGTAGGAACTAAAATTGGGTCTTCATCAGAGGTATCTGCAGTTTAGCAACTCCTCTTCTAATTCAACTCGTAAAATCGGTTTTCTTCCCATTTTTTCCAGAAACTATATCTTCTATAGATCTATCAGGCTCTTTGACGTAATGTTTTAAAGTAGATTTTGGCACATTAAATAGCTTAACAGTCTTTTTATACCCCATTTATTCAGTTCGGACAGCTTCAACGGCATTTTTTAATTCCTGCAGGATCCCATTGCTTTCTCTTCGGCATCTAAAAATAAAATTAAAAAACAGTCAATAAAAGTACGTCTGTAAGTACGAGACGGATGAAGTGACCTAACTACCGTCCTGGGGGCGATATTAGGCTCACGTGAGGCGACGATATTAAAAAATTTGTCAAGTTTGTGGATATCACCCATTAAGCCAAAAGCACACATGTCTTAACCTAAATAAAATTCCAATCAATTTAAATCTAAGAAATAACAACCAATTTTGGCCGACCGAATTGTATGGGGGTGTAAAGCACCGTGCTACGGTTTCGGGTTCAACTCTCGGGGTTCGATCCCCGACTGGGCTTGGTTGTCATTTGTCCATCCCTTCACAGACAGATGACACGTAGTAATGTTGGTCCATATCCCAGGTAGCACACATACGTTGGGGCAACGTATGAATGCATACGTTGGGGCAACGTTGAAATGACACGTTGGCTTACGGTTATCCAACGGTTGGCAACTGGTTATTTCTTACGTTGGGCCAACGTATGCTCTAACGTTTTGCCAACATATTTCCAACCGTTGGACTAACGTATGAATGCATACGTTGGGCTAACGTATAAATACATACGTTGGGCTAACGTATTAATGCATACGTTGGGCTAACGTATTAATGCATACGTTGGGCTAATGTATTAATGCATACGTTATGTTAATGTATAAATGCATACGTTGGGTTAACATGTAAATGTATACATTGGGACACCGTAAAATCTGTATGTTGTCACTCTATTATCCAACTGTTGGAAATTGGTTATTTTTAACATTTAGCTATCATAATTGTCAACCGTTACATTTATAAGTTAGTTTCATATTTTAGGCCAATGCAGAAACCTAATGTTGGATAATTATATTTGACGAATATTTGACAAATTGATGTGCTACTTCATAACATTTCTATAGATATATGAAAAACTGCCAAATTTGAAATTAAAGTTTTTAATTATTTTACAAACAGCAAATGCAGTGACAGATTCAGATAAGTTTTAAGGGACGGTAGATATGTAGAACGAAGCATATTATCAAATAGTCACATTTTTTCTTTCATCAAATATGGTTCCACCTCAACAGTGGGTTTCTGTGCGCTTAGGAGGAGGGCGAGCGGACACCCCACCCCCCCTAAAAAATACTTTTGTCGACAAAATTGTCAGTTGCCAAAGGACTGTCAGTAAATTTTAGCTTTGATCACCAATCTGTAAAATGCTCAGTGTATAAATTACCAGTTCTGCCGAATGTTTATTATAAGTTATACTATATCATGAACATAGTCTTGTTACGATTTATCCTTTTAGTGAGTTTTGTGCCAGTAAACAAGTCCCTTTTGTCCCCTCAAGCCAACTTCATTCCAGATCATGTAATGCAGTGTGTATTTAAGGCAAACATGCACATTAAGTATCTGCCTGGGGTGGGGGGTGCCTCGGGCGAAGGACTTTTAGGGGATTTAATGCGTATTCAAGCTATATCTGGAGGAAACCGCCCAAGAGGCCAGATATTCGGTGTATATTTTTGAAAGCATATTGGTATATATCGTCAGAAAATTTTGTCTTTACACCCCCCCTCCCAACATTTTTGCTTAAAACCGGCTCTAGTCCCGTCACTTACAGAAATGTGTTATTTTCAAATAGTAAACGATCTGTCAAGTTACAAACATATATTACTCTGTAGAAAACTAACCTATTTTGCACTATGAGAAAAATTAATATTGCAGGTGCAACTTATGAACTGTTTAAAAAAAAGGAGGGGGGAGAGATCGGAAGCAGGAAAATATTTAGAAGGTCCTTTCAGAAGCTATCCTTTACAGTTTTAGAGAACCAGGACGGCAGGCAAACCAAAATCATAAAAACTTTTCGAATTAATTAAAAGAAAAAACATATAACGTTAAAGGAAAGAATGCTAATTTTTTGAAATATGATTCATATACCTCCTTGTCCTTTGACAGTTAATTTTGTAAAGTGTCTCTCAAAACATCTGAAAATTTACTCCGTTGAAACTTTTGTAAGGAGGCTTAATCTTTTTTTTTTTTTTTTTTTTTTTTTTTTAAATATTCATGTGGAGAAATCCAATAGGAATATAAAGTCACTGAAGAATGTCACTGAAATCATTCTTTACTAAAATATTTATTTATTATTTTTTACATTTATTTCAATTTACGTAATTTTTTAGATTCTTAATTTTTAGTTTGCCCGAATAAAATTGGTATGGAATACAATGCCATTTCGTAGTTCTATTTTTATTTTCAGTTAACTGTAGATATTGACTGCAAAGTAAAAGAAAAAAAAATATTGCATGCGTAATGCATATGCATTACGCATGCAATATCAACGCATGCAAGTATCGCAAGGACGCATGCAAGTATCAACACACGGGTGCATCTATATTATCTGACTATGAGAAAGATATGAGTACAACAGAATGTATTAGTGATGTTGCTTACATGCTATAGCACATAAAATGAAAACTCTCAGTCACCGCGTATTACTTAAAGAGCTACTGATATTTTTCATTCAACTAAAATACGCAGTAGAAGAGACTTGTCAAAGCAATAAAAATGCTTTTTCTTCCAGTACTCTCAGAGAGTATTTGATTGCATATAGATTATGTATTTTTCTCCATAAAATTTGAGTCCTGTAGCATATAACAGGTGTAGATACAAAAATCTCTTCTAAAATAATAAATAAATAACAAAATGAAGTTGGTAAATATAGATATATATATATGAACTGTAAAGTACTATAACACATTTGTAAAATATTTAAATAACTGAATTCTTAAAACTGTAAAATATTTTATACATACCTTTAACAACAAAACAATTTTGATGCACAAATTTAAATCCTTGTTGTTGATTAACCACTGTGAACCAACGAGATTTCAAAATTGAAGTAGTGTTAGTTTAATAACTACTTCTAAATCTGAAATCTCATTAGTCATTATAATCTTGTAAAATATAAGCACGGCTCAAGTTGATTTTATTTCAGAATAAACTTATTAGGAGAAAACAATTGTGTCCAATTTTACCTTCCCGACTGTTGTACAACTATCAGCAAATAAAACTTTATTATTAAGCTGTCTAGCATTGTTTAGTAATCCAAAACGCATCTTTTAATAAGCACTGTGCAATTATACATTTATTACCATAGCTCCATAGTAAGTTGTTTGTTTACATACTTTGAAGATCGTTAGGCTTATGGACAATCGAACTATAATCAATGCATCAATAATAATAGTTATCGTGATTCAAGTTACTACGAACCTATGCAACGAATAAAATTCACAGAAATATAGCTGAAAAGATAAATATTCGTTTCAGATTTCAACTATCAATCACTTTATAAAAGTGTATCAACACATCATAACAAGCAATGGCGGAAACGGAACGGCGAACGGACATGAATCTATCGCTTCCCGGTTTCCTGAATGTGTGTCTCTGCGCATGCGCAATGGTACGGTTGCCCAACACAACATTCAGCCATCCGATGGCCAACGGTTGTTTTACCTACGGTTGCCCAACACAACATTCAGCCATCCGATGGCCAACGGTTGTTTTACCTACGGTTGCCCAACACAACATTCAGCCATCCGATGGCCAACGGTTGTTTACCAACGGTTGCCCAACACAACATTCAGCCAACCGATGGCCAACGGTTGTTTACCAACGGTTGCCCAACACAACCTTTAGCCAACAGAATACCGACATTTCCATATGGACATCCAACGTTTGCCCAACGTAACAACCTTGTGCCAACCACCTGCCAGCAATAACCCAACGTATGTGTGCTAGTTGGGATACAACGTGCTCCCATAATAAAGTGGCCAACAATTCTGGCCCGTTGAGGCCAAATCCTTCCAAGGCGGCGGCCGGCCATTGTAAAAAAAAAAAAAAAAAAAAAAAAAAAAATGTCAAACATTTCATTACAATAACTCAAATACATCCATATTTAACCCATTTATGCCTAGCGTCCATTTTTTGGGACGGCATTTTCGCTATTAGTCGGAAACGTTATTTATTTTTCCTAGTCTTTATTCATGAGTATTGAGCCTCAACTCTAAAAAATATTTTAACATGACCAAGTAGGATGTTGATATTTCGATTTTTATGCATAATGATTTTAAAAGAAATCATCCCTTGTTCAAGAAGTTGACATCAGAAATTTATCTATTATTTCTGTTATCAGTAAAAATCGAAGAAAGTCGCAAAAATATCCAGGCACAAATGGGTTAAACAGTACTCACAGTATTTTAATTAAAAACTCACCTTGGACAGTTTTTACTTTTTTTAAATATCTTGCGCAAGGAGCTACGTTTCACCGTCAAACTTTTACAATGGCCGACTAGCATAACTAGCTTTAGATTTGACGTATTAAAACTAGATGGCGTTATTTAGAAAAAGATATACCGACGGGGACGGAATTTGGCGACTGTACCTTACCGTTTTGCCTGCGCGGTCATTAGAAATCAAAACCTTTTCGTTCATTCTTTATCTTTTCTCTTCTTTATTCGCACCGTACTTTTGTGTATTTCTGTTCGTGTACTGTTCTGTTCGTTTTGTGTGCTTCTATAGACACCACTTTGTCTGAATTCCGAATACCATCTACTAATTTGCTTTTTTTTCCCTGTAATGTGGGGCATTGATTTTTCGGAATAAAACATCCTGTACATTTTAAGTTTCATAGTCTTTAAAAAAGTAAATAAACAAATGTTGGTGTTGTTATGTTGTCCATACATAGTCGATTGCACTATCCATGGAAAGGGATATCGCTGCCCCTGAAAGGGTTAGACTTCTGCCTGTTGGTCCCTAATTTTGAACCAATATCGGGCGAGGAACCAATTGCCTGGAATCGGTATTCCCAGAGGTATCGTTTGACAGCATGGAGGATATTGGAGCGTGCACAAACTCCCATTAGCGTACACGGTCCCACAGCAGTCCAGCCGACAGAGGAGTACTACCCTACCAAGCTTTTCCGTGTTCTTACGGGAACGGCTTTTAGTGACTAGACTACTGTAAGACAAATTAGTTAATTAATTGTTTGAATGAATGAATAAATAAATAAAAAAAAAATATTCAGCCTTCAGCTGAAATTAGTTTCCCCTCCGCTAAAGAGGTTTTTTGACAGAACCTTTTAATTTGTATTGGCAGCCATGTACAGGATGTATTTGCATGTAAATCAAACGGGGAGAAACCAACCGTTCTTCCAGTGGTGTCAAGTATTTTAAACAATCCGGTATTTCGGGGAATTCGAAGCCATTGCTTATAGCTAATTCTGGTATTGTCAATTTAATCAAACAATCGTAACATGTTTTGCAAAATTTGCCAATATCATCGATATCTTTGTAAAAGACTAGTTTTATAAAGTCCGTTGTGGCTCCTTTGGACAGTAAAGTTGTTTTGGAATGGGTTCTTATTGACTTTCTGAACCACAGTCGATCACAACAATAGCATTGGTGGATTGGACCATCAGCAACAGCTTCGAAAAATTTCTCAGCTAATTTACGAAATTCTAGTTCTTCACACCTTACATTTAGATCAGTATCTGTTCTTGGTCTTTTCGATGGTATATCTAGACAGAGTCGTAAACGTTTTCTGTCTTGTCTTCTGGATTTGGATTCCGCTTCTTGAGCACGAAAATCTGGATCTTCCCTTTTTCTTTGCATAAATAGACGGTTAGTTTCACGATGACTTTCTTCCGGATCAGACAACTGGCGAGGACGGCCAGCGCGGCCTTGAACAACAGTCCCGGGTATATTCTTCTGATATTTAACGATGTAATACTGAACAGTAGAGCGTGAAATACCAAGCCTACGAGCTATTTCACACTGATCCCGCAAAAATGAAAATTTTAGAAATGCCACGACAGAACACCACCACTTGCTCCGAGGAGGGACAAAAGTTTGAACGCGACTCTGGAAACAAATCCAAGTTCTGAAAAATGAAATCGGAACCTCGGGAACTTGACAGCCAGTCGCAGACGCTCTGACAAAATCTTACAGTTTCCAATTTTGTTTCATCTGACGTTACTTTGAAATTTTTCAAGTATCCATTATTCCAATCATGTGTCGGATCTTGGTGTGTTTCAAATTTCCGTGAGATCTGTAAGATTTTATTTACTATCAATTATCATCCACGACTTTTTTTGTCTGCCCAAAACTATTACCCTCTTTAGCGGAGGGTAATAAATAAATGAATACATAAAATAAATAAACAGAAAAATAAATAAATAAAATAAATAAATAAATAGATAAATAGATAAATAAATAAATAGATAGATAGATAAATAAATAAATAAACAAATTAAAAAACTAAAAAGAAAATTAACGCATTACATAAAAGCAATTGAGTATGAATATTTAGTTTAAAAACATAATTAAAAGCCTTAAAACTCCTTTAGAAGGTTAAAAACACAAACCATTAGCGCTTTCGGCAGCACTAGGCCGCTGCCATCTTCAGAAATGGCGAGCTCGCTCCCAGCTTCAGCTCATCAGACCATGCTCCATCAATCTGCGCATGCGTCGTATCGTTGACGGCGCCCCCTTGAGTTAGTATTTCTAAAGCTTCCCGTTTTAAACTGTAATTATGGTTGTTGTAGTTGGCTATTTTTTTTAACATTGGTGAAATCAATATCAATATTTTCTTTTAAAGCGAGGGCGGTACTTTGTCTATTATATTTAATGTCACTAATGTGCTCTTTAATCCTATCTTTAATTTCTATGAATATTTATTTCAGTAAAATTTTTGTCCATAACCAACGATTGTTACTAAAAAGACTAAGTTAAGATGACTTAATACGTCGTGAATGCACAAAACACATGAAATGGAAGGTTCATTTTTCCTGTTTGAATAATATGTTATTGCAGTTCAACATAAACTGGACATAAATATTCTCCTTTCAAAAATTAAGGAACACCAACTTCAATTTTAAAGTATTACTTTGTATTGTGATACTTTAGTCATTCCATGTGCAAAATATTTATTAATTGTTGAAATGTGTTAGTGTTTTACTTAAACCGAAAATTTGCTCTTTCAAAACCATACAGGAGAATTAAAGTGAATGCGCATTTATTGTGCTTGCTGAAAGCGTAAAATAAGTGCAAAAGTTTAAAATTAAAACTACTTTAGGTTCACTGTATATCTCTACAGATTTTGAGTCTAAATTTTATACCGTGCGCTCTTGCTGCGGTTTATTAACGTCTGTTTTGGTGCATAATAGTGAAAGGACATAATTGTAGATGGCAGATAATGAAAATTAATCCCCTTTGAAGAAAAGCGCATTTGCAGATTGTTTAATTTTACTACTAGTCCAGAGCGTGGAATTACCGTCAAACTTTCAGCGAGAATTTGTCTATAAAATATGCACCGTAGTTTCTGTCAGTTGTTTTATAAAATAACAATTCAGTTAAGTATCGCTAGTGAGGTCCGGCTAGTAAAATATCAAAGTTAAGCCATAAAAATTATGTGCTTTAGTTATTTATTTTTATTAAATGTTGACGACAGGAATGTTGACTAGAAAGTCATAAGGCTATGTGCTTTTAAGTAGAGCTAAAGCTACTTTTTCTTTTTTTTTTTTACTTTCCGAACATGTACCATGTAAGGAAAGTATTGTAATCATGAAAAAATTCGACTTCGAGATTTTGGTGTTTTTGCACGTTTTGAGGGCTTCTGAATCCATTTATGCTATTTTTACGAGATGTATGTATGTATGCGTGTATGTGTGTGTGTGTGTATATATGTGTTTGTGTGTATGTGAGTGAACACGATAGCTCCTGAACGGAGCATTCGATTGAGCTCAAATTGGATATATATGTCATAAACCACCGTCGCAAGACCGGTATTGATTTTGATGTGTATAGGACTTATAGTTTTTCTACAGGGCTACGACAAAGATTTCTTTTACATTATGGCCTATGGGGGGAATTTCTTGAAAGTGCGCTAGCGTTTAAACGATAGATTCGATTGAGCTCAAATTGGGTATACATGTTATAAACCACCGTTGCAAGACCGGTATTGATTTTGGTGTGTATAGGACTTATAGTTTTTCTACAGGGCTACGACCAAGATTTCTTTTACATTATGGCCTATGGGGGGAATTTCTTGAAAGTGCGCTAGCGTTTAAACGATAGATTCGATTGAGCTCAAATTGGGTATACATGTTATAAACCACCATCCTAAGACCGGTATTGATTTTGCTGTGTATAGGACTTATAGTTCTCCTAAAGGGCTACGACAAAACTTTCTTTTATGTTATGGCATAATGGCATATGGGGAGAAATTCTTGAAAGTGCGCAAGCGTTTAAACGGTGCATTCGATGGAGTTTCAATTTGGTATATATGTTTGAATTATTCATCGATTAAAATTTATTTAAGTGCTTGGTAATGATCTTAATCGTAAGTGTTCGGAAAGTCGAGTGGAGTCACTCCAGATTTTTAATATATATAAACTTAAAGAAATATTATCGGCAAAATGTCAACTTATTTGACATGGGCTCGACTTTATTCACACAGAAAGTCATCCGTTTTTAAAAACGAAACTCACCTGACCATATTTCGCAATTTCAAACAAGATATACTCGAAGTATTTTAATAGAAAAAAGTTTGTGCGGAGATTTGCCGCCACTGGATGTGTGTAAAAAAAAAAAAAAAAAAAAAAAAAAAAAAAAAAAAAACGCCATTTCAATTTCGAAAATTGAACAGAACGTCCCGATATCGAGTGGGAAGCAAAAAAAAAAAAAAAAAAAAAAAAAAAAAAGTTCTTTCGCGCGGAAAAGTGTTCATGTCGCTAAGAAAGTTTATCGCTATTGCCCGCAAAATGACAACCTAAACTTGATAACGGAAAGCATCTAGAGCCCACACACATACTGTACACATGCTCCCCTAAATAACATGTTCCAATCTCAAAATAAGAAAGCAAAAATAAACCGCACAAATCTCTATCTTCAATCAGAACAGCAATGACAATTTTTTTTTTTCAGCTAGCTACAATGTCGAAAATCTTCAGGAAAAAGTTCTCCTAACTTATATTAAGAAAATTTTCGCTAAAGTTGGAAATTCTGAAGTAAGTGTAGGGATAACTGAATTTCAGGGAGAGGGATATGTTACTGTAAAGCTTTTTGAACCGTACACTACAAATTTTTCATCAGAAATTTCAAACGTAAATTACTAGTTTTATTTGTACCATATTTTGAACCAATTTATCGTCATCAGCAAAGCATGAAATATTCAGACACTTGATTTTTCAACAAGTGTAGGCGTGGTTACTGAATTTTGTGTTCGAATATTTGAGAGCGTGGATTTAAGATTTATTTAGACTTAAGGGTTAAGAGGGTTAAGGGGGGGACTTAAGATTAAGACTTAGGAAACACAGTTTATCGACATTTATAACTTTTTTTAACATAGATTTAGGAATACTGTGAAACTTCTCGAAAGCGACCACCATCCGTTCCGTGAAAAATTGGCCGTTAACACTTTATGAGGCCGTGGTAAGAATACTTACCACCTATATATGTCTATTAAATACAGAAATCCATTATCATTTGTGAATTTTCTGATTTTTGTTCAGTTATATTGGATGTATATTTTTTCCATACATCCAGATTCTAAATTATAATTTCTTATGAACTTTTCTTTCATTCGTAACTTTAAAGAAATCTCGAATAATCACTCGAAAATTGAGCATAAGAATCATCGCTTTTAATTCTATATTTTTGCTTTTAATTCCGTGTACGAGCAGCAGGTGTAGTTTTCCGACTTTGATTTTGTGAATAATTTACATATTCTTCTGCAAAATTTCTATGTTTCTTTAATACTTGTTTCTCCAATTTTCACGTGAGATATTACAGTAGAGGGAAAATATAGGAATTAATCCTAAAAAATGGGCCAGAAAATTTCCAAGTTCTTTCGACTCTCTGCAGATAAACTTGCCTTATAAAGGGTTAAGAGAGGCAGAAGTATAAACATTTGGTATTAAAAAAAGAAGTATTATTTTTTAGAAGTAAAAAATAATGCTAAAAAATATTGTTTATTTTGTTATTTATGAAATTGAATACTAATAAAGTAATTATGAAAACATATTTTTTAAAATTTAATCAAATATTTTGAAATTTCAGATTGTTTCATCCTTTCTTATCTGTGAGAGAGTACTTCTCTTAGACAGAGAGATTGACCAAGATTACCCACCAACATCCTGTCCAAATTTCTTTTTTCTCGTGAATGGATCAGACCAATGCGCTATAATCACTCGTTTCTTGAACATGTCTTTACTTTAACCAACACGATTTGTACGTCATACGTACGTGTACTTGCACCTGCTGTCGATTTGCAGAGGAGCGAATAGTTTACCTTACTTCTGGAAAAATGCAAGAAAATTTTCGGGCAGGGAACCGAGACCGGTCGCTTATAGAGGGTTGTGTGGTCTCTTCTAGAGGATCTTTCTACATTAAGTAGATACAGTAAAAAATTGATGCCTCAAAAATGGGTCGCCTGAGGAGGGGTCGCTTAATAGAGGTGGTCGCTCATAGAAGTTTCCCTTTAGTCCGACATTAGAGGGTTTTTCTCTTCTAGGGGATTTTCAGATCTATACGCGTAAAAAATCAATCTTTTGGTTTTAAAGTAATTCCTATTTGTATTAATGAAAACTACATTCGATACATTTCATCTTTTTCCACTTTAAATGTTTAACTTTTATAACTGTTTAATTTTTAACATTACAGTTGCCGTGGTAACAAAATCCACAGTTATAAAATCAACAATCCAACGAAAATTGAAGTCAACTCTTCAGTTTTTACTCTCATTTCTCACGCAAATTCTCTTGAAACTTTAGAGCGGACAAGTCAATCAGAACCCGCCCAGACAGCACGTACAGCTTCCCTGAACCTCTATTAACGTTCAGAAAACGTTCTCAGAACGTTAATAGACGTTCGAAGAACCTGTTTGGCTGTCTGGGCGTGTCAGCCCAAACTGATTCCGCCGTCAATAACCTAGACAACATGCATAGGTTCTCTGAACGTCTATTAACGTTCAGGGAACGTTTTCTGAACGATAAAAGACGTTCAGAGACCCTGTGTGTGCTGTATGGAATGTAATCTTCACGTTGTTTTAACGTTAATAGACGTTCAGGGAGCATTGTTGTGTTGCCTGGGGCATTAACAGGTGAGTTTTTTTGTGTGTGTATTGCTTTTTTTTTAATTCTGTAGCCTAATAATTTCAGTTCTTAAAAAAACTGCTAATGAATAAATAGATAAGTAAATACAAGTCGTGATAATCCACAAGGGAATGATTTGAAAAAGATAATAAATTCCAGCTCTTGTTTGAGGCCGAAAAATAAATAAATTTCATTAATATATGAATCTAGTAATTTAAACTTTCAAAGCTGCAAGAAATACTCGTGTCAGAGAACTTTTCATAAGGATATAAATTGTGCATAAAAATGCTGCAGCAGACATCTTTTTATGTTAATTAAAAACCTTTAGCGAAACAAATAATATTCACGATACATAATTTTTTTTAACCTTTAAGAAGCGAAACATTTTTTAAATTAATACTGAGTTAATTGGATCTATTCTTTCCTGAATAGACATACATCGCCTTTATACAATATTATAATTTCAGAACTTTAGTGTTTTATAACTAATTCCTAAAATTTTGTTTGAAACTTCATTGTTTAGTAATTCTCAACTGGTAACTCAGTTTTACTCTGAACGTTTGGCAACAAATAAAATGTTAGCAATTTCATCTGTTTTTCTCTAATTTAATCTCCCTAAAGTTATTAAAAGGAACACAAAAAAAAAGAATATATGTACATACACATGACTTACTAAATTATAAAAATAAACTTTTACAGTTATAATTCATGCTGCATAAATCTTTCAGGGAATAATGCAGTTTATATAATTTCAAAATAATAAAAAACGAAAATGACTAACAGACCCAATTAAGTTATAAAGTTTTTCATAGTATAATGTATTAAATATGTTCAGGAGGGACTATATTAACTGGTAAAAAAAAATTAAATAGTTTGTAAATTTAGGTTTTATGAAATCTATTCTCTCGTGATGTACTTGTTGTAGTTTTGATTAGTAAAACATAGTTAACTTAAGTCGCTTAATTAACGTGAAAAATTTTGTTGTGCGCCTTTTCATAGTTTGTAGCTAATTGAATAACTCCATCTCTCGTGAATTCCTTGAATTCAGAAAATAATAATTTAATTATACTGACGCATTTTCGCGAAAAAAAAAAAAATAGAATTTTCAAACTATAAAATACAAATATATTATTATTATCGTATTTACTGCAAAGCTTTGACGCTACGATAACTATTATTTTTTCTTTAGTTTCATTATCTTGACGCTCTCTCAGTGTTGCCATTTTTATTTCACGAAATTGATGAAATTTCGTAAAATTTTTACATGTAGATTTGTAATCCGAAACTCCCAGTGCGTTTATGGATCGGTAGTTACAGCTGTAACTAAAATACTCTCGAACTAGTCATCTAAAGTACATTTCGAAAAGGTATGCTTTAAAAAAAAAAATTCGTTATGAAGTAAGATGGGATGACGTAGGTGGAGAAAAGGTATTATCCTCGAAAGTTCTTAAGTTGTTGGTCTTTAAAAAAACAGTTTTGAACTGACGAATAGAAGGCACGCTTTTCTTTGATAGGGAAATTTTTCGTTTTGAAGCATGGGCGTCGGCATCATAGCGCAAGAAGCCCCACCTGGAATTTTGTATAATGTATGTTTTCCTGCGTTTTTGCTTCTTCCAACGTGGTAACCATATGTTTAAGTAAATTTCCCCTCCCCCCTCTCCTCTGGAAAATATTCTGTTGAAAATCCAATTTAAAATTCCATAACATGCAATATAAACACTATTAATACTATACATGTATTTTACAATGGGGTACATGACTTAGGGACATATAGCGACAACATTTTGCTAATTGGCTGCCACGACGTCATAACTTAAAAATCATACTTTTTAGAATATGTGTGTTTCGAGTCCTCATGATACGGACTTAACCCTTTAACGCACAGTGTTCCCGCTCTGGAAACACCAAACTCTGACGTTTTGACTGTTGCCAGTCACGAAGAATAGATTGGATTTCTATAAAAAATAGTTGCGGGTGACATAGCTCCACGAGAATCCTTTACTTTTTAGCATGTCATTCCCCGTCAAAAAATTGTCACGATTCTTTTTAACAGCACTGACATCTGCTGAGAAATGGAAGAATGCGAGAACAGCTGGACAGATTGCCCCATGCTGAAAAAAGGGCAGACGTTGTCATCGCTCGACTTAACTACCAGCAAGTTAAGTCGAGTCTCTCAAAAACACTGACCTATATTTTTATTTCATAAATATTAATTTTAAAAGTGTATAATAAAACACTAAGTTATGTAAAAAATGGTACTAATTATATCAATTAAAGTTTTCAGAAAATTAAATCTAATTCTTATACACCCCCCCATGCAAAAAAAAAATTCCTAACCAGTATAATACGTCCCACACATTAATTAGGCGATGTAAGCAATTTTCAGACTTTCATCACAAAAACTCTCGGAGATATGAAAATAGACATATATTCAGTTAAACCACTTTTCAATGGCTCTCGAAGATGAATACATATTAGGTTGCAACGAAAGTTTTCCGCCACTCCAAGTATTGCCTGCACAAGCAGTTCCCGTTGGTGTCTTTGACAATATTTTGTAAAACGATTTTTGTTATTTGAAAGAAAAGACTTGTTTTAGAGAACTGTGTTGTGAAATATGTAAAACAATAGCGTTATGATTAAGTATAAGGTGTCTGAATTGGAACTACCACGCTACCAGATGGATCCATCATTTACTCTCAGTTCTGTCGCAAAAAGTCAGCTACAGAATGACACTGAATCATGTATGCTGCTTAAGGTACTACTATTGAATCATATGACACTGTGAAGATTTGGTACCGAAAGTTCAAAAACGAGGACCAGGATATTAAAGAAGCAGAGCGCTTTGGCCGGCCTATTCATGCTGATGAGTCCCGCCTACGACAATTTGTGGAAGAAGATAAAATATTCATCCACTCGTGAGCTAGCTAAAAGAGTTAGACTTTAGTGCCATGTTCATTAGTCGCACTAAGCATAAAAAACTTGACATATAAGGTCAATAGTTGGGTACCGCGTGAGCTGACTCAAGCAAATCTGGCGGAAAACTTTCGTTACAACCTGATACTTTTGCTGTTATTTGTTCTGTATAGTTAGTACCTCCCTAAATTTGTTTCAACAAATCTCTGGGCCTTTTTATGATGAAATTCTCAAACTTCACGTGCATCACCTAATTAATGCATGGGACACATTTTGCTAATTGAGAATATTTTTGTATAAAAGCCGTGTAAAAATTGAAATTCTGGACTCTTATTTAATCCTCTGAAAATTTTAATTGGCACTTTAAATAAAAGACAAGGTCAGTGGTTTGGGGATGTAGATTTCAAGATATTATTCCAGAAACACATATCATTTTAATATCAAAAATTTTGTTAAAAGAATAGGAGCTATTTTTTAATTCCGTGTGCATACCAAAATAATAGTACCTTCTTCAATCTCAATTTCACTTTATTCGAATCTTAGCACAGGAATGAATTCTCAGAGGAACCTTAGAACAAGAACATTAAATTCTGTTCCACTCTTGATCCAAATACATCAAGCGTACTATGCAAAAAATTAGTTCAAATGTTTAAACTTTCCTTACAGCAAACTATACGGGGTATTTCAAATTGTTTGATGAGATAGACACTTTTTAAATGATTGACTTCAGCAATATGTTTCCAATTAGGAAAAAATCTGGAGTGACTCCACTCGACTTTCCGAACACTTAAGATTAAGATCATTACCAAGCACTTAAATAAATTTGAATCGATGAATAATTCAAACATATACCAAATTGAAACTCAATCGAATGCACCGTTTAAACGCTTGCGCACTTTCAAGAATTTCTCCCCATATGCCATTATGCCATAACATAAAAGAAAGTTTTGTCGTAGCCCTGTAGGAGAACTATAAGTCCTATACACACCAAAATCAATACCGGTCTTGCAACGGTGGTTTATAACATGTATACCCAATTTGAGCTCAATCGAATCTACCGTTTAAACGCTAGCGCACTTTCAAGAAATTCCCCCCATAGGCCATAATGTAAAAGAAATCTTTGTCGTAGCCCCGTAGAAAAACTATAAGTCCTATACACACCCAAATCAATACCGATCTTGCAACGGTGGTTTATAACATGTATACCCAATTTGAGCTCAATCGAATCTACCGTTTAAACGCTATCGCACTTTCAAGAAATTCCCCCCATAGGCCATAATGTAAAAGAAATCTATGTCGTAGCCCTGTAGAAAAACTATAAGTCCTATACACACCCAAATCAATACCGGTCTTGCGACGGTGGTTTATGACATATATATCCAATTTGAGCTCCATCGAATGCTCCGTTCAGGAGCTATCATGTTCACTCACATACACACAAACACGCACACACACACACACACACATACACACACACACACACACATACACACACACATACATACATCTCGTAAAAATAGCATAAATGGATTCAGAAGCCCTCAAAACGTGTGAAAACACCAAAATCTCGAAGTCGAATTTTTTCATGATTACAATACTTTCCTTACATGGTACATGTTCGGAAAGTAAAAAACAAGTTTTCTAATGACGTGGATTTAATTTTTAGGCCATAAATTTCATAAGGGGCCGTATATTGAAAAAAGTAGAAAAAATAACATTTTAGGATGACCTTGTATGAAAAAATGTCCTGTTACGTAAATGAAGTCCGGCCTTAAAAAAATGTTTGGTCAAAAAACAAATAAATAGATTAAAAATAAAATTAAAATAAAAATAAAACATAGCAGTGGAAATTTAAGAATTAAATTCTATGGCTGATATCGCTTAATCAGTTTTGCATTTCGCTTAAAAATCTTTATTTTAGAAATTGTACACACAAATCGAACATAAACAATTTTCTTTTTCTTTTGGAGGGGGGGGGGGATACCGTGTTTTAGATTAGTTTGATTATCTTTGGTTCATTTATTTGTGAAATGGTTGGTTCATTTATTTATGAAATGGTTATTTAATTTATATTTATGAAGTAAGCCGACCGAGTTGTATGGTGGGTAAAGCACCGTACTCCAGTTTCGGGTTCAACTCCCGTCGGCCGGGGTTCGATCCCCGACTGGGCGTGGTTGTCATTGTGTCCGTCCCTTCATAGGGGGTAAAGCTAACCGTCCACTGGGTGACTCTACAATAAAATGGTCACACATTCGGGCCGTTGTAAGGGACAATGCCTAATCGGCAAGTTCCCGCCTGTTATAAAAAAAAATTATGAAGTGGATAGTTCATTTTTTTATGAAATAGTTTGCTCATTTATTTATGAAATGGTTCATTCATTTATTTATGAAATATGTAGCTCATTTATTTATGAAATGGTTCATTCATTTATTTCTGAAACAGTTCATTTATTTATGAAGTAGTTATCTCATTTATTTATTTATGAAATGGCTCGTTCATTTATTTATGAAATGGTTTGCTCATTTATTTATGAAATGGTTCATTCATTTATTTGTGAAATATTTAGCTCATTTATTTATGAAATGGTTCATTCATTTATTTCTGAAACAGTTCATTTATTTATGAAGTAGTTAACTCATTTATTTATGAAATGGTTTGCTCATTTATTTATGAAATGGTTCATTCATTTATTTATGAAATATTTAGCTCATTTATTTATGAAATGGTTCATTCATTTATTTCTGAAACATTTCATTTATTTATGAAGTAGTTATCTCATTTATTTATTTATGAAATGGCTCGTTCATTTATTTATGAAACGGTTGTTTCATTTATTTATGAAATGGTTCGTTCATTTATTTATGAAATGGTTGGTTCATTTATTTATGAAATGTGTTACTTTCACATAGCTCATGGCCAGACCAGGGCCAAGCGGGTAGGGCACTGAGCAAGGTAGACGGCTGAAGTGTAAAGGTCCCACATTTGAGACTACCGCACGGCTGTCGATTTAACGGTCTGTAGTTTCAGTCGGTTTTCTCGAAGTATAACTTGATTACACTTTAGACCTCCTTAAGTTGTCCCACCAAAGCTTTCTGCTGCAGGCAGAGAGCAGATCACTCACATTTTCGTAGCGGAGTCAAAACATTCGACTATAAAAACCTTCAGAGAGAAGATCACGGAAGAAGGCTTCAGGCACGTTCAATCACGTTTATTTTTTTTTTTTTTTTACGTTGAAAAAACTGTTTTGAACGTCTTTTGAACTCCGTTTTCTTTTTTCCAAACGAAATAAGATAATTTTAGACGGTTCGTATATATTTTTTCTTTAATTTAATTTATTTATTTATATGTATTTTTAAATATTTGTTTAAGAAAAAGATGTTTTTTTTCTTAATCATACAAGGCTCAATTTTTTTCTCGGTCGAAAATAAATATACGTGATAATGTTAGTGATTATTATTTGGGGAAAAATAGTTTAAAAAATAATAACCTAATATTTTTACTAGAAAATCACTTTTTTATTTCAGTTTTGTATGCGGTACACTATGCCTTAGCTACACTTTTCTGGTATTTATTTTGAAATTTGAGTAATCAAATCATTTCTTGATAGGACGAACTCCAACACACAGTCATTTTTTTCCGGGTCAAAACTCTTTGCTAACTATTTTTTGCTCATTTTCTAAAATATACGAAACCACATTTGGAAGATGACTGCTTGAATTTCAATCAGTTTTGGCAATAATATATTGTTGCAGAAAAACTCTGATTGTTTCCGGGGTTCGTCGTTCTAAAGTCCGGTTGGTGTAGAAAGTTCCAGTAAAAAGTCCACTGGTCAGGTTGGAACACAACTTTATTGCTTCTAGAATTTCGTCGAACAATCAGCTGCACAAAATTCACAAGCACAATCAAACAGTAATGTGCTTTTAACAGTCCGCTTAGATCTGAAGTTCTCTCAAATGCTGTATTTCACACAAAATAAAGCACTTCCACAGGCAAAAATTCAGTGCAAATATTCGAGGGATAACACTAACAAACCCCCAAGACTCAGCAATCAAGAATTTACACACATCACTTTAAAATCAGCTTCGAAAACGCACGCGGAAACACCGCTTATATCACAGAGCAAAGCAAGCGTACTCACTCAGAGCTTGTTCCACACTGAACTGGGGGCTTCTGAAACACTCGTATTTATAGGTGGCGCAGAAGCTACGAGAAACTACCCGACGAGTCTATTTCTCGAGGATTCCACAAGTCAGGAGGATTCAAAAGCGGGAATTTTGATGACGTCATAGAAGAGAAATGTTAGGTTGTTATGTGAATTTAATGCAGCAAAAGCAACTTTACAGCTCCCCATCGGGAAAATCGCGCAAAATGACCAAAATGCCGCCATGCTTGGCGACTTTTGGCGAAATATACCCAAATTTGGCGCCAAAAATAAGCCCCGAAAGTGAAGTTACCGAAGGCCTAGTACCCATATTTCTCGAGATTTCTAGAAACTGCATATATTTGAATGGGAAACCAAAACCTCTATTTCCGGTGATGCAATTTGAGCTTTTGATGCAACAAAGAGCAAAATTGAACTATTGGACGCGTAGTATACTAATTTTGAACTATTTTAAGCCCCAGAATAGCGGGTTGCCCCGAAAATTCATAACAGTATGAACAACAAGTACATCTACACGCAAGCCCGAATTATTTCATTGCTATCTACGTATAAATACTCATAAAAACCGACCGATGTCTATACTAGTATTTTATAGACGTAGAAAAATAATTAAAGTGTTTGTTTCCAATATGGTATTAGGTACCTTGTAGGGCTAAATCGTTCTCTTTCTCTCTCTCTCTCTCTCTCTCTCTTTCTTTTTTCTTTTTTTTTCGGGGCGGGGGTGGGGGTGGGGGGACGTGTTTGATTTCCATCAAAATCCAAACTTTTTTCAGTGACGCATTTTCATAAATCTCTCTTCTAAAATACCTGATCGGTAAATAAACTTTAAAAAAAAACAATGTAAATTACTTGAAATTTTCTTCCTGTTTACCTATTACATGCAGACATAAAATCTTCCATTGCATACCAATCCACGATATAGTTATGCACTTGACATAGATTGAAATCCAAATATCGATGTACGCGATGACTGAAATACATTAAAATCCAATCTTAAAAAGATACATATTTTTCTCCATGAAATACTCGTCGTCGAAATGTAATTTTACTAAAAAAGATGAAAAAAAAATATATTAAAGCTACATTTAGCGGTCCCGGGTCTCTCTTAATATTGAATTTTTAAGATTTCCGCCACCTGTTCGACATCTGTGAATGCGTTTGAATTCACAGTTCCAGAAAATTCCACATTTCTAGAGCCATAAATATGCAAATTCTTCATCGATGAGTAATTTTTAGACTGTAATTTAGCGAAGATTCAGCGGATTTCCTGCTTTTTTTAAATTTTTCTCATGGGTTTCGGAGTCAAATATTCCGAACATTAAATCGATATTTGCGCAGTCGAATATTCAGTGTCTGGGAAATGTAGCACAAAAATTACTCACTGCATTAACCTTAGAATTCGTAAATATACGTATATTTTGCAACAGTTACACGCGTGCTATATCTTTTTCGAGGCAAAGTTTTCCTAAAATTAGATTACAGAAGTAATATATTGAACTACGAAACATGTAGATATGTATAACATACATAGGGTGTCCCATAATGATTTTGGCAAACTTTAAGGGGTAGTGAGGTATATGATAAACAATCAAAATCATAGAAATATTGTGTCGAATATGCCTTTTACACTTACCAGTCATTCCTTATTTGCATAGTGATGAATATTTACATTGTATGTTCAAAGCAAGTTCACTGCTGGATTGAAGTACGAGCCCAATTTCTTATGCCGAACTTACGTATAAAATATAGTTTTTGATAATAAATGATTCATGTTGTGAATAAAAAAATTCAGATATTTCTTTCAAACTGCCTGATTTTCGAAAGATTAGTTGATTATTCACAAAATAGACATTGGAAATTCAGCTTACACTCGAGAATATATCACATGATCGGCAGCGAATGTGTTTAAAATTCATGCAATTAAGGGTTAATAATCACTTTGGGAAAGATGTTGAAGTGCTAGTCTAATTTCTCAACCAAGTTTCATAAACAATAGGCTTGTCTTCAAAAATTTCATCCACGAAATCAAATAGAATTTTTAAACTATAGACTATTATTCGAGTTTTTGTGTGAAAAATTCATTAGTTTTTTGACGAATGACAGTCGGAAAGTTCACTGTCATTTCAGCACTTGTTCAAAAGTGATTATTAACAGCTTCTTGGAGATTACGTTACCGACCCCACATTTCTGTGTGATTATGATGTGCCCTATCTCTCCTTAAAGTTTGTCCCAATTATCATGGGACACCCTGTATATATGTACACGGAGTCTGGAGATTGTGACGAAGCTGAGGCTTGGGCGGAGCCTCTTCCTGTGGCAGACTCTGTTGTTTTCGCCCCTAGCAACCTAGCAACGCCGGAAAATACTAGCTCTATAAGAATTAAAAAAATACATTTTACGATGATTTGAAATGCAAATCTGAAAATGGCTAAAAATTAGAATAAAACATGATATAATTTTTTAACACACAGAATTCGGTTCTTTAATTTCACTACACACACACATACAGGATGTTTCAAAAGTGTTCCGACAAACTTTAAAGTGTGGCAGGGAGCATAATAAGAAATCAAAATCACATAGAAATGTAGGGTATAAAACGCCGTTTTTGCGTACCTGTTAATAATCACTTTGGGAAGAGTGCAAAAATGTTCGTATAATTTCTTAACCAAGTTTTATGAACAATGGGGTTGTTTTCAAAACTTTCATCAATGGAAAGAAATTGATTTTTCAAACAATAAATTTTAATTAGATGTTCTTTGTGAAAGATGCATTCGTTTTATATGAACAGTGGTCGGAAATTTCACTATTTTTTCAGCACTTGTTCCAAAGTGATTATTAACAGCTATATGAAGACGACGCTTCCGTTTACACATTCCTATATGATTCTGAATTCGTATTATATGTCTGACCTACCCTTAAAGTTTGTCGGAATTCATTTAAAATACCCTGAACATATATATCTATCTATTTATCTGTATATATATCAGGGTTCCCATTAGAAAAAAATTGGGGGAGATTTCTCCACCCATCCAAAATTCTTGAATGAAGATTTCTGAAGTTAAGTGAGAACAAAAATATTGTTTAACTCATTTATTTATTTATAGTACCAATTTCAATAAGACCGATTTTCCGTTCATTAAAAAAATTTTACAGCTTGATCATATGGAAAACTTTCTAAATTGATAGTTTCTATCAGTTATTACTAATAGGATTGCTTAAATTTGCACTTGAATTGTTAAGGGATATTCAGAGTTAATGAATATTCAAATTTATTCAAAGAATCGCACCCAGTTTAACTAAGCAGAAGAATTATTAACTATAATATTTTATCTAGTATAATAAAAATTATATTATACTACAAAGTTGGTAAGATACAAATATGTGTGACAAAGTTTAAAAACAGATATAGTTAAGTTCAAATTCCTTTACTACAGTATAAGCTAGATTATCCGGCATTTAACCGGAAATTTTCAGCTTTTTTTTTTTGGGGGGGGGAGTCGTCTTAAAAGATTGATTAACTCCTTACTGTGAACGACGACTAAACTTAGACGGAAGGGGGGGTCAAAATTTCAAACAGCCAGAGGTTATCAAATAATTCCATGAATCGTGGTGGTATATAAAAAACAAATCGATGAAATGCTCTCAAAAACTCATATACGATGAGAGACACATACAAAAACAAAACATTTTACAGTTGGCAAGCAGGAGGAGAAAAATCAACACGTCAGCTCTGCGCCGATAGCATTAATTAATATTCCCCCCTCTGCATTCCGAGATTTAACCGCGTTATCTCTGAACAGAACCTCGAGAGAGGAGGGGGGAGGGGAAACGCTTCATTGCGGCGGCGGCAAGCTCGTTATCCGACAGTATGTAGAGTAAAAACAAATTTGCGTATTTGTAACCTGGCTTGTTGTTAGACGTTTCAAACAGCGTGCGAGCAATCTCGCGCAGGTGGCGAATATTTTGCTGTGTGAGAATACCTCGCGCTATAATATTTTTTTGCGCGAGATTTAAGAAATTTATGCGAGATTCTCGCGGTCTCGCACTCTAGCGGGAACCCTGAATATATATATATATATATATATATGTTGTGCGTGGAGTGGTTTAGGAACAGCACAAACGGCAACGTCCATTTGGAATATTTTTATTAAGGCATAAGTAGACTATTTACAAGTTTATGTACACTAGGTACAGAGGAGTTTGGAAGTATCTCGAAGTGATGAACAGCTGCCCTGCGGTAGATGTCTCCTGGTTTTGTTAGTTAAATTCACAGAGTGTCCGCTAGGCGGCAGCTCTGTCTTTCCATCATCTAGTTGGCCCACAAAACCATAACAAAAACCTCATTTGTTAAATTAACAGACATGGGAGGTGCCTGCTGGCGAGACACATTCATGATTGACAGGTTAGACCCTCCTAGGCAACAAGTATTGCACCATGTTTTGAAATTACAACTTATAATCCAGATGACCGCAAAGTGAAAGATGTTTTTAATTAAATCATAAGAAGCCAATTATAACCAATTATAAAGGGGCTAAGGGGCTAATTATCACTTGTATGACATATATATATATATATATATCTAAATGTTAAAATGTTATTTATTTACTTATTTATTTATAAACAGGAACATTCAAATTCAAATCTGTTAAAATATATGAAATAACAGCAGCAAAGTTTAGCATGACTTTGAAAATTTTCTTCTGTAACTCATAGGAATAAAGTGCTGCTTAAAAATGAACATATTTCGAAAACTGGTTTTATAGTTACACTTCCTAAGAATATAATTAAAGTAATAGAACACAATTTCTTCAAGCTTAGTCATATATTGACTAAAAATTAAAGGCATATGCTACTTGAAGAAAACAAAAATAGTTCACGTACATTTTTTTAGTTTATCTCCACAGCCAAATTATATTTTATTTTGTGTATTTTTAACTAAGGTACCTTTTTGAATTATTTATCAATCAATAGTTACTGTACTAGTAATAATATTCTAGTTTCGACTGCATAATTCGCATAATTCGTTCACTTTGTGCTTGTTTTTTGCATTTTGCATTTGCATAACGTACAGTAATTTGTGCACAAAAGAAATATTTTCAGCTATAAAAGTAGAAATACTGTTATGGATACATATTAATATTATTCAGGAAAAACAAATAAAATCGTATTTCGTATATGTATATTTTTACTCATATCAGTTTTCTATATGCCAGACATACCTGGGAAAAAAAACAATACCATCTAAAAAAATGGCATAATCATTTGTGAATGTGTTTCTGATAACTGCATATTTATCTCTGTAGTAAAAATATATGTTTCACAATTCTGTATGGAATGAATTATATTATTTCACAAGAAATTTATTTAGTCACATATGCCATGGTGGGAAAAAAAAAGACAATAAAGCTAGTTTTATCAAAAGCTTAGACCTAATATTTTTTATTTATTTTAATGACTAAGTCATTTTATTTCTCACCCACTTTATAGAAAATTGTCCAAAAAATGCGACATAATAAAGTATGCGGCATAAAAGTTGTTGGGTATTTTACATATATTTAAATACTATTAAGTTCACAACAGCTTTAATCTATTGTTACAATATTTCGTAAGCTGTAGAATATGCATCACATGTATTTTTCTATAAATAGGTTACAATCATAAAAATTTCAACAGCTTAAGAAAATTGTTTAGTATTGAATTGTTTATTTTTTCACTGTGCAATGTCTTATCCTCCTGAATTCTGTATCCCACAATAAACATTTATCTACTTAACTGTAACTGTGCTCGGGCACGCATTCTTCTATACATTTTTCCTTTTTGATCTTACCTTGTTATGTGATGTGCCTGTTTCTTCCGTTCTAATTTCATAAAGTAAATGTTATGTGAAAATCCCACGCTTACTATGTTTGTGCCATTGCTCTGCTAACATTTCTAAAAGGTTATGGATTTATTTATTGGCTGATTTTTAACTTTCGTTTCAAGGCTGCATCCTTCATCCTCAAAATGGCGACTGGAACTTGGCGAATTGAAACGCTGAATAAAGATAATTACGAAACATGGAAGCATAAAACATGGACTCCTAAAATTAATTATGCATCAAGAATAACTTGTAAAAGGTGTAAAAGCACCGGGCACTGGGCTAGCGAATGTGAAAGTGGAAAATGGAATAATTTTATACATAAGCCTAGCAGCCTCGGATTCTTATCCGCTCTGGATGACTCCCCAATAGGGTTACCAGTCGAAATACAGCAACATTACTCGCCTAAAGCTCTCTCAACAATATCAAGTAACGAAAAGCAAAATTTTTGGTGTGTTAAGATAGAGACTAAAAATTATGTAAGTTGCTTCAGTTATCATCGACCCACGTTTGCAATTTCAAGGAAAGATCAGGAAACCCTCCTATTTCCAGTCGATGAAATAAATGTAAAGGAAGAATAAAAGAAAAAAAAAGGGGTGAGAGATAAAGTGACATAGTCAATTAATATCGTTTTAATATGGCAATAATGAAACTAAAAAATTAGGGGGGGTTCAGGGGTTTTTCCCCTGACGAGGCTCGAACACCCGTGTTATATTCATTATTTATTTATTTATTAATTTTTTTTTCAACAAACCGAAAGACAAAAATTTCAAGTGTTCTGTATAAAAGTAATGATTATTAAATTCATTATTATTATATTAAAATTACTAATTTAAAAATAATTAATAATGACACAGATATGCTCTAACATAAACGATTTTTATTAAATTATTGTAATAAACATAATAAACATTGATATAATTTCATACTAATTATTTTTAACCCATTTGTGCCTGGATATTTTTGCGACTTTCTTCGATTTTTACTGATAACAGAACTAATAGATAAATTTCTGATGTCAACTTCTTGAACAAGGGATGATTTCTTTTAAAATCGTTATGCATAAAAATCGAAGTATCAACATCCTACTTGGTCATGTTAAAATATTTTGTAGAGTTGAGGCTCAATACTCATGAATAAAGGCTAGGAAAAATGAATAACGTTTTCGACTAATAGCGAAAATGCCGTCCCAAAAAAGGGACGCTAGGCATAAATGGGTTAATATAAAAACGTGCATTGGATGTTTTTTAATGTGATAAATACAAGCACATAAATCTTACAATTTCACATAAAAAGAAAATTAAGAACAATAACTTTTAAAAAAAAAGTTTACTGTAATTTAAGATAATCAGTGTCTGTGCGTATAAATTACAGGGTAGATAACGTAGAAATATCAAAGCAAAAGGAAACGGGGATGAATATTCAGAGCTGCAATATGTTAGTAAATGGGGATTACTCCCCAAATGTACCCAGCTGTGACCGTGAAAGTGCCAACAATTACATGAAGGGTGTGCATGATAGTGTTAGTGAGTCATATTATGAAAGCATTCAATTGATAGTGATTTACATATACACGCCCACACTGATATATTTTACGACAGAAAAGTTTTAAGCTTGTGGACTCAGGAGCCGCGGATCGTAAGCAGTACTTCCGGTTAGCATAAGGCGACCATATTTCTAGCAGTATTTTGGGGACAAATCAAGCATTGTCCTCGAATCAAAGGAAAACTTGGGGACACTAGAAAATATTTTGAGGACTTATTCGAGGACACAACATATTACCATGTATACCGGTATACCCATACTTTAAATCTTGACTGACTTTGATACTTAAAAATGAACTCTAATAAATTCTTATATCAATTGTGTATTCTTATTTCTAATAAAATAATGGAAGTATTTCATTCATTTATAAATATTTATTTAAACCAGAAATATGAAATGAACACCCTGTTGAAATATTGCAATTTTTTTAAAATTGAACTCTTGGCATAGTATTTGTATTTTTCAGAAGACATTGCTTTTTACATTGGCTCGTTTTGTGATAATTTTTCATGAAACTTTGTACACCCTCTAAAAAAGTATTCCACTGCAAGAAAAATTTCGTTCGTCAATTTCATATTTAACCCATTTATGCCTAGTATCCCATTTTTGGGACGGCATTTTCGCTATTAATCGAAAATGTTATTTATTTTTCCTAGCCTTTATTCATGAGTATTGAGCCTCAACTCTACAAAATACTTTAACATGACCCAGTAGGATGTTGACATTTCGATTTTTATGCATAATGATTTTAAAAGAAATCATCCCTTGTTCAAGAAGTTGAGATCAGAAATTTATCTATTATTTCTGTTATCAGTAAAAATCGAAGAAAGTCGCAAAAATATCCAGGCACAATTGGGTTAAAACATGATTCTTCATGAAAAGTGAATCATTAACAAAACTGAAATGGAAAATTTGGCTCATAGTCGAATACTTTATTGAATATCTGCACACGCTACACACACAATGACAACAAACGTTTTCAGAGATCGAAATTTATCGTTTCTCTGAGTAGAAGGCGCTTTTAGTCGTTTTATTTTTTTTATTTATTCAGTTTCTTCTGAAAGAAATAAACTAAACGGAAACTTTCAGGGGAAAAGTACAAATCTTTAAATTTGGGTACTTTTCGCGTCCCTAAAAAGTACTTTTGAGGACGAAATGAAAAAAAGATCTATATTTGGGGACTGTCTTCGAATTTCGAGGACGTATGGTCACCTTAGGTTAGCATCCATTGAATCAGCCATTATCTTCGAAAAAATTAGAGTCCATTTTCTTTTTTAAATCAGTGATAAAAATGAATGCCATCTGCTAAGAGCGTTTTATCTGACAGTTCCCTAGAAAAGTCCTTAAAAAATTATCATCATTTTGTGAATGTAAATTGACGTAGTTCATGAAATCGACTTGTCTGACGAGAAAGACAGGCTGCGGTGCTGACATTTTGGTCACACCTTCTTGCCAACTATGCCATGTGACCTAGGGTGTGTGGCCATCTTACTGCGACTATCCCTTATTAAGATGGCCAAATCCCCTATTTCATATGGCTCTTAGTAGGCAAAAAGATGTCACTAAAATGTTAGCACCGCAGCCTGTCTTTCTCGTCAGCCACGTGAAATCGAACGATCCATTCAATTACAAACCCTAATGACAACTGTCATCAGGAAGTATCGAAGCTCAGTCATGCAGAGTAATACACGATCGAGCAACGCATACGGACTTATTTACCAAACCGTTGTCATGCGGATGAATCCTTAACCACGCTAAGAAGTCATCGGTAAGATAGCTTACCGATGACCGCTATGGACACATATGGGCAACCTCCAGCCCGCCTCAGATATTGATCCGGCCAGCGGAACATGTCAAAACCTCATATAAAATAGATATAAAGCATTCAAAATCAAAATCCCAAACACATCCCCATTATACGCCTTACCTGACTTAGAGCTACTATTACTCCCAGAGGACTTATATAGGCTACATCCACATTAATATAGTACAAAATTTCTTCACATACAGGGTGATTATAATTAAAGTTCCACTTTAAAACGATCAGAAAAGGAGAACTACTGGACTAAATGTTATCAAACTTGGTAATTGTGTAAAGGTGGTCAGGGTACTTACTCTCCGCGGAATAAAAGCTCAAAAATTCAACACCAGGGGCAACGACATATTTAAGGGGGGGCGGGGTCAAGGATCCGCCCCTCCCCAGGCGAAGAACATTTAGGAGGGGGTCCAAACGGTAAAAAACGCAGTACTTGTCTCCAAAGGGCACAATATCATTATCATTTTAATAACAAAAATCAAAATTTCGTGGGGGAGGAGGTTCGGACCCCTGGAATCACCCCCTTAAATGCGTCCTTGCCCCTGGTCTTGAATTTTTGAACTTTTTTTTTTCGCCGATAATTAATCCCTGACCACCTTTACACAATTACCAATTTTGATAACATATGGTCCAGTAGTTTTCCTTTTCTGATTGTTTTAAAGTGGAACTTTAATCACTCTGTACATGTCAATATACAGTTATTTGGGAAAGACACAAAACAGAGAAACAAATTTTGAATAAAAAGTAAACATACGACCGAAAATTTGATGCAAAAGAAAGAAAAGAAATTTTGATTGGAAAAACAAAAACAAAAGAGTAGTGAGTATAATAATATATATATATATATATATATATATATATATATATATATATAATGTAAAGTGGCACTTTAAAAATTCCCGAAAAGAAGAAAAAGACGGACGAGTTCTCCAAAACTGCATGGTTCAAAATCTTTAGGATTGATTAGTGTGTTCCACACAGCATGTTTGTACTTCACACTTCAAAATAAAAGTTTATTCCTACTTTTAAAATAAATAATACGTTTTATTAGCAAATTAAAATGTTAAATGTCAGTCTATTTCGAGACCCTTTAGAAGGTGTTTTTTTTAAAACTAATTTTGCTTAAATTTCAAGACTAGAAAGAGAAAAAAAATGAATCAGAGATATTCCAAAAAGAACATTCCCTCTGGACACATGGGGGGGGTTGGGTCGAACGGTAGCCCACTTACTAATCATAGGATCCCTTTACAGGGTCCCCTCCCCCCCCCCCTCTTCATTTCATTGTCGAGAGAAAAGTACACGTCCGTGTTAAAGGTTTCGCTTACATCTGGCGATGACCCATATTATGCAATCATCAAAAGGTTACCGCTTTTTTTTTTTTTTAATACCATAATTCCTAGAGGGGGCTGGGGGTTGGTTGCCCGTCCCCGAACCCAGAGGAGGAGGAGGAGTAGCACTCTGCACACGAGGCTTCCTCCCCGATACCTTTTGTTCTACACGTCGGCTTCCGTTGCATTGCCTTTGACAGCATGTTATTATACGTGTGTTCCCGAGACTTTCTGGGCAAATTAAAGGGGTGTAATTCTATAGCAAGCGGGGAGAGATCCAGGTTCAACACGCGTTTCAATCCAGTGACTGTTTGCAATTAAGGGTATTTTTAAAGTGTAGGTTTCCGTTGTATCGGATGAAACGAAATGAATACCTGACGAGGGTTTCTTCTCTGCCACCGAGCTGTCATCTGCAGCGGCAGGGGGTTCCGGAGAGATTTTTATCGGGGAGAGGCCCATGCTGTACAGTTACTACACACGTACATGAGACTGTGAACATGTGAAAAACTCAGTCTCGTACCCACCTGGCGTTGTTGCATGTATGCAGTTTGAGAAAAGAAAACCTGTTTTTACGGCCTTTGACCTTAAATTAAGATGACAGACGTATGTAAAAAGCGGGGAGTCTCGACCCCACCCCGTCTACGCACAAACGCTAATTATAGTCTAATATTCACCTTCTGAATTCATCGCTCCAAAACATCACGGTAAAAAAGATTTAAATTTTATATATACTTTGAAAACTTCATGACCCAATCAATAAATATTTTTTAAATATTAAAAAATGTTTATTAATTTTGTAAATTTTATGTTTCAGTGCGTAACACATACAATTTACTATAAACAATTTAAAAATTTTTACTGCTATTGTAAATTTTTACCAATTATTTATAGTAATTTTTACAGTAAGAAAGAACCACCTCTTCCTTTATCTGGAAACCTCCGATGAAAAAGCTATAGGTACGCGCATGATTAACTCATGTATGCCTAGTGTCCCTTTTTTGGGACGGCATTTTCGCTATCGGTCGGAAACGTTATTTATTTTTTCTAGCCTTTATTCACGAGTATTGCACCTCAACTCCACAAAATATTATAACATGACCAGGTATGGATACTGACGTTTCAATTTTTATACATAATGATTTTAAAGGAAATGATAACTTCTTCAAGAAATTGATATCAGAAATTTATCTATTATTGCTCATATGAGCAAAAATTTGAAGAAAGTCGCAAAAATATCTGGACACAAATGGGCTTAGATTAAGCTAAATTATGTCAGTAGCTGAGTTAATTTTACACAGCGACATCATAAAAGGCATAACCCCAGCCAGGGACCTATTTAAAAAATTCTTGGCAATAGCTGCTACTTGAGATGCTTGCCCCCTAATATTGATGTCGCCGTGCATTTTCTAAAACTGACTCACACACACAAAATAATAATAAATTGAATCATTGTGAAAGTACCATTTTCCCAACAATGTGAAGCATAGAAAAAATAATAAAAAATTGATTCATTGTGAAAGTACCATTTTCCCAACAATGTGAAGCATAGAAAAAATAATAATAAATTGATTCATTGTGAAAGTACCATTTTCCCAACAATGTGAAGCATAGAAAAAATAATAATAAATTGATTCATTGTGAAAGTACCATTTTCCCAACAATGTGAAGCATAGAAGCCTAGAAAATTATCAGAAAACAAAAAGCAATAGAACATAATTAAATCATATTAGCTCCGTTGCTATTAAACATGTTTAAGACAAATATTCAAAAAATGAGCTGTGATTTTTTTTTTCTTTCTAAAATAAATTTTCCTTGATTTTGCATACATGCATTCGACTTGCTTCTGAAACTCAACAATTTCAAAATAATTCTCATGTCTCGCACCTTATAAATTTCAATAAAGTTTTCACAAATTTTTAGAATTCAATTTATGTCAAGACGCATTTATATAACATATCCAATAAAAATTTAAAAATACTTTATTAATCTGATATGAAATATTGAAAACAGTATTCAATTCCGACAAAACATAATATTCTACTAAAATATATGCATTTATATATAGCGCATTTAAAATTAGACGGCAGTTTCTCTGAACCGAAAACGGTTACACAATATTTTGAAGCATAGATTTTATGAAAGTTATTTTGAATATTACTAATAGTTTGCAAGAAGATATTCTATTACATATATTTATGTAATAGAAGTAAATATAGAATTCTCGTTACATTTGACAGACAAATAAAAATCAATTTTAAGCTTTAATGTTTTTTTTAATGTATTTAATTATTTTCTTCCAATTTAGAGAGAAAACAATTAGAAAAATGTTTGAAAATAATGTACTTTTTATCACCATTTTAATTTTTTGATATTTATAATTTTTTGGTTATCTCTCTCTCTTTACTTAAGCTAATAATTTTCACTAGAATTTTCAATCAGAATTTAAAATTGAAGGATATGTTCGGAATAAAATGCGCATTAAAATTAATCAAAATTAACCAATAAATTTTTCAAACTTTATTCTGTATCTAATGTGCAGGACATGTTTTCTTTTTCTTTACTTTTCTTTTTTTAAGATACAAAACTTACATTAGGGCCTTCGAAAAACAAATCAATAACTATCTAATCTTGTCTGAAACTCAGAAAAAGTGAATGGAATTGCTTCGTAAACTGCACTACACACTATTGTATGCAAAAAACCTCTAGCTTTTATAAAAACGTCTAAACATGGAATGGCACAGTAGAATTTTCTAAAATGTGTCACATTTTTCGAAGCATTTTAATTTTAAATTTTTTTCAGGTTTCCTCGCTTATACAGGTTTATCGATTGTTACAGTATATAGCACACCTCGGGAATTGACGACCCATAAATTTTCATGTCATTGACTCTAGATTCTTTATTTTTACATTTATGTTTCTCTCTAAATCATATAATAAGCTTTAACTTCCTGTGGAATGAAAATTCTTTTCTTTCTTACTAACATTACTATCGCCATCTATCGACGCTGATAGGCACTAATAAAAGCTGGTAAGCCCAAACATTCTTTGGCCCAAAGATAAAGTATTAAATGTTTCTTTCAATTAATAGTACCTATCATAACGTGTACATTCCCCTACTTATGCATTTACAATGGATATCGATTACGCCTTTTTCCTGTGAAAAAAATATATTTATTTAAAGATAAAAAACACGAATATTATATTTTGTTTTCCTTGTACTTGCGTTTGGAACAAATCTTTATCTAACAATGATCGTAAATTAGTATCTAAAACTGCCATATAAAAATAGTTTTTTTTAATGTTAAAACCATTCTATACAAGTTTTTTCAATGGAGAGTGTTTACCCATGCAGGGAAATTTTTTAAGGCAAATAAAGGCAAATAAGACATGAGGGGTAACTTCCCAGGAAGGGTGTCTTGGGCAGAGAACTTTTTAATGGGTTCTAACGCGTATTCACGTTACATCTGGTGAAAATCCTGACAGTCGATTGACAATTGCGCGGTAGGCCAGAGCCTACCGCGCAATCGGCAGCTGGCTGTGCTCGCGCACAGTCAGCTGCGTCAAAGAAAGGGTCTCTAGATCTGTGGCACGCGATGAACGTTTCGATCGTCCGCCCTCTTGCTGGTAGTTAAGTCGAGCGATGGCAACGCCTGCCCTTTTTTCAGAATTGGGCAATCTATCGAGCTGGTCTCGCATTCCTCCATTTTTCAGCAGATGTCAGTGCTGTTAAAAATAATCGTGATCATTTTTTACGCGAAATGGCGTACTAAAAAGTAAAAGGTTCTCGTGGAGCTATGTCACCCGCAACTATTTTTATAGAAATCCAATCTATTCTTTGACTGGCAACAGTCAGAACGTCAGAGTTTGGTGTTCCCAGAGCGGGATCACTGCGCGTTAAAGGGTTAAATGCAAAAAAAGCATGTTTTTGTTCATGAAAACACAAATGATAAGCAATTTTCAAGAGGTTTTATAAAGTATAATAGATTTACTATTTAAAACCGCTTCATATTAATGACTGCATCATTTTATCTTTCACCCCCTTTATCGAAAATTTTCCGAAAAATGTGTCCCAAAAATACGACATAAAAAAGCGAAATAAAAAGTATGCGACATAATTTCACATATATTTAAATACTATTAGTTCACAACAGCTTTAATCTATTGTTACACTATTTCGTAAGTTGTAGAATATGCATCCCACGTATTTTTCTATAAATAGGTTACAATCCTAAAAATTTCAACATAGGGTTACCAGGCGAAATACTCGAAAGATGAGAGATAAAATGGCATAGTCAATTAATATCGTTTTAACCCTTTAACGCGCAGTGGTCCCGCTATGGGATCACCAAATTCTGGTGTTTTGACTGTTGCCAGTCACGAAGAATAGATTGGATTTCTATAAAAATAGTGGCGGGTGACATAGCTCCCCGAGAATCCTTTACTTTTTAGCACGTCATTTCCCGTAAGAAAATGGTCACGATTATTTTTAACCGCTTTGGCATTTGCTGGAAAATGAAAGAATGCGAAAACAGCTGGATCGATTGCCCAATGCTGAAAAAAGGGCAACCGTTGCCATCGCTCGACATAACTACCAGCAATATGGCGGACGATCGAAACGTTCATCGCGTGCCACAGATCTAGAGACCCCTTTTTTGACGACAGCTGGCTGTGCCGCCGCAGCCAGCTGCCGTCAAAAAAGGGTCTTTAGATCTGTGGCACGCGATGAACGTTTCGATCGTTCGCCCTCTTGCTGGTAGTTAAGTCGAGCGATGACAACGGTTGCCCTTTTTTCAGCATTGGGAAAGGGTTGCGCCTGAAAGGGTTAATATGGCAATCATGAAACTAAAAAATTAGGAGGGTTCAAGGGGGTCTCCCCCTGACGAGGCTTGAATAGACATTAAGTCATATAAATAATATATTTTAAAATGCGGAACTTAAAAGAATGAATAAGAAACTAAAGCTGTGAAATTAACTCATAAGGAAAGAAGGAAAAGTTCATTAGAAAAAGGAAAGTACATTTTCTTAAATCCTTTGTTTGTTTTACATGCTTAAAATGCGCATTTGAACATCCATTTGACTTTGTTCACAACACCATAATTTTGTTCTGATAATAAATTTCGAAAATAACAAATGAAATCCACCATCTATCTGACGAAACTCGAATTGCAACGAAGAAAAGCGGAAATTTACCGCTGCAAAATCGAAAAATTAACTCTGTCGCTTTCCGCTTTCTCAGAATAGAAAACTTGATTTGCAATTCCCTGAATATATGTATACTGATGGGCTGCTCGAGCGGTGTAAATATAGTAGAAATTTACTTTTCTGCAATTTGTCGGATATAAAATACATTTTTAGGGAGCAAGTTAAATTAAGAACTTTTTTTGCGAATAACTTATCTTGAAATTGAAATTGTGAATATATTTTTTTAATTCGTACATTCAAACCAGTTTTATTACAGAAAAAAAATGAATTATTTTAGTCTCTGAGTTAGTATACGGGCAATGGATTGAAATTTAAGAATAGACATCATCTACGAATTTAAAGCTCCGTTGATGATTATTTAAAGGGTATCGAATTTTTTCGTCACTAGATGTCGCTGCCTCTTCAAGAGATCAAAATGTTGCCAGATATTCAAAAGAGATCAAATGCAAAATGCCTGTACAATAGCATTAAAATTTTTTTGTATTTTGAAGCTCCTGTAAGTTAATGTTCTAGTCGTTTCACATTTATGTATTTCTATTTTCGGAGTCCAACAACTATAGAAAGGACTTCAGTTTTCATTAACTGGGTTGAATTTAACAGCTTCATTGCCAAGAATAAATTCCGGTACTACGGCAACTATGATGTTAAATATTCAATAGAAAATTAGTTAGTTATTTTAAATGAACGACGATGAAATTTATTGTTTACAGTTTCTATTGAAGTCTGGTTAATGAAAAATATCCTGCAATCACCATTATCAATAAATAACTAATGACAATGGAGATGAACATAAGATTGCAATACTGTTTTGAAGGCGATTTTAATACTGATTTCACATCCAAAGAAGTGCGTTTTTTTAGAATTCGACAAAGAAGACAAATACGGCACACTCATGGATACATTTTAAAACATAATGGAACAGGGAAGACAAATAGGATCGACGCATGGATTATGATTCGCGTTTAATATGCAAGGTGTTCCAAAAAGTTGGTAATGGGCTTTAATTCTTTATCTATTAGAGATAAGTGGGCAATCTAAGTTGAAAAATTGTTCAAAAATAGATCGGTAAATAAGACTCCGTTGAGAAAAAATTCCTCTCATTAATTTTCAAACAGTTACATTTTGCAAATTAATGTATAAAATCGCCGTGCAAAAAAAAAAAAAAAAAAATCACACATATGCAATCTCCCTAACATATGCAATTATACAGATAATGTAGTAATAATGCCAAAAAATCTGGAGTGACTCCACTCGACTTTCCGAACACTTACGATTAAGATCATTACCAAGCATTTAAATAAATTTTAATCGATGAATAATTCAAATATATATACCAAATTTAAGCTCAATGGAATGTACCGTTTAAACGCTAGCGCACTTTCAAGAATTTCTCCCCATAGGCCATAATGTAAAAGAAATCTTTGTCGTAGCCCTGTAGAAAAACTATAAGTCCTATACACACCAAAATCAATACCGGTCTTGCGATGGTGGTTTATAACATGTATACCCAATTTGAGCTCAATCGAATGTACCGTTTAAACGCTAGCGCACTTTCTAGAATTTCCCCCCATAGGCCATAATGTTAAAAAAATCTTTGTCATAGCCCTGTAGAAAAACTATAAGACCTATACACACCAAAATCAATACAGGTCTTGCGACGGTGGTTTATAACATATATACACTTTTTGAGCTCAATCGGAAGTACCGTTTAAACGCTAGCGCATTTTCAAGAATTTCTCCCTATAGGCCATACTGTAAAAGAAATCTTTGTCGTAGCCCTGTAGAAAAACTATAAGTCGTATACACACCAAAATCAATACCGGTCTTGCGACGGTGGTTTATAACATATATACCCAATTTGAGCTCAATCGCATGCCCCGTTCAGTAGCTATCGTGTTCACTCACATACACACAAACACACATACACACACACACACATACACACATACATACATACATCTCGTAAAAATAGCATAAATGAATTCAGAAGACCCCAAAACGTGTAAATACACCAAAATCTCGAATTCGAATTTTTTCATGATTACAATACTTTCCTTACATGGGTACATGTTCGGAAAGTAAAAAGACAAAAGAAAAACATTCAGAAAGATTTTTTTTTCTATTGAAACTTAGGTTTGTGCATGTATACGCATTTGCCGTCAATTCCGCATTGTAACGCCCATAACCGAACGGCTGGGTGATCTAATGCAGCTAGTTATGCATCTAGAGGCGCACACATTAGATTGAAATTAGATTTTATTGGTGAAAGGAAAATTACTGATTCCATTTACTCAAAATGGCGCTCTGAACTTAAATTGTCATTTACATTCAAAAGCACCCTTTCGCTCTCCCCCTCTCCTCTGCATAGTTTTATCAAAATGGATTTAATGCAGTTTCATCGAGAATTCAACTGTTTAACGCGCTGGGCAATTTATTCGTAAGTCATGCTCTCGTCCAAAGTCTATTTCATTCGGAATATTATATAGTGGTAAGATGCCATCAAGCGCCCTTAGATAACATTCGAAACGTCAATCTTCCAAATCCGTTTAATGAGTTGTAAATTTTGGAATTCGTTTTGCCTACCGGCATGCCTGTTTAGAGTTCACTGCCAGCCATTAGTAAGTGTTGCAGGTTATGCAAAACTAATTAAGCAGACATGATTGTGACAATAACAGTTAGTCGTGACTGGACGTCTCCGACATTTAATAATTCCCCGCATGTAAGAGACATTCTTAATTTTCAGTTTTATGTCTGGTGGACGTTTACGGAGATACAGTGGATACTTATGCGAATTATGTGTTCCAATACCGTGTTGAAATCATTAAATGTTTTGAATTAGAGAAAAATTAATAAAATCTCGATTTAAAGTTTTTACTTTCTTGTACTAAGCAAGGAACTATTATAATCTTGAAAAGTTTTGCGCATTCAGAATTTTACGGACGATTCGATCTTGACAATTTCTAAATTTCCCTTGGCGAGTCTCTGTGTGATGTCTTAATGTACGTACGTATTATGCAAATTTGATTTTCACCAACCACGAAAACATTTTGACTAGATTTTTTTTTCCTGAGTTCTTTATGTACGTTATGTAAGCATGCGATGCAACGGGCGTGTAAATAAATCGCTTCATTCCGATGGAATTAGACGAAAGAATGCTGAAATTTCGTGATGGTTGTAACGCAAATTTTCCGTCAAATCTGTTCGAGTCAAGTCATTCAGCCAGCGACTGAACTTGTGCGTCAAGATTATGCAATGCATAGCACGACTAATAGGCATGGCAATAACGTCCAACTTCTTAGCTATCTCTCGATAAGGGGCGGCCCGACACGGTAAACAAGGTAAGCACCGCATCGGGTAGCCATCTTCGAAAGGGCGCCATTTCGAATTCAAAACTGAGCAAAAACTTTATCTAGAGCATAAAAGGGCACCTTTATTACGTTTTCAAGTGTCGCTAAGTACAGGGTGGCCATAGCTAAACCGCAAGTGTTCAAGGGGTGCTGGAGAGAAAACTACCGAGAATATTCCAGTGAAATTTGTTTCACATAATTTGTTTTTGAAACACGTTTCATAACATGCGCAAGTCAAATATGCAATAAAAAAATCGTATTTCAAAGCTCACCGGTGGCATATACAACTTCCAAAACCGATAGACAGAGCATAGTGACATTCTAAAAAGCATATAAACAATATAAAACATCATTTACAGTTTATCAAAATTCCATACAATTCGCTTCAGTCATTAAATTTTTACATGAGCATGTAATCAAAAATTAACGTAAATTAAGATCGCAAATTAAACAATTCATAAAGACGCTTTGGAAAACAATTAAACCATTATTTATTCTCATGGAAACTCATTGGACCTCTTCTTAATCGTTTCATACGCCGGTATTCTTTCAGAGTAGCTGAATAATGGCTACCATTATGATAGAATATCTTCACCAACAATGCACGTTCCTTCTTATTCAGAGTCATGATTCGCCATTACTCAATGTGGTCTTGTTTTTACACTGTTCGATGGGCTTAAAATTTGCATGTATGACTTCTATAAGCATTGAAACACGATATAGCGCCATCTATCGGGTGAAAATGGCGATTCTTTTTTTTTTTTCATATTTGACTTGCGCATGTTCTGAAACGTGTAGATACCAAGTCTCAGTGGAATATTCCTGGTAGTTTTCTCTCCAGCACCTATTAAACACTTGCAGTTTAATTATGGCCACCCTGTACCTTACGCCCCTGCTCTCGTTTGGTTGAAGACCTATCTTCTTCCACAAGTTCTCGCAGGAGGCCATCAGTAAGTCGTCCAGAGCGCTATGCTTGTTGAATGCCATAGTCCTTGTTTGAGAACTTTTACACATATGATACTACGATATAATGTCTAAAGCTGTACACATAATTCGTTGGCATTCTGTGGCTGACTTTTTGGAAAGGACCTGGAAGTAAAGGATAGTTCTAATCTGGTAGAGTGATAGTTTCATTTCAGACACTTTGCACTTAATGATACCGATATTTTTTTTTAACATTTCACTACAGCATTCTATAGCAAGTCTCTTTCTTTCAGATGACAACATTCGGTTAACAAAATATGAGCCAACACACCAACGCGAACAGTTTGCACAGACGAAATTTGCTGTAACGAGAAACTTTCGTTATAACCTAATAGGATTGTTGTAACGATCGATTAGACACTTCCCGTCCCGCAGTGGACTGGGCGCTAAACTCCGTTCCCATAAGAACACGGCAAGTGAAGCAGCACCCGGCTTGACCAGTGCTTGGGAAGGACTTCCCCCTCTCCGCCCGTCCTCTGTGGAACCGTGTACGCTAATGGGAGCTGGTGCACGTAAAATCCGTCGTGGCTCCAAAGTCCTCCAAGTTGTTAAACGATACCTCTGGTGGTGCCGATTTCAGGGGGCTGGTCCCTCCTCTGGAATGGGTTCAAAATTACGGGACCCCGAACTAAGACGGACTTCCTCCCACTGGGGCTCATTGAAATGGAAGCCGCTCCTTCAGCCCATCGCCTGCCTATATAGGGGGATCTGTCACCGCAACGCGGTTGCCAGAGGGCATTAGCAACAACAGACACTTCCCTTTTTATTGCATTCGACTGGTTAATTTATTTATAGGATCGAGTAAAGAGACATCCGATGTGCTAACCCTTTGAGGCGCAACCCTTTCCCAATGCTGAAAAAGGGCAACCGTTGTCATCGCTCGACTTAACGACCAGCAAGATGGCGAACGATCGAAACGGTCATCGCGTGCCACAGATCTAAAGACCCTTTTTTGACGGCAGCTGGCTGTGGCGGCACAGACAGCTGTCGTCAAAAAAGGGGTCTTTAGATCTGTGGCACGCGATGAACGTTTCGATCGTCCGCCATCTTGCTGGTAGTTAAGTGGAGCGATGGCAACGGCTGCACTTTTTTCAGCATTGGGCAATCTGTCCAGTTGTTCTCGCACTCTTACATTTTTTAGCAGATGTCAGGGCTGTTAAAAATAATCGTGACCATTTTTTTACGGGAAATGACGTGCTCAAAAGTAAAGGATTCTCGTGGAGCTATGTCACCCGCAACTATTTTTGTAGAAATCAAATCTATTCTTCGTGACTGGCAACAGTCAAAACGTCAGAGTTGGGTGTTCCCAGAGCGGAAACACTGCGCGTTAAAGGGTTAAGGTTTATGGACATCGTCAATGAATTAGTATTTTCAGGGGATTAAATTTCAGCAAATAAAAAGTTTTTGTTTTCTACAAAAAGTTCCAACGAGTAAATGTGCACCACATATTAGTTCTGTTATGCACAAAATTCCAAACTTTCTTCATAAGAAGTCTCATCTTTAAACAAAGCTGGCCGAGGCTATATACATTAATATGTGAACGTTATTTGTAGACGTTGTATAAAATTCTCCTCTTTGGCCATTTCTACACTATCGCCAGAGTGACATTTTTTTTTTCTTCCCACAGCCACTAAAAAATGGTTTAAATCAGATTATATTTACTTTCATATCTTTGATATTTTTTTAGAATAAAATGTTCACACGGCGTAAATCACCTCATTTATGTGCAGACGGCATTTTCCTAATTGGGAATGTGTTTGTACGGGTGTCGTACAAAAATTTTAATTTTGTATATATTTAAATTTAATCCATTGGAAATCTTAAACGATTTCATAAAATTCTGTACCTTTTTTCAGGCAACTTTGCTATTTATTATATATATGTTACGTCCAAAGTTACTGAGAAGTTCTGCCAATTCACGTTTTGACCAAGAGGTTTGGCCAAAGTCCGAAGTACTTGCAATTAATATTGTATATTCTACTTTGGCTGGTCATATCGCGAAACCGATGGAATCCTTCCTTGGACAAGGCCCGAAATGATAATTATTTGTAGATTGACCGGTAGGTGGCACATCTGTCGCTTCCGGTGTGACGGCGTGCAACATCATTAATAGCTTATTACATACAACAATAACAACATATTAACAACAAAACTATTCTTTCTTCACATTTGTTTTAATTGGCTCTTATGCTTGCTATTTGTCTTTGCAAAAAATTCCATATTTCTTAAGCGATATTTCGTCAGACAATCTGATCTGGGATCTTTAACATTAGGTCTATGAAGCAGGAAAATACTAAAGATCACCCTTAAAGGGAATTGACAAATTGAGTATCTAATCTGCCTTTGTATTCATACACGATACGCAACGCATTTGCTCAAGATATAATTCGTCATTTTGAAGCTTGAAAATCTAATCTCTTGTTCACTCTATCACGTTGTTACAACATATACGTTCACTGAATGATTTCTATTATGGCTTTAATATGAGTACAGAATGACAGGAGATGATATTTTTATATACTACTAGCTTATTTTTAACCCATTTATGCCTAGCGTCCCTTTTTTGGGACGGCATTTTCGCTATCAGTCGAAAACGTTATTTATTTTTCCTAGCCTTTATTCGCGAGTAATTGAACTTCAATTCCACAAACTATTTTAATATGGCCATGTAGGATGTTGTCATTTCAATTTTTATACATAATGATTTTAAATGAAATGTTCCCTTGTTCAAAAAGTTGACATCAGAAATTTATCAATTACTGCTGGTGTTAGAAAAAAATCTAAGAAAGTCGCAAAAATATCCAGGCACGAATGGGCTAACTCAGCGGTGTCACATATATTTGAACTCGTTTCTGAAACGATTGTACTAAAAACAAAAATATAGTACACAGAGGTACTCATTTCTAAATGCTTCATTTTTAACCCATTTGTGCCTGGATATTTTTGCGACTTTCTTCGATTTTTACTGATAACAGAAATAATAGATAAATTTCTGATGTCAACTTCTTGAACAAGGGATGATTTCTTTTAAAATCATTATGCATAAAAATCGAAGTATCAACATCCTACTTGGTCATGTTAAAATATTTTGTAGAGTTGAGGCTCAATATTCATGAATAAAGGCTAGGAAAAATAAATAACGTTTTCGACTGATAGCGAAAATGCCGTCCCAAAAAAGGGACGCTAGGCATAAATGGGTTAATAGTGTGTAAAACAATCTGCTCTTTATTTCTTTCCTCCTACTTGCCGATCGTGTCCCAAGCCACTTCGCGAATTGGACGGCCAAAGTCCGAAATCAAGAAAAGATGGGACATTGGCCGGTAAGTTTACAGCAAGGTTGGCCAAAACGCAAACTGTCCGATTTGTGGATTTCACTGTAACGTATACAGGGTGAATCTAAACTCTTGGGCAAAGCTTTAAGGGGTGATAGGGCAGGAATCTGAATCACATAGCAATGTGAGGTCAAAATCGCAGTTTTCACTTACCTGGTAATAATCACTTTGTGAAAAGTATTGAAGTGTACGTCTCATTTCTTAACCAAATTTCATAAACGATAGGCTCGTCTCCGAACATTTCATCCGTGAAATAAAATAGAATTCAGAAACTATGTATTTCAGTCTTCTGTTTTCGGAGAAAAATACATGAGTTTCTGACGAACAAGGGTCGAAAAGTGTACTGCTGTTTCAGCACTTTTTCCAAAGTGATTATTAACCCTTTGTGGCGCAACCCTTTCCCAATGCTGAAAAAAGGGCAGCCGTTGCCATCGCTCAACTTAACTACCAGCAAGATGGCGGACGATCGAAACGTTCATCGCGTGCCACAGTCTAGGGACACTTTTTTGACGCAGCTGGCTGTGCGGCAACCCATCTTGCTGGTAGCCAGCTGTCGTCAAAAAAGGGTCTCTAGATCTGTGGCACGCGATGAACGTTTCGATCGTCCGCCATCTTGCTGGTAGTTAAGTCGAGCGATGGCAATGGCTGTCCTTTTTTCAGCATTGGGCAATCTATCCAGCTGTTCTCGGATTCTTCCATTTTTCAGCATGAGTCAGTGCTGTTAAAAATAATAGTAACAGTTTTTTTCCGGGAAATGACGTGCTAAATGTGAAGGATTCTCGTGGAGCTATGTCTCCCGCAACTAGTTTTATAGAAATCAAATCTATTCTTCGTGACTGGCAACAGTGAAAACATCAGAGTTGGATGTTTCCAGAGCGGGATCACTGAGCGTTAAAGGGTTAACAGTTACATGAAGACGATGTTGCCGATCCCACATTGCTATGGGATTCTGATTTTTCATTATGTGCCCTATCACCTCTTACAGTTTTGTCCAAGAGTTTAGATTCACTCTGTATAGCTATGATCAATATTTAAGGTTTAAAAGTCAAAGTTTTTTCGTACATACTGTTTATACGATGTGTTTAAAAAAAAAAATGCAACTTCTAATCCCTCATTCATCTTAACCCATTTATGCCTAGTGTCCCTTTTTTGGGACGGCATTTTCGCAATTAGTCGAAAACGTTATTTATTTTTCCTAGCCTTTATTCATGAGTATTGAGCCTCAACTCTACAAAATATTTTAACATGACCCAGTAGGATGTTGATATTTCGATTTTTATGCATAATGATTTTAAAAGAAATCATCCCTTGTTCAAGAAGTTGACATCAGAAATATATCTATTATTTCTGTTATCAGTAAAAATCGAAGAAAGTCGCAAAAATATCCAGGCACAAATGGGTTAATAGTGTGTAAAACAATGTGCTCTTGATTTCTTTCTTCCTACTTCCCGATCGTCCCAAGCCACTTCGCGAATTGGCCGGCCAAAGTCCGAAATCAAGAAAAGATGGGACATTGGCCGGTAAGTTTACAGCAACGTTGGCCAAAACGCAAACTGTCCGATTTGTGGATTTGACTGTGGCGTATACAGGGTGAATCTAAACTCTTGGGCAAAGCTTTAAGGGGTGATAGGGCACATAATAAGGAATCAGAATCACATAGCAATGTGAGGTCAAAATCGCCGTTTTCACTTACCTGGTAATAATCACTTTGTGATAAGTATTGAAGTGTACGTCTCATTTCTTAACCAAGTTTCATAAACGATAGGCTTGTCTCCAAACATTTCATCCGTGAAATAAAATAGAAATTAGAAACTATGTATTTCAGTCTTCTGTTTTCGGAGAAAAATACATGAGTTTCTGACGAACAAGGGTCGGAAAGTGTACTGTTGTTTCGGCACTTTTTCCAAAGTGATTATTAACAGTTACATGAAGACGATGTTGCCGATCCCACATTGCTATGGGATTCTGATTCCTTGTTATGTGCCCTATCACCTCTTACAGTTTTGTCCAAGAGTTTAGATTCACTCTGTATAGCTATGATCAATATTTAAGGTTTAAAAGTCAAAGTTTTTTCGTACATACTGTTTATACGATGTGTTTAAAAAAAATGCAACTTCCAATCCCTCATTCATCTTAACAAGCGCGATATCTTAATAAATATACTCAATGCCTTCTGTTAATAAATCGACTCTCTTTCCTATCTGAATATAGTGTCATAAACTGGTGACTTGAGACCTCTGGTGACATTTATTTTGCAAACTAAACATTGAAGAATGGGAAAGGCAGAGCGAACTTTACCTAGCTCATGATTCATTATAATTCAGGATATTTCTTATTAAAATTGTTGGGCAGTGCGGCCTTTTTTTTCCCACCCATTCTTCGTAGTGCTTGCTCGCCACTTGAGCTCAGAAAATCGTTAACCGATCGCGAAGAATTTTGGAATACGCATTCCGAGCTCCAATTTCGATATAACCAATTTTAATGAGTTTCGCGAAATTAAATGTCGGAAAGGTCACTGGTTTTATTTCTGTTCAATTTGAGGTAACGATAATAATTGCGTTATTAAATGGGATGTTTGTGATGAGTTAAGTACAATTTTGCTGAAATCTTGAAGTTAACCCATTTGTGCCTAGATATTTTTGCGACTTTCTTCGATTTTCGCCAATATCAGCAGTAATAGATACATTTCTGATGTCAACTTCTTGAACAAGGGATTATTTCTTTTAAAATCTTTATGTATAAAAATTGAAGTGTCAACCTCCTACTAGGTCATGTTAAAATATTTTGTGGAGTTGAGGTTCAATACTAGTGAATAAAGACTAGGAAAAATAAATAACGTTTTCGACTGATAGCGATAATGCCGTCCCAAAAAAGGGACGCTAGGCATAAATGGGTTAAATACGAGAAAATCATTTAACTTCGTCATGACAATCTAAACTTTTTCATTCTTAACTAAATCATTTGATTTGAAGCTATGCACATTAAGAAGTACTGTAAAATAGTTTTTAAGCTGTATTCAATAACTAGCGGCTACCCGCGACTTCGTCCGCGTCGGCTTTAGAATTAGGTCCCGAGAGAAACGAAGCATGTGTGAATAACAAATATGTTTGCGACTAAAGAAACTGCATTTAAATATTATTTGCTTTTTACTTATTTTAAATGAAGTATAATGCATGGTAGTATACTTCATTTAAAATAAGAGAGTATGCAGAATTACTAAATTTAGATTTTTTTTCAGGCATTTGGCGAATAGAGACAGTTACGACAGTATTTGCGAACTGTTTTGAGTGTTCTTGTAAAAGAAATATTTATGCTATATGCATGAATTTTAGCCTATGTTAATCAGGAATAGTGCAGCTTTCTATTAGCGAAAAAGTTTTAGAATCGGTTCTGTAGTTAAAGAGATGCCCATAGAGCGTAATGTATTAGAATTATTTTGAGTGTTCCTGTAAAGGAACTATTTGCGCTACATGCATGAATTTTAGCCTATAATACTCAAGAATAGTGTAGCTTACTATCAGTGAAAAAAGTTTTGGAATCGGTTCAGTACTTACTGAGATACACATAGAGCGTAATGTAATTCTTATGAGTATCCCTGTAAAAGAACTATTTGTGATATATGCATAAAAGGTAGCCTATAACACTCAGGGTCCCCCCAGTGTCTAAGAGGTTCTACTCTCAAAACTGGAAGGCGGGAGGTGCCAGGTTCAAACTCCGGTCGCGCCTGTCGACCTATAGCCGCTCGCAGTTTTCCGTGTTTTTTTCCAAAACCTTGCGAAAATACGGGCTAGGATCCCTTAGAAAATTCCACACACAGGAATTCCCCATATAGGCCTAAGACTTACAATCAGTGAAAAAAGTTTTAAAATCGGTTTAGTAGCTGCAAAATTTCCATAGAGCGCAATGCATTAGCATTATTTTGAGTGTCTTTGTAAAAGAATTATTTATGCTATATGCTTGAAAGGTTGCCTGTATGTTAATCCAGGGCATAAGCTATCTTTATTACAAATTTTTCCAACCATTTTTGTGTGATTCAGTCAAAAACATCCAAACACATAAACGTACACATTTATATTATTGGTCGGATTTGGAAATTTACGAACTTTAAGAAACACATCTGGACTTTTCTTGGTACTTACGTATTATCCCTGCGGTCATTCCCGCCAAACTGTTTTTTCGTCAAATGAGTTGCCAAATTAGTGCCAATCGTATTCAAAACCATTAATAATTTCATGTGCCCGGCATTTATCTCGGCAAAAAATCGCTCGTCTTGGTGGACCGCCGGGATAATACGTAAGTACACTTTTCTTTATTTATGCTTTTTATTTTGGCGTAAAATCATTATAATTTCCATACTTATTTATGTTTTCCAAATGCATGTGATTTTGCAAATAGAATTTCTGCTTTATTTCAAAAGCATAAATCATTTCGTGCGGGCGATAAAACGGTTTTTAATTAATAGTTAGAAAAGTAATTAAAATTTCTGAGCCTCAGGTACACTTTACCGAAGTCATGGGCCCAGTCATGCTCAAATTTTCAAAGCTCTGCTTTCTGTAGATTTGTCTGGAGAACATTCATTTTTATTATTAGAGATAGATAGATTTGGCATAAAACTGGCATAATTTCCGTATTATTTAATGTTTTTCAGATGCACGTGCTTCTTCATTGAAGTAATAGCATTCTTGTTAGCTCAAAACATGAATCACTTGATACGGGCGAAACTCGCCAAGCATGGTAACGTAAAAACGGCTTTTAATTAATAATTAAAGAAGTAATTAAAAATTTAACATTCTAAGTAGCCTATAATCTTGTCTAGGGTCCCATCTATATCTAAAACCAAAATTCATCATAATTTATTCAGCGGTTTAGGCGTGAAAGCGTCATAAACAAACAAACAAACAAACAAACTCACTTTCGCATTGATAATATTAGTTAGGATACTCATAAGTAAGCAATTTAATAAAAACACCGGCTTAAATAAATACGTGTATAAACGCAATTATTAACGAAAGAGCAACTGAAGAATTTTCCAGTATTTTTATTTAAAAAATCTGATGTGTCCAACACATGACTTCCTTGCACGTCCATTAGATCAAAAATATTTTCGACGCACTTCCTCTAAATTTATTTGTTTGAAAGAGATAAAATATCAATAATAGTAAGGTTTAGCAATTTCTAGCCAAATATTTCGATATCGCCAAGCTGAGTTCAATTTGAAAGATTTCCTTCTGACACTTTATTTGGCGATATTTCACCAAAAGCCGACAAACTTGAGATAGTCAGCGAGATTTTGGGGATAGCCAAAGTAGTCAGTGAGCACAGACCTTCAATGAATTGAATGCATCTATACACCTCAATGTATTCAAAGTCATTTGGCTCACCATGTAAATAAATTCTCAGTCGATTGCTGTCAAAAAAGATATTGAAAACAGTTAGATATTACAATAGTTCTAAATACAAAGTTAAAAAATCTACGGGTTAAAGTTTTAGAGTTATACAAAATAGGAAATAATTTTTGGCGCCAAATTTGGCGATATTTCGGCGAAACTCGTCAATGTCGACGACATTTGGCGAGATTTTAAGCATAAACCAAACAATGACAGATTATCGCCAAATTTGGCGATATTTCGCCAAAACTCGCAAAGAACGATGACAAATGGCGATACTTTGGGCATGGACGAAATGACTAACTATCGCCAAATTTGGCGATATTTCGCCAAAACTCGCCAAGGTCGAGGACAGACGGCGAGATTTTGGGCATGTACCAAACAATGACTGTCTACAGTTGTATTATAATGAAGATGTCCATAGACATTAAGGTACTGAAATTCTTTTCGGTGGTCCTGTAAATAAACTCTCCAGTAGATTGGAACCAAAAATCCAGATGCACAACTAGATGTTACAACATTCTTATATATGAAATTTCATAATAGTTTTTGAGATTTGAGAGTTAAATATGCACACACGTACACCAAAAGTCGCCAAGCTTGGCAACTTTTGGCATAGTTCTTGAGGGAGGCACGTGACCGTGGTCGGACCATTACCTAACTTATGTGGTAGGACGGTATTGTGCTTGAAATGGATGAATGCCCCTAAAATTGCTATTGACCGTAATGTATTGGAAATCTTTTGAGTGTTCCTGTAGCAGAACTATAAATGATAAAGACACTTTTTTTAATAGAGAAATTCATTTTCTAACTCTTTACAGCATATATCACTTCTGAGTCGTTTGAAATAGCACAATACCTCTAAGAAACGCTTTGATGAATTTCGGCCCATAGAGCGTAATGTATTTCGAATCTTTTGGGCGGTCCTGTAGATAAACTATTCAGTCGAATGGAACCGAAAGGGGAGGTGCACAACTAGATGTTACAACAATCCTAAATATAAAGTTTCAACATTCAACGCCTAACAGTTTTTGAGATATGCGAGTTTAATGAATTTCGGCCCATTGAGTGTAATGTATTTCGAATGTTTTGGGCAGTCCTGTAGATAAACTATCCAGTCGAATGAAACCAAAAGGGGAGGTGCACAACTAGATATTACAACTATCCAAAATATGAAGTTTCGACATTCTACGCCTAATAGCTTTTGAGTTAGGCGAGTTCAATGAATTTCGGCCCATAGAGCGTAATGTATTTCGAATCTTTTGGGCGGTCCTGTACATAAACTATCCATTCGATTGCCACCAAAGGGGGAGGTGCACAACTAGATCATAGAACAATTCTAAATATCAAATCTCAACATTCTACGACCCATAGTTTTTGAGATATGCGAGTTACATACATACGTACGTACGTACGTACAGACGGCATGGAAAAACTGGCCACAGTAGACTCGCCACTGGTCAAAATGAGTTGCAAACGCGTTAATATGATCGTGCATGCTAGCCTACGATGAGATGCATCGAAAAAATTTTTAAAATTCAATTTAGAGGTAGTCAAAATCGGTTTTTATGTCGAAATTTGGCCCCCAAAATTTTTCGGGATCACATTACTTCCTTATACTACGTACAAGGAAGTAAAAAAATCTGATGTGTCCAACACATGACTTCCTTGCACGTCCATTAGATCAAAAATATTTTCGACGCACTTCCTCTAAACTTATTTGTTTGAAAGGGATAAAATATCAATAATAGTAAGGTTTAGCGATTTCTAGACAAATATTTCGATATCGCCAAGCTGAGTTCAATTTGAAAGGTTTCCTTCTGACACTTTATTTGGCGATATTTCACCAAAAGCCGACAAACTTGAGATAGTCTGCGAGATTTTGGGGATAGCCAAAGTAGTCATTGACCACAGACTTTCAATGAATTGAATGCATCCATACACCTCAATGTATTAAAAGTCATTTGGCTCATCCTGTAAATAAATTCTCAGACGATTGCTGTCAAAAAAGATATGGAAAACAGTTAGATATTACAATAGTTCTAAATACAAAAGTTCAAAAATCTACGGGTTAAAGTTTTAGTGTTATACAAAATACGAAATAATTTTTGGCGCCAAATTTGGCGATATTTCGGCGAAACTCGTCAAGGTCGACGAAATTTGGCGAGATTTTAAGCATGAACCAAACAATGACAGATTATCGCCAAATTTGGCGATATTTCGCCAAAACTCGCCAAGAACGATGACAAATGGCGATACTTTGGGCATGGACCAAATGACTGACTATCGCCAAATTTGGCGATATTTCGCCAAAACTCGCCAAGGTCGAGGACAGACGGCGAGTTTTTGGGCATGCACCAAACAATGACTGTCTACAGTTGTATTATATTGAAGATGTCCATAGACATTAAAGTACTAAAATTCTTTTCGGTGGTCCTGTATATAAACTCTCCAGTAGATTGGAACCAAAAATCGAGATACACAACTAGATGTTACAACATTCTTATATATGAAATTTCATAATAGTTTTTGAGATTTGAGAGTTAAATATGCACACACGTACACCAAAAGTCGCCAAGCTTGGCGACTTTTGGCATAGTTCTTGAGGGAGGCACGTGACCCTGGTCGGACCATTACCTAACTTATGTTGTAGGACGGTATTGTGCTTGAAATGGATGAATGCCCCTAAAATTGCCATTGACCGTAATGTATTGGAAATCTTTTGAGTGTTCCTGTAGCAGAACTACAAATGATAAAGACACTTTTTTTAATGGAGAAATTAATTTTCTAACTCTTTACAGCATACATCACTTCTGAGTCGTTTGAAATAGCCCAATACCTCTAAAAAACGCTTTGATGAATTTCGGCCCATAGAGCGTAATGTATTTCGAATCTTTTGGGCGGTTCTGTAGATAAACTATCCAGTCGAATGGAATCGAAAGGGGAGGTGCACAACTAGATGTTACAGCAATCCTAAATATAAAGTTTCAACATTCTACGCCTAATAGTTTTTGAGATATGCGAGTTTAATGAGTTTCGGCCCATTGAGCGTAATGTATTTCGAATGTTTTGGGCAGTCCTGTAGATAAACTATCCAGTCGAATGGAACCAAAAGGAGAGGTGCACAACTAGATGTTACAACTATCCAAAATATGAAGTTTCGACATTCTACGCCTAATAGCTTTTGAGTTAGGCGAGTTTAATGAATTTCGGCCCATAGAGCGTAATGTATTTCGAATCTTTTGGGCGGTCCTGTACATAAACTATCCATTCGATTGCCACCAAAAGGGGAGGTGCACAACTAGATCATAGAACAATCCTAAATATCAAATCTCAACATTCTACGACCAATAGTTTTTGAGATATGCGAGTTACATACATACGTACGTACGTACAGACGGCATGGAAAAACTGGCCACAATAGACTCGCCACTGGTCAAAATGAGTTGCAGACGCGTTAATATGATCGTGCATGCTAGCCTACGATGAGATGCATCGAAAAAAATTTTTTAATTAAATTTAGAGGTAGTCAAAATCGGTTTTTTTGTCGAAATTTGGCCCCCAAAATTTTTCGGGATCACATTACTTCCTTATACTACGTACAAGGAAGTAAAAAGGGTTACACACATATCCCGGTAACCTAAGAAATTTGCTCGAGTGCCGTTTATGGGCACAAAAGAATTGTGGAGTTTCGTTATTTTCTCTTTTACCATATCCTCTGAACTTGCCCAAATTAATATGGGACCACCGTATCTTATAAATAAAAATGAAATTCTGTTTGTTTGTTTGTTTGTTTGTTTATTTGTTTGTTTGTTTGTGGATTTGAGTTGTATACAAATCCACAAAAATGGACCTATCAGCCTGAAATTTTGCACAGATATGTAAAATAATATAGAATAAATCATAATCCACTTTAAAACTTTGAAAGTCCACCCGTTCCCGGAATTTAAGAGATTTTTTATGTTCTGCACGCTAAAATCTTTCCGTAATTGTAACCCCTGTAGTGAAAAAAGTGTGAAATAAGGATCGTGGTTGCCATGTGTGGCGATTTTGCCGAATAAGATGTTTTAAATTCTCAAAGTAAAAATAAAAGAATAATAATGATTTTTTTTTGTTAGTTTATATTCGTAAGGTTATATTTTTTTTAATTATAATATCGTGTGCATGGGAAATCGGAGCAGGAATGAAATGTTTTATACGCAAAACAATAAGAATTGAAGATTTCCGAGGCTAATATGTTAAAATTTTTTAGTTTGGCGAAAAAATGAAATGGCTCAAATGCCGAGAAAGTGAGTTCTAGCGGTTTGCACAGTTTCCGGCTAGGCGCAATTTACTGAGAGCTTAAGGAAACGGATTTTTGAAAACAAGTGCAAAGGTTTTATTAGAATACAGCGTTAAATTTTTATGATCCGTGCGAAAATAATGCAGTTATTAAGGGATTTCAAGCGATCTATCTTCAGCATTCTCGCGATTTTGAGGAGGATTCTAACGCTTGGCGCTATTTATCGTAATTTAATCGTCTGCTATTTGGGTTATGAATACACCTGCGTATAAGTTTTTGAAATTTTCATTCAGTTGGAATTGTGCATTTTTCTGAGCAGCTTTTCTGCATCTAATGTATCACATCCAGAAAAAAGGATCTTAGAAATATCAATTTTAATTTTGTTTAATCACACTCATGAATAATGTTACACTTTCCAACTTAATGAAAGAAGGAACGAAAATAGGGAAGACCCATGGATTATAACTCTTTTTATATATAGCACTTTAGTGCGTATTTAAAAATCTGAAAATGTGTCAGATTTTCTATGATTCTAGCGCTTGGCGCAATTTAATGAGAGGGTATTTTTAAAAACAAGCGCAGGTTATCTTATAAATAAAAATGAAATTCTGTTTGTCAATTTGTTGATTTGGGTAGTATACAATTCCACAAAAATGGACCTGTCAGCCTGAAATTTTACACAGATATGTAAAATAATATAGAATAAATGATAGTCCACTTTAAAACTTTGAAACTCCACTTTATTTCCGTTCCCGGAATTTAAGAGATTTTTTATGTTCTCCACGCAGAAAGCTTTACGTAATATTAACCCCTGTAGTGAAAAAAGTGTGTGAAATATGCATCTTGGTTGCCATGTGTGGCGATTTTACCGAATAAAATGTTTTAGATTCTTAAAGTAAAAATAAAAGAATAATAATGATTTTTTTAGTTTATTTTTTTAGGTTATTTTTTTAATTATAATATCATGTGCGCATAAGAAATGAGAGCAGGAATGAAATGTTTTATACGCAAAACAATGAGGATCGAAGATATCCGAGACTAATATGTAATTTTTTTTAGTTTGGCGAAAAAAAAATGGCTGCTAGGCCGATTTTTAGAGAGTGAGTTCTAGCGGTTTGCACAGTTTTAGGCTTTTTGGCGCAATTTACTGAGAGCTTAAGGGAATAGCATTTTTGAAAACAAGTGTATAGGTTTTCTTAGAATACAGCATTAAATTTTAACTATCCGTGCAGAAATAATGCAGTTATTAGGGCATTTCAAGCGATGTAGCTTCAGAATTCTCGCCAATTGAGTACATTGATTTAACTTGGGGGAAATCCGCCAAATTTCAGAAAATTGAAATCTTCGCATTTAGTACATCGAGGTAACGATGAATAAAACATGTTATAGTTGATAATTTAAAAAATGCGGCTGTATTAAGGGATTCCACTTTTCAAATAAATGCCTGGCGGTCGAACCATTTCCCATTTTGATTGCTGCTAAGGCAATGCTTCGAATGATTCCCTGAAAAAACTCTTGCAAAATGGCGTATGCTGGCACTTTGGCGAGGCTTAGATTTGAAACTGGATTTTACTTGAGACTGGTATATACGTATAATAAGACTGGTTATAGATAAAAATGAATGTTGGTATGTGTGTAGGAGGTTGAAAAACTCCAGCACCGTTTCACCGATCACCATAAAATTTGGTTCACCTAAGTCTTTTATCATGGAGAAGGTTTTTATGCTATCCGTTTTCCTCTAACTTTTCACTAGGTGGCGCAGCAGAACGTCGAATTCTATTCCGTTTAGCCGTTTGCTATGCGAATATCGTCCAACCAATTTCGATGAAATTTGGTACACGCGAATATTAGAACACGGAGAATATTTTTCACTATCCATTTTGCTGTAACTTGCCGCTAAATGGCGCTGCAAAGCATCAACTTCTATACCGTTCGACCGATCGGCATAAAATTTTTTATACTTACACATTTGAGCACGAAGAATATATTCTATTTGCGTTACTTTTGATGTTACTCGCCACTAGATGACACTGCAATGCATTATTATTTTAACTCACCACTAGATGACGCTGCAGCAGGCCAAATTTTTGACCATTCAAACGGTGGCTATGAATATCAGTTTACATAGCTATTTGAACAATGAGAATATTTTGGCGTTATCCATTTTGCTATAACTCGCCACATGACGGCGCTGTAGCAAATCATTACTTTAATTAACCACTAGATGGCCCTGCAGTGTATCACTTCTTGACTGTGCGAATGATCGCTATGAAAATAGGTATACATAGATATTTGAACACGGGGAAGAGTTTGGCACGATCCATTTTCCTAAAACTTGACACTAGATGTCGCGTCAACACATGAACTTCAAGACTATTCAGCCGTCGTCATGAAAATTCGTATACATCGATATCTGAATGCGAAGAATATTTTTGCCGTATCCGTTTTGCTAAAACTCGCCACTAGATTGTGCTACGCCGCATCGCCTTCTGCACCGTAAAAACGATTGCCTTGAAATTCAGTATGCATGATTATTGAACACAATATAACGCGATATCCATTTTGCTATATCTCTTTATTACAATAAATAGTAATCACAACAACTATTAATATCAAAAAGTCCATTCATTCCCGTGCGAAGAACGGGTACTTCAGCTAGTAAGATAATATATTTATAAGAATGTATACAATGGATTTTAAACTGCCAATATCAGTATTTCAGGGATCTTAACAAGACTGATCTCATAATTAATATTCACCAAGACTTATACCAATGCATTCATCATTTTTCATCTTTTAATTCAGTGTTTGTGACAAGCACTCGCGACATTTATTCTACGAACTAATACCACACGACGAACTTTGTCATCGGGTCGCATTAATTACAATCGGGTCTGCCTTACCAAAATTAATGGAGTGTAGCTTCTTTTTCCCACTCATAGCTACTTCGCAATGCTTACCATTTGAGAGCAGAAAATCGTTAACCTATCGCGAAGGATTTTGGAATAAGCATGTTCGAGTTCCAAATATCGAAGTGCTCGCACGCACAAACCAATTTTAATGAGTTCACGAGCAATTTAACTGGTATAAAGTAGGCTTCATGATAAAGCATTTGATTTGAAATAATGGTGATCATTCGATTAGCATGAAATGAATATACTGTCTTGAAACCTCAAAGTTAAACACGAGAAAATCATTGAAATTGGACACGAATCACACCATGAATTTAAATTCAGAATTTACATCAAATTTTAATTTTACGATAAATGACTGTTATATGATTTTGAAACGATTTGCGTTTGCATTGTAAGAATTTCGTGTTTTACTTAATTACCAAAGAATGGAGGTCAGATTATTTTTCAATATCTTCTAGACGGGCATGAAAGAATTTGTTTCATCTGTATTCCAATCTATCGAAACTGGCTTTGAAGAAATCAGGCCCTTATTGCTCTGGTACTCTATGACGCCTTGAACTGGTGCATCAGCATTTTACATTCTTTTTTTTTTTAAGGGCCGGCCCTTGATCATCAAGAATTTGCTACATCTGTATCCCGATCTATCGAAACCGGCTTTGAAGAAATCAGGCCCGCATTGCTCTAGTACTCGATGACGCCTTGAACTGGCGCATCAGGATTTAGTTTTTTTTTAAGGGCGGGCACTTGATCATCAAGAATTTGCTACAACTCAGGTCCAAATTACAAGTCAATTTTACTATGGCAGTACCCAGAGAGCGGCCAGCGTTACTTCCAATGAAACGCCGGACAAAAACCCAAGGAATCGAACCCAGATCGTGTGTCTGAATTGTTCTTCAGCTACTACACCACTTGAGCAACTACTGCATCATTTGGGATTCCAGTGTCCAGTGTGTTACCGATAAGTTCAATCTTAAAGGTGTCATTAGATTGCTGAGATGGTCTGTTGTATCTAGCCATTGAATTTCATTCGCTCGGGAAATATGTGTATTCATGAGGAGCTCCTGTTACCTTACTTTCTGAACCACCTACGTAGAATCAGGCTATTATAGAAAACTGCGAAAATAAAAATATAGAAACTGCATGAAAGTTTTTAAAGAAACTGAGATTTGATACCTGTAACTTCCTTCTCTTTATCAGTTACACATGCTGAATATGCCAGGTTCCATCTCGGAGTTCTATCTTGTTTGCAAATTCACCTCCTCTATCAGTCGGAGTAACTGATTAAATTCTCTCTTTTTTTTTCAAGTTTCTCCGATGAAGGAGACGCCGCAAGGCAATTGCAAGTTATTTGCAATTCTTAAGCCCATTTTGGGGAAACTTGCCTATTGAATAACCGTGGAAGTAAAGATTAAATCATGCCCTGACCCAATTTCAGATGTCGGAATTTTATATCAGACTCTATCAGTCCCTTTTTTTTTTGCTATACGCTCTCCTTTCTCGTGGAGCAGAAATCAGCGAGATTCAATGTAAAATGGATTCTTTTTACGAAAAAGAGATAACTCACGTTCTATTTGCATTCTTCCTTTATTTCGACGATGTGACGAAAACTTTCGGCACTGCGTTGTAGCTGTATTCTAACTGCATTCTTAAATTTTGGCAGTGGTAAGTATTTATAAGATATGATAAGATGTTATTTGTTTGTATGCAGAACACGACGTTAAAAGAAAAATAAGTCCAAGTGAATAGTTTTTGAATTTATTATAGATATATTTTGACGAAGGGTGAAGTTTTAGTTTAGAATAACATAGTTTTTAATCTAAAAATGTCACAATTTTAATTTTTTTAATGCGTTTAGAAGATTAAACATGCTTCAAATCAAGCGTAGCAGTCGGTCCTATTTTTTAAATTCCTACCTTCATCAAAGTTTTATTTCTATAGCCTAATTTTTTAATGATTTGATGAGCGAAACCTTAACATCTAAAAGAACATTTTACTCTATTATTTATAGAGGTAGTAATTTTTAAAAAATAGGGCCGACTACAACGCCTGTTAACCCTTTGAGGCACAACCCTTTCCCGATGCTGAAAAAAAGGGTAGCCGTTGCCATCACTCGACTTAACTACCAGCAAGATGGCTGACAATCGAAACATTCATCGCTTGCCACACACTTTTTTGACGCAGCTGGCTGTGCGGCACAGCCAGCTGCGTCAAAAAAGTGTGTGGCAAGCGATGAACGTTTCGATCGTCCACCCTCTTGCTGGTAGTTAAGTCGAGCGATGGCAACGGCTGTCCTTTTTCAGCATGGGGCAATCTATCCAGCTGTTCCTCGCATTCTTCCAATTTTAGGCAGATGTCAGTGCTGTTAAAAATAATCGTGTCCATTTTTTTTTACGGGAAATGACGTGCTAAAAGGTAAAGGATTCTCGCAGAGCTATGTCACCCGCAACTATTTTTATAGAAATCAAATCTATTGTTCGTGACTGACAATAGTCAAAACGTCAGAGTTTGGTGTTCCCAGAGCGGGAACACTGCGCGTTAAAGGATTAGGCGTAGCAGCAAACCACCTGTCCAAAGATAGCTCCATCTGGTTGCATTTGACTGCTGAGATGGTCTGTTGTATGTATCTACTGAATTTCATGCATTCGGGAAATACGTGTATTCCTAAGGAGGTCCTGTTACTTTCTGAACCAAGTACGTAGAATCGGGCTATACATGTATAGAAAACTGCGAAAAATAAATAGATAAATAAATAACTGCATGTATCTCCTTCAAGTCACTGATTTTGGATACCTGCAAAATATTTCCTGTAACTTCCTTCTTTCTATCAGTTACTCATACTGAATATGCCAGGTTCCATCTCGGAGTTCTATCTTGTTTGCATATTCACCTCCTCTATCAGAGAGTAACTGATTAAATTCTGTCTTTTTTTCTTTTTTCCTAGTTTCTCCGATGAAGGAGACGCCGCAAGTCAATTGCAAGTTATTTGCAATTCGGAAGACCATTTTCAGGAAACTTGCCTATTGAATAACCGTGGAAGTAAAGATTAAATCATGTCCTGACCCAATTTCAGATGTCGGAATTTTATATCAGACTCTATCAGTCCCTTCTATGCGCTCTCTTTTCTTGTGAAGCAGAAATCAGCGAGATTCAATGTAAAATGGATTCTTTTTCACGAAAGAGAGATAACTCACGTTCTATTTGCATTCTTCCTTTATTTCGACGATGTGACGAAAACTTTCGGCACTGCGTTGTAGCTGTATTCTAACTGTATTCTTAAATTTTGGCAGTGGTAAGTATTTATAAGATATGATGAGATGTTATTTGTTTGTATGCAGAACACGCCGTATTGAAAAAAGCCCAAGAGAACAGTTTTTGAATTTATTATAGATATATTTTGACGAAGGGTGAAGTTTCAGTTTAGAATAAATGTCATAGTTTTTAGTCTAAAATTGTCAAAACTTTAATTTTTTAATTCGTTTAGAAGATAAAACATGATTCAAATCAAGCGTCGCAGTCGGTCTTATTTTTTTGTAAATTCCTACCTTCATCAAAGTTTTATTTATATAGCCTAGTTTTTTAATGATTTGATAGGCGAAACCTTAACATCCAAAAGAACATTTAACAACTGTTGAAGCAACAAAACATTATTATTTATAGAGGTAGTAATTTTAAAAAAATAGGTCAACTGCAACGCTTGTTAAATTAAAAATCATGTGTTTTGTGTCATGTGTGATTGAGATCACATATCTAATTTAATAATCATATACTTTGGCTTCCTTTAATGTAATCTTTCCAAAATCAAGAATTCTAAATCAAAAAATCTGATGTGTCCAACACATGACTTCCTTGCACGTCTATTAATTCAAAAATGTTTTTTACGCACTTCCTCTAAACTTATTTGTTTGAAAGAGATAAAATATCAATAATAGTAAGGTATAGCGATTTCTAACCAAATATTTTGATATCGCCAAGCTGAGTTCAATTTGAAAGATTTCCTTCTGACACTTTATTTGGCGATATTTCACCAAAAGCCGACAAACTTGAGATAGTTTGCGAGATTTTGGGGATAGCCAAAGTAGTCATTGACCTCTGACTTTCAATGAATTGAATGCATCCATACACCTTAATGTATTTAAAGTCATTTGGCTCACCCTGTAAATAAATTCCCAGTCGATTGCTGTCAAAAGAGATATTGAAAACAGTTAGATATTATAATATAGTTCTAAATACAAAAGTTCAAAATTGTACGGGTTAAAGTTTTAGAATTATACAAAATACGAAATAATTTTTGGCGCCAAATTTGGCGATATTTCGGCGAAACTCGTCAATGTCGACGACATTTGGCGAGATTTTAAGCATGGACCAACAATGACAGATTATCGCCAAATTTGGCGATATTTCGCCAAAACTCGCCAAGAACGATGACAAATGTCGATACTTTGGGCATGGACCAAATGACAGACTATCGCCAAATTTGGCGACATTTCGGCAAAACTCGCCAAGGTCGAGGACAGACGGCGAGATTTTGGGCATGTACCAAACAATGACTGACTACAATTGTATTATATTGAAGATGTCCATAGACATTAAAGTACTGAAATTCTTTTTGGTGGTCCTGTAAAGAAACTCCAGCAGATTGGAACCAAAAATCGAGATGCACAACTAGATGTTACAACAATCTTACATATGAAATTTCATAATAGTTTTTGAGATTTGAGAGTTAAATATGCACACACGTACACCAAAAGTCGCCAAGCTTGGCGACTTTTGGCATAGTTCTTGAGGGAGGCACGTGACCGTGGTCGGACCATTACCTAACTTATGTGGTAGGACGGTATTGTGCTTGAAATGGATGAATGCCCCTAAAATTGCCATTGACCGTAATGTATTGGAAATCTTTTGAGTGTTCCTGTAGCAGAACTGTAAATGATAAAGACACTTTTTTTAATGGAGAAATTCATTTTCTAACTCTTTACAGCATATATCACTCCTGAGTCGTTTGAAATAGCCCAAAACCTTAAAAAACGCTTTGATGAATGTCGGCCCATAGAGCGTAATGTATTTCGAATCTTTTAGGCGGTTCTGTAGATAAACTATCCAGTCGAATGGAACCGAAAGGGGAGGTGCACAACTAGATGTTACAACAATCCTAAATATAAAGTTTCAACATTCTACACCTAATAGTTTTTGAGATATGCGAGTTTAATGAATTTCGGCCCATTGAGCGTAATGTATTTCGAATGTTTTGGGCGATCCTGTAGATAAACTATCCAGTCGAATGGAACCAATAGGGGAGGTGCACAACTAGATGTTACAACTATCCAAAATATGAAGTTTCGACATTCTACGCCTAATAGTTTTTGAGTTAAGCGAGTTTAATGAATTTCGGCCCATAGAGCGTAATGTATTTCGAATCTTTTGGGCGGTCCTGTACATAAACTATACATTCGATTGCGACCAAAAGGGGAGGTGCACAACTAGATCATAGAAAAATCCTAAATATCAAATCTCAACATTCTACGACCAATAGTTTTTGAGATATGCGAGTTACATACATACGTACATACGTACGTACGTACAGACGGCATGGAAAAACTGGCCACAATAGACTCGCCGCTGGTCAAAATGAGTTGCAGACGCGTTAATATGATCGTGCATGCTAGCCTACGATGAGATGCATCGAAAAAATTCTTAAAATTAAATTTAGAGGTAGTCAAAATCGGTTTTTTTGTCGAAATTTGGCCCCCAAAATTTTTCGGGATCACATTACTTCCTTATACTACGTACAAGGAAGTAATAATTTTAAAGATGTCGCAGGGCAAAAGATAAAAAATGCCAACAACAAGCCAAAGACGGGGGGAAACAAAAGGCCGTTGATTTTGCAAACGGGCGGATTGTAATCTATTTTTAGCACAACGGTGCCACCATGTTTGAAGAGACACATAATCAAATAAGAATACTGCATACGGGAAAAGGGAATATACAGATTTAAAAGCCGAAATGGCAGAAAAATGAGAACAGAAAAGATTTAGAATTCTTGATTTTGGATAGATTACATTCAAGATAGCCAAAGTACATGATTATTAAATTAGATATGTGAACTCCATCACATCATGTCAAGCCTATAATAGGGACATCTGCCTATGAGGGCTGTTGCCAGCATCGGAGGATTTTGTAAGTGGTTCAACGCACAAAGTAAATAAAAAACTTTGTAAAAAACACACATAAGATGTTACAGGTAATCGTTACAGGTACGTTATCGTACGTATAACGTACGTACGTATCAACTTACCTGTAACATCTTATGTGTGTTTTTTACAAAGTTTTTTATTTACTTTATCGAAAAACACCAGTTTTTTGAGTGTTTTTTTTCCGTGGTTGAAGCACATTCACTCTGCATCTGGAGAAAACCGGCCAAAATACTAGATAGATCGACAGCCGCGTGGTAGACGTGTACTTTCTTCCTCAGCTGTGTTTTGAGTTTGTATATTAAATTAAAGAATGCTTTCAATCAAAGTGAAGCAAACTTTAATTGTTTTTTTTTTCATTGCATTATTGATTTCGTTTTGTTTTTCTAAGGTTGAGTGAAAAAACTGCTACTGCAATTTACTGTCACTATCAAAGTTTAGCATTTTGCGTTGAGCTGAATAGTTTTTGATAGCATCATGTTAAACTTACAGCATTTTTGGTGTCAATCTTATTTCGAGCCCTGAACGTAATCCTACGTTAGAATAATTGCAGTAAGTAAAGGTCATGCGATTAGAATGCTAAAAATAAGGTGTAAATGCTTTAAAATAAATTGGTCATAGAATTTTATACGTATTTTGCTATGTAGCTTATTATAAAAACAGTTTAATCTTACAAGTTTTGCTGATTTCTAGCTTAACAGTTTAATATTACAAGTTTTGCTGATGCAAGTTATCTGTTTCAGATATACCTAAAACCGCGGGCTGGGTCGGTTTGACCCAACGTGCAGAATTCCCGTTGCAATGCAACAATAATATTACATTTCAACGGTAATGACATTAGTTCAATCTTAAGATTCTTCAACTTAGTTCAATCTTAACATTAAACATAAAGTTTAATCCATAAAGTTTAATATTACATTAAAAGCACAAAAATATTGTCGCTATAATTCTTATTAGAATCGCGTCGCTTGAGATAGGTATATCTAAAACCGCGGTATGGGTCAAATTGACCCGATTTGTAAAATTCACGTTGCAATGAAAATGACATAATGGTATGCTATTTATACCATTTATTATGCCATTAACGTTCATTTTATAAATTATAATGACGTTTATTTAACCCATTCGTGCCTGGATATTTTTGCGACTTTCTTCGATTTTTGCTAACACCAGCAGTAATGGATAAATCTCTGATGTCAACTTTTTGTACAAGGGATGATTTCATTTAAAATCATTATGTATAAAAATTGAAATGTCAACATCCTACTTGGCCATATTAAAATATTTTGTGGAATTGAGGTTCAATACTCGCGAATAAAAGCTAGGAAAAATAAATAACGTTTTCGACTGATAGCGTAAATGCCGTCCCAAAAAAAGGACGCTAGGCATAAATGGGTTAATTTGAGTTTAGCATTCAAGACTCGTGGGAAGTTTTGGGTCAAAATGACCCATTCCGCGATATCAGGTATACAAATTAAAAAACAAACAAAATACAAAGGTATACAAACAAAACTAAGGTATACAAACAAACAAAGGTATACGAACAAAAAACAGATAAAAATTAAGGGCTTAAATTTTTTACAGATAATTAAATGACACAAAGTTAGGAAAATTCGCGATTTTTTAAAAATTTCAGTTAGTAACTTTTTGAAAAAAATTGAATCAAATCTGGTTTTGGGTCAAAATGACCCATCCCGCCGCTCTAGTGTTATCAAGTTTTCTTCCCTGGAGTTTTCTTTGCTGTAGAGCAAGGGCGAACTTTATGATAAAAGTTCCACTATCTGGTGAGAAAAAAAAAATAAGGGAGACACTTTAAATTTTTTCCAACTTACAACTATATACATAATAATTGAAGTGCGCGGGCACAGCTAGCTGTCGCCAAAATAGGGTCTCTAAATCTGTGGCACGCGATGAACGTTTCGATCGTCCGCCATCTTGCTGGTAGTTAAGTGGAGCGATGGCAACGGCTGCCCTTTTTTCAGCAATGGGCAATCTATTCAGCGGTTCTCGAATTCTTCCATTTTTCAGCAGATGTCAGTGCTGTTAAAAATGATCGTGACACTTTTTTTACGGGAAATTACGTGCTAAAAAGTAAAGGATTCTCGTGGAGCTATGTCACCCGCCACTATTTTTATAGAAATCAAATCTATTCTTCGTGACTGGCAACAGTCAAAACGTCAGAGTTTGGTGTTCCCAGAGCGGGAACCCTGCGCGTTAAAGGGTTAAAAGCACATTGAGCTAGAACACCTTCTCATTAAATGGTAGTAATTGTGGTTTGTAATGTAATCATTTACCTTGGTTTCCTGTTCTTATTCGATTATCTTTCAGAATTATATTTACACTGAATTAAACTGTAAGACATAATATATTCAAAGAGAACTGTAGCATTCATGTATGGAAAACAGCGAAAATACATTTTTTGGTGTCACCACTTTGTTGTGCATGTCCAAAGATATGCTGGAACTTTCTCCTTCTTAACAGCACTGACATCCGCTGAAAAATGGAAGAATGCGAGAACAGCTGGATAGATTGCCCAATGCTGAAAAAAGGGCAGCCGCTGCCATCGCTCGACTTAACGACCAGCAAGATGGCGGACGATCGGAACGTTCATCGCGTGCCACAGATCTAGAGACCCTTTTTTGACGACAACTTTCTGTGCCTGGCTGTGCCGCACAGCCAGCTGTCGTCAAAAAAGGGTCTCTAGATCTGTGGCACGCGGTGAACGTTTCGATCGTCCGCCATCTTGCTGGTCGTTAAGTTGAGCGATGGCAACAGCTACCGTTTTTTCAGCATTGGGAAAGGGTTGCGCCTCAAAGGGTTAAATCAGGTCCTGACCAACTTCCGAATGAGAGTTCTTTATATCGGACTCTATGCACTTTTTTTTTTTTCCTCAGAAATCAGCAAGATTCAAGGTATAATTTTTTTTAATAAAGAGAAAGCTCACGTTTTATTTGAATACGACGTCATGCGTTTATTACTGCTGTTATATTTTTCTTTCATCTGTTTTTCCTCTCTCTCGCTGATGAAACATTCCTCGTCATGTCGTGCGTTGCAATGTAACATTACTCTTGCTGGTGAGCTAAATATCTCTACGAATTTTTTGGGGTAACCCGCTGTGCTGGGGATTAAAATAGTTAAAAACTCACATTCTAAGCGTCCAATAATTAAATTTTGAATTTTGTTGCACCAAAATCAGTTAACTAGAACGGGAAATACGGGGTTTCGGGTTTCCCATTTGGTTAACATAACAACTTTCCAGAAATTTCGAGAAATATCGTTTCCAGGGTTTAGCTGAACTCACTTTTGGAGACTTATTTTTGGCGCCAACTTTGGCGATATTTCACCAAAATGTTGCCAAGCTTGGCGCTATTGGGCGACTTCCGATGGGGGCCTGTAAGGTTTGTTTTCCTGCATTAATCTTATATAGTAGCCTGTTATTATTCTATTACTCTTCTATAACGCAATCAAAATTCCTTTGATCTAGATCATTCCGGAGATAGTTTTCTCTAGAATCTTCTCCGGTGTTCGGCATAAACTATAAAAGGACAGCGCATTTTCCCAGTCGAGTCGGTTTGCTTCTATCCGCTGCAGAGAACAGACGTCCGTGTGAGAGCGTCAAGGCTCTGTGTTGGCACTCATGGAAGCAATATTTTGCTTGTTTTGGGAAGCTTGTTTTTGAAAGCTGAGTGTGAATTCTTCATTGAGGAATTGTTAACGATTTTCCTCGAATATTGCCACTGAATTTTAGCTTGTGAAAGTGTTTTATTTTGTACGTGAAATACAGCATCTTTGAAATCTTTGAAAGTACTTAGCTGACTGTTTTAAGCAACTTCCTGGCTGACAGTGCTTGTGAATTTCGCACAGCAAAATTCTTCGTCAAAGTTGTGGAAGCAATAAAATTTGTTTTCAATCCTGACAAGTGGACTTTTTACTAGAAGTTTCTACATACGCTGGGCTTTAGAACGGCGAACACAGGAATTAAGCAGAGTTTTCTACAACAGTATTTATTCGTTATGACAAGATTTTCAAGGGGAAAATGAGCTACACTCTACTTGAACTGAGTAGTGTTACAAATTTAAAAGACTTCGAGTACATTGTTTGATTGGATGAGGTCCTTACTTTGACAAGGAAAAGTAGCTAGCGGAAACGAGCTGGCATTTTTAATGACAATAGGAAAAAAAGCTGAAATATTGTCTCGTAGTTGGATAGGACCCTTAAGTAAAATAATAGCAAAAAAGCTGAAATTTGGTAAAGTGATAGTTAACTTTTTAATGAAAATAACAGTCCGTTGAGTTTTCCATGGTGGAAAAGTGCTGATCTGGCGATTGAAAGTTACGCTGTATTGCTACACGCACAGGCGCGTGATATATTTCAGTGCAACAGCTGATCACTTTTCCACAACGAAATATTCAGGGGACAACTCTTTTTATAAAGAACTATCACTTTAAAAAAGTTTCAACTTTCTTGGTTTCCGATATCTATCATAGTTATTGTTACATAGCGCGTCTGTGAATCAGCTGAATAGTTTCCTAAATATCCATTTTTACTCTCAATTATATATTTAAAATAAATAAATTGTAACAAAAATATATAAGTAAACATTTAAGTATAAATAAAAGTATTTACATATGGAAATATATATAATAATATTCACACATCTATATTGTTAAATAAAATTGCTTTCTTGTCTGCTTGTATGTTTATTTGTCTGTCTGTTTGCTAAAGAAGCCTAGACCGTCCTGGGATCTGTATCAAATTTGGCACACTGTATAAATAGGACAAGGGAAGTTATTGATGAAAAAAATTCAATCCGATTTTTAAATTTTTGTTAGTTTATGCTTTGTCCAGTTTGGTTATTTCTCACACATTTTGCATTATCGAGAGCTAAATTTTCTTCCTAAAACTATGTTTCTTTATATCATTCGAGACTACATTCTTTTTCAAATAAACTTCATTGCAAAATTCTACTCAAAATTTGCAGATTTTAAAGAATTTTTAAAAGGGATATCATTTTTTCACGTAAATTTTTGCAATTTAAAATTTCGCAATTCGCATCGAAAAATCTAAGAGGCAAACATTTTCCGTCTTTTTACCATTGATAAAAACATTTATTTTGCCATATTTTAAATTTTAAATCGTGCAGAAATATTAATTCGATTTTTTATATGATTTTGTAATAAGCTGTAGGCTTTGCAAGTTCTAGCGAAATATGGAAGATATCACTAAGCTGGTTTCAATGTGGAGCAGCAATTTTTTGGATCCAAACTTGGCGATCAATCATCAAAAATTGACAACCTTATCGACTTTCAACATCCCCCCCCCGGTACACAGACTATCTGGCAACCCTATTGAGAAAAGCGATGAAAACGTGTCGACGTCTGCAAATCATGTCCACAGAAATGTTCACAATATATGTCCACGGAAAATAAATCAGCGTAAACAAAAGAGGACTCTAGTGCTAATTTAAAATGTCTCTTACACGCGGGAAGATATTAAATGTAGGAGATGTCCAATCAGGACTAATTGTCACTGCTACTATTATGTCTGCATTGCACAAGTCTGCATAATTAGCTTTGCTTAACCTGCAATATTTACTAATTGCTGGCAGTGAACTCTAAGCAGGCATGCCGGTGGGCAAAACAAATTCCAAAATTTATAACAGATAAACGCATTTGGAAGATTGACGTTTCGAATGTTTTCTAAGGGCTCTTGATGGCATCTTACCACTATATAATATTCCGAATGAAATAGACTTTGGATGACAGCATGACTTTCGAATAAATTGCCCAGCGCGTTAAACAGTTGAATTCTGGATGAAACTGCATTAAATCCATTTTGATGAAACTATGCAGAGAGGGGGGGGGGGAGCGAAAGGGAGCTTTTGAATGTGAATGACAATTTAAGTTCAGAACGCCATTTTGAGTAAATGGAATCAGTAATTTTCCGTTCACCGATAAAATCTAATTTTAATCTAAAGTGTGCGCGTCTAGATGCATAAACTAACTGCACCCGATTCATTTAGTCGTTCGATTATGGGTGTTATGATGTGGACTTGAAGGCAAACGTGCATGCATATACTAACTCAGTATTGCATTTGTGTGATAAATATCAAAACGCTGTTCACTGATTATGTGGAAAATTAATTTTATTACTTTTTAAATCATTTTTTTAAGTGATTTTATAAGTAATAAAGTAGCTTCCAGCTACTTATCGCAACATAGAAAGGTTGTTTAACCTTTTTTCATGTACAGGGAAAAGAAATATTTAGTTAACCTGAAAAAAAACTTTATTAGATAATTTAAAAACTTTTGAAATTATATTAACCTAAGAAAGAAGGAAAAAGTGATTTTATGAAAAGAAAGGGACTTTTTGTAGCACCAAAAAATTTCAATTTGCAGTATCTGTATATCCGTTCTATTTTTGCAAAGTTTTAAAATTAATTTTACCTTTAAACACTTTTGAATGTTTTTAATGAAGTGTTTTATTGGTGCAATTTTTGAACCATAAAATTTATATGAATCTACAAGATATTTATTTGAATTAAAAAGCATTTTGATGAATCAACGAAAAGTTTGTTTTGGGGTATACATGTTTTGAATACATTTATACGAAATTTTGCCAAAATGAATTAAATATTTGTCTTTCAGTGCATTGATAAAATTGAAAATTACTGTGAAAAATTAAACTATTTAAAATATTTATTTCATTCAATATTTAACCGAAATGAAATCCTCTAAAGTCTTGTACCAGGGATTTATGGTACGAGACTGTCCAAAAATTTCCTTTTGTGAAAATAATTCAATTTTTTTTTCTATTTAATCATACTTTAGATCAACTGATTAGGATTCTAAATCCGTTTTATTTTTATTTCTACGATAACTAGAAGTTAACTTAAAGACAAAATAATGAACCGAAAGTAACATTTCAGAGTCCGAAGCGCGCGTTTAAAAAGCTGAAAAAATGTAAACAAAAATTTTTATTGCGATTTTCTTACTCTCTTAAACACTCCAAAACATCATATTTGTTCTTTTTTTAAAGATACAACAGTGTACCCTTTAGATATTTTTAAGTGTGTAATTAAAATATTTAAACACGTTTTCAGGTTTTCCGTAAATTTTATTTACAATAAATGTCATATCATCCTAGCGCGTGTTTTAAGATATTGACTTTTAATTTTGACAAGGATATTTTGATCACTATTAGCTGTGTTTTCAGCTGAAGTTGTTTCATTTTAATCTATTTATTTTATGTCCATTTTTTTTCATAAAATGCTGTTTTCAAAGAGAAAAAAAAGTTTTCAAGTGAAATTTGAAATATTTTCATAAATATTAGAGCTTGTGCAAAACTTTTGCTTCATAAATCAAGTAAAAATGTTTTTTGCGTACTTTATAAATTATTTAAAATTTGCATACATTATCTTAAAATATTTATTATTTATTTGAATTATTTATTATTTATTTATTAGAATTGGTTAAGGGTGTGTGTGTGTGTGTGACTTAGCAGCAACTTTTTAATCAAAATTTCACTTAAATTTGCGAGTATTTCAAAGTTTATGTTAAATTTCATTAAAACTAAACTTAAATTCTTAGCTTTATATCCATTTTAACATCGATTAACCAAATTAAAACATGTTCTTTATACTAAAATTTTATTTTTTAATATAATAAAAAAGAAAATGTGCTCCGAATTCGGGATCATAGCTTAAATATAAATCTTACTACAGAGCAAAGTATGACAGCTTATATTAATGCAAATTTATTTTCAAAACGTTCTCCTCTCTCAACAAAAGTGTTATTCTTAACATACAAAAATTCTTAATTTATTCAAAACATCTAGTTTTCCTTGTCAAAATAAGTGCCTCATCCATTTAAAAATTGTTATCGAAGCCTTTTACATTTTTTGGCACTACTCAGTTCAAGCTCAGTACAAGAGTTCAGTTCATTATATATTTCCCCTTTTTAAAATATCCTCATAACAAATAAATATTTAGCCCATCAACTTATAACAATAATGTCACATTGCGACTTACGACATAACGAAGAAAGTTCTATCAAAGCGAAAGTAAATAAATAAATAAATACGGACCACGCCGTATTCAAATAAAACGTGAATTATCTCTTTTTCGTAAAAATAATAAATAAATAAATAATAAAAACCTTCTACTTCAAATCTCGCTGATTTCTGCGAGAAAAGGGAAAAAATGTCTGATAGATTCTGATATAAAGTTCTGACATTCGAAATTTGGTCAGGATCTTTTCTAATCTTTACTTCCAGGGCTAGTGAATACGCAAGTTTCTTGAAAATGGGCTTAAGAACTTCAAATAACTTGCAATTGCTTCGTTGCTCCTTCCTCGGAGAAAAAATAATAATAATTTAATCAGTTACCACCAGAAAGAGGAAGTGAAAATGCAAACAAGATATAGAAAACCGTGGCATTTTTACTTTCCGAACATGTACCACGTAAGGAAAGTATTGTAATCATGAAAAAAATTGATTTCGAGATTTGGGTGTATTGACAAGTTTTGAGGTCTTCTGAATTCATTGATGCTATTTTAACGAGATGTGTGTGTGTGTGTGTGTGTGTGTACGTGAGTCAACACGATAGCGCCTAAACGGGGCATTCGATGGAGCTCAAATTGGGTATATATGTTATAAACCAACATCGTAGGACCGGTATTGATTTTAGTGTGTATAAGACTTATAGTTTTTATACAGGGCTACGACAAAGATTTCTTTTACATTATGGCCTATGGAAGGAAATTCTTGAAAGTGCGCTAGCGATTAAACGGGGCATTCAATAGCTCAAATTCGGTATATAGGTTATAAACAAACGTCGAAAGACCGGTATTGATTTGGGTGTGTATAGGACTTATAGTTTTTCTGCAGGGCTACGACAAAGAGTTCTTTGACATTATGGCGTATGGGGAGAAATTCTTGAAAGTGCGCTAGCGTTTAAACGGCGCATTCGAGCTTCAATTTGGTATACATGTTTGAATTATTCATCGATTAAAATTTATTTGAATGCTTGGGAATGATCTTAATTGTAAGTGTTCGGAAAGTCGAGTGGAGGCACTCCAGATTTTTAATGTTTGTGACTGATAAAAAAGAGAAAGTCACAGCAGATCTGTGGACATTCACTCAACGTGTTGACATCAGAAAATGTATTTTGACTGTTTTGTAAACATGGATGCCTCAGTTCCCTTTGAATATCAGGATTAACAGTTTAATGAAATGTAAAAATAATTCTGTAAGCGAATAGAATAAGAAAATGAAATCAAGCTAAATGATTATATTATAAAACTATATATTTACTATAATTTATGAGATAATTTACTATAGATTACTATAATTTTATGAGATTACTATAATTTTATGAGAAGATGTTCAATCTCCTTGTGCTTGGAATATACAGGGTGTCCCAAAAATATGGCAATACGCTTTCATTTAATTATGTACCTATTAGAGATAAGTGAGCACTCTAAATTGAAAAAATGCTCAAAATAAGGTCTAAAATAAGACTATGCCAAGAAACCATTCCTCTTGTTCATTTACAAAAATTTCACTTTTTAAATTTGTATATGACCCCCCGTATAAAAACATTCCCGATTAGTAAAATATGTTCTATAATCTAATGAGGTGATGTACCTATGCATGATACTATGCATGATTTTGAATATAAAAGTTTATTGCTGCACTAGGAAAATAAAAGATTTTCTGTTAGTAGCTTCTGTAAGACCCTTGAAACTCAATAACTTGAAGTGTTTTGTTTTTCTCTTTGAAAGCCATTGAAAAGTGCTTTAAGTAAGAGTTATATTTATCTTCATATATCTGAGAGTTTTTAAGGTATAATTCTCAAATTTCGTATGTCAGCTCATGAGTGTATGGGACACATTTCACTAACTGGGGAATTGCTGTGTATGGGGGTTGTATACAAATTTAAAAGTGTAACTTTATGAAAATTTGCAAGTGAAATTTTATCTTAACGGAATCTTATTTCCGACTTTATTTTGAAATGCTTTTCAATTTACACTGTCCGCTTATCTCTAATAGATACAGAATTAAAGCCCGTTACCACCTTTTCGGGACACCCTGTATATTGCTCTACTGCAATGATGAGTAATTTGTTGCACGGGTTCCACAGTGTAACACGTCAAATAGCTTTTAACCCTTTGAGGCGCAACCCTTTCCCAATGCTGAAAAAAGGGCAGCCGTTGCCAACGCACGACTTAACTACATGCAAGATGGCGGACGATCAAAACGTTCATCGTGTTTCACAGATCTAGAGACAGACACTTTTTTGACGCAGCTGGCAATCATTGGGCAATCTATCCAGCTGTTTTCACATTCTTCCATTTTTCAGCAGATGTCAGTGCTGTTAAAAACAATCGTGACAATTTTTTTACGAGAAATGACGTGCTAAAAATAAAGTATTCTCGTGGAGCTATGTCAGCTGCAACTACTTTTATAGAAATCAAATCTATTCTTCGTGACTGGCAACAGTCAAAACGCCAGAGTTTTGTGTTCCCAGAGCGGGAACACTGCGCGTTAAAGGGTTAACAGTGATACACAGAAATGTATAGAAAAAAATCATAATGTCGTCTTTAGGAACTTTCTGAAATCCCTAAAAACCCTTACTCAAGACCTACTGAATAACATGGTAAGGTAATATAGTTGAACATGATATTATCTGACCATAGATGCATCCGAAAGTCATGCAGGGCCTTTCCAAAACCTGCATTGGGACCCAAAAACACTTATGCTGGGCCTGAATTAAACAATAAGTAAGCCTATGTTAATATAGTTTAATATAATAAACGTTAATACAGTAGATTCTTTATTAACTGGGATCGGATTATCGGGGTTATGGCTTATCCGGGAAGGGATAATTTATTATGCTGAATGATGAATGGAAATTCGTATTAAACACTACGGTTAAAAAATCATAGAGGGCCATTTTATCGAATGAAGAAAATGAAAGTCACACAGAAGTCGACGATATACATAAACGTTTATTTATATTCATTATTTTTTTATTAATTAAATCATTAATGCCCTTTTGCATAAAAATGTTACATTTTCTATAATTTATTCAAACATCTTAAACATCAAAATTTGAATAAAATCGGTTATTCCCGGATTTTACCTTATCCAGGATGACGAATTTTTGGACTATCACTGTTATTCGAGAGTCTGATATGCATATAATATAAATGCAAAAGTTTCAACAGAAGTGATTACATAACCGGTTTTGTTTCTCTAAACGTATTAAAAAATAAAATAAATAAACAAAAGCCGTAACATTTTTAAATTAACCCTTTAACGCGCAGTGTTCCTGCTCTGGGAACACCGAACTGTGACGTTTCGACTGTTCCCAGTCACGAAGAATAGATTCGATTTCTATAGAAATAGTTGCGGGTGACATAGCTCCATGAGAATCAAGGGTTAGAAGCCATAACATTTATTCTAAACTTCATCGTTCTTCAAAGTACATCTATAGTAAATTCGAAAACTCTTGGAATTTTTTTTCTTCTTTTTGAAACTCTGTGTTCTCCATACAAACAAATCAAAACTTCCCATATCTTATCAAAAAATTTAGCGTACCAATTTAATTTTTTTTAGAGTGCTGTTACTATACTGCTTACAAAAAATTGCGGAAAGTTTCGTCACATTGGGGAAATAAAGGAAGAATGCAAATAGAACGTCAGTTATCTTTTTTTCGTGAAAAAGAATCACTTTTACATTGAATCTCGCTGATTTCTGCTTCACAAGAAACGAGAGCCCTTACAAAAAAAAAAAAAAGTGAGTGATAAGAATTTGATATGAAACTCCGACATCTGAAATTGGGTCAGGACATGATTTATTCTTTACTTCCACGGTTATTCAATAGGCAAGCTTCCTGAAAATGGTCTTCCGAATTGCAAATAACTTGCAATTGCCTTTGCACGGCGCCTCCTTCATCGGAAAATCTGAAAAAGAGAAAATTTAATCAGTTACCGTCTGATAGAGGAGGTGAAAATGCAAACAAGATAGAATTCCGAGATTGAAACGGGCATATTCAGTGTCTGTGTGACTGATAAAAATAAGGAAGTTATAGGAAAGCTTTCTACGTTTATCCAAAATGGTAACACCCCCTTTGAATACAGATTTTTTTAAAACAGTTTTGAAAGCAGTCATGAAAAGCCGGATTCTGCGTAGGTGCTTCGGAAAGTAAGGTAAAAACAGGGTTACACCTATTCCTCGATCTAACTAAATTCCATCTCTAGATAACAACAGACGATCGCAGCAATCAAATTCCACCAAATGAACAGTAGATGCCACGTGGCTGCAGTGTTTCCAAAGAAACGTTTTGGAATGAATATCCTCCCTACAGCTCGGACCCATGACCTAGCGACTTCCACCTCTTTTGTTTGCTTCGTGAGACGGCTATCTTTCGTTTTCCGTCCGTTCCTAAAGAAATTACACTCTCTTAAAAATTTAGAGTGACTTTGTCACTCTTACAAAAAGTCACCGGCAAATGATCCCAGACAGAGTGAGATAAGAGTGAGAAAACTGCATTATGACTCTTCATCGATAGGATTCTGTCACCCTAACTGCAAGAGTGAGACAATGTCACTCTTAGAGTAAGGGTGAAGGCGCTATCTGCTCACTCTAGCGAGAGAGTCACCACCTTTCCCATGATGCGTTCACTTCAGTAGGAGTGAGTGCGTTGCTTCCACACCCAAACGACGCCATGTTGGATGCCTGCAGTCGTTACACCTTGAAGACATAATGGAATACTTTTAGCTAACACAAGTAAGTGAAACCTTATAACTTTTCTCTTATCGTAAATTCTATTGTAATTTTGAAAAATCACAACATTTAAGTCAGTTTAATTCAGTTTCGCTTCCAGTTCTACTCGGTTCTTTGAAAAGTCACTGCTATGAGTAGGGTTAACATTTTGATTTACTATATGTACATTTTGTGTTTAGGTCAGGTCAAATAAGCATTTTTCTTTTCATTATAGACCCCCAAGAAAATAATTTTTGTATCCTCTACTACATTTGATCGTAGTGTTTTATTTATATTTCTGTATCTGAAATCTTTCATTCGTTATTTGCTTCTGAATATAATATTTCAGCATGTTTTGATACGTGTATATGCAGATCGGTAACGTACCTGCAGAATGCGCCTGTTGCAAATAGTATAAGCAAAACTTTAAATGAAAAGCAGGAAATAATGATCAATTATAATATATACGCTATTATCGAACCAAAATAAATAAATACAAATAATTATGTGGTTCACAAAATAGATTTTATATTTAGTGATCATAAGTTTGCATCAGCTGGCGCTTGTACGTGGAGACGATTTCATCACAAAACTTCTTTAATACATTTGTTCATAGCCGTATCAGAAAAAAAATCCACAGGCGTTGTAATATATAGTATAGCAACCGCACATGTACTCCTTTGCTTTAATTCTCCTAGAGCATAGTCAAGTGGTTTATTTATTACCGAGCCCCTTGAACGGCCCCACACATAAACATACTATGCCTCCGAGAACATACAGTTACACTGAATTTATCAGGCATTCTGTAAGTAAGAGCTAGTTTTCATTGCAGAGAGCCAAGATTAGTGCGCACTAATGTTCATAAGACGGATATACGAGATTTTCAGCCCTGTTTGGAAGTAATTCAATCGTTACAGTAGGTTTAATTTTACAGTAAAAAAGGTAAGTGTCGTAATATTATATTTAATAACCTGTCACCAATGCTTGATCATAGTTTATCCTTAATTATTTTTTAAAGTAGCCCTTTGTACAGAAAGTTAAGCATTGAAAGTAACAAGAACCAAAATACTTTTCGAGAAATTGTTTTCATGACTAGAATTGGTTTGTTTAAATATTATCGGATAAAAATGTTGTTAATTGGTCAAAGATATTCATTTAATAAAACTAGTTAGTTAAATACTAGCGAGAATATATGCTAAGGACTGGGCTTTGTTTCTAACTAAAGTACAGAAGCTCTAACTTTTTTTTAATGTTAATAACAACATATTAATTGCCTTAGTTATTGTGAAATAAGGTAAATTTGTGCTTATACTATTACAATTGTTAATAGTAGTGTAGTAGAATTAGTATCAATTGAAACAAGAATGAAAGTTTTAAAACTTTTTCTTTGATGAAAAGTTTACTGAGCTAAATACAGAAGTTGAGCTGTTGTAAGTTTCCGTGTAAATTAAACCCTGGTTAAGAACATAGTAACTGCTTGAATGTTGTGGCCCAGTGAGTGAGTGGAAGGAAGCATATTAAAACAAATAAGAGGAAAAAATGCTTCTTAACAGAGACAGAGCCAAAGTATACTTTAAAAATAATTTATGATACAAGTCAAAAAATAAATATAAATTGTGCAAAGAATTTAAAATTCTTTATTCTTATTCACCTATTAAAAATAAGTGCCCAACATTAAGTTTACAAATTATTCTAAATATTGAAAAGTTTAGTAAAATGTTGTTAGTGTTCTTTACATACATTTGTAAAATCAAATTTTTGCTTTCAAAAGCACCAGCCTTGTAATAAATAATAATTTCAGTGGCAGATACAGGAGTATTTTTAGGAGGGGAAAAGAAAGCTTCTTTTGTAAAATAAAATGCACAATAAAGCAAATGTCATTCTTAAGGGATTATTCGAAATTTTTATGTCGATTGTACCAGGTGACTAAAAATGACTGTAAGAATGTTGTAATAATGTCTCTTACACTATGAGTAATTGAAATAGAAAAATTTGACAAATTTACAGTAGCTTCCAGATATGCCAATTTTTTTTACTAGGCGCAGTAAACATATAAAATACAAAATTTAATTTTCATATGGTCCCCCTTTTTGTATAACATATTTGGAAAAACATTGTTCTGTCTCTAAGGAGGTAAATAAAAGAATTCTATGTCTCTGAGTGAAGCTTTTATCAAGATATCACAAGGTATACATCTTAGTATTTGTCACAAATTGCTAAGGAGATGTCTCAAAAGTGAGCAAAAAAAAAATACTTTTCAACTGACACTTAATTTATGTTAGTGGCCATTCGACAGCTAAATGTGACTTTTTGGAAATCATATTTTAGCTGGAACTTTCCTATAATGCATATTTTACGGTTTCTATTAAAATTAACCTGCATCATTTTCTCTTTCTCTAATTACATTTTTAAATTCCTTCTCTAGAAGCAGGGGCGTAGCCAGAAATTTTTCATGGGGGGGGGGGTTACGACTACTATAACTCATATATATATGTATACGTGTGTGTGATAATGTAGTAAAGAATATACATTTTGTATGGCAAAAATTTCCCCCATAAGGCCCATAACCCACCCCCCTTGGCTACGCCCCTGTCTAGAAGCATGATATAATGGGTGAAGGAACCCTTAAAAGGTAAATTATTGATAATTTCATAATGTATTTTGTATTAATGTAATGAGAGTTTTGTGCATATTCAGAATTGTTTTTGTTAGAGTCTATCTTAGGACTATAATACAGTGTCAATTTTGTCACTGTCAATCATCTAAAGGTTATCAGTGTTATCAGCAGAGTTCAAAAATTCTAAAATATCATTTTCTTCAAGAATTTAATTTTACTGTGTGATTATACTGTGGTTTTCTGAACTTGCAGGTGGCAAGCTACATTTCATTATTGACACTGGCAGACAGCATACATTTTGGTTCTCCAGAGTCTTCTACTAAATCAATATTGGTAAATAAAATTCTCATATTATTATAATTTATTTTTTACCTGGATGTAAATTCAAAATAATCTTTTTTCTATTGAATTTTTAAATTAACATATGAAGTATATCCACAATATTATGTATATATTGGAAATATTTCTACGTGCGTGTAATAAGTGCGTGAGGAATATACATTTTGTTTAGCAAAAAATTCCTCATTGGTGGGGGGTTACCCCCCCTAATCCCCCCCCCTGATTGGCTACGACACTGATTCCACAATATTGGGTTTATATTGCAAATATTCCTCATATTATACATGCCAATATTTTTAATGTGCCAGCATTTAAATATCATATTAATACTGATGAATTACCACTGTTTATTAATATATACATTATTTTTTCCTTTAAAATCTGAAAAATTATTTTAGGTTCATTTATATGCAAATTTATGAAAAACATACTTATACAAATACAAATTTATGAAAAACAATCAAATATTACTGAAAAATTTAATGCAATATAATAGGGCGTTGATTCTCACAGGGACAGGGAGGCATATGCCCCAGGCTCCAGATTTTAAGAGTCCTTAAATTTTAGCAGAATGTGAATTTAGTTCATTAAATTTTTCAACATAGGAAACGCGTGTTTCTTTTTTTTTCCCCAAAAGTTTGATGTCTCAGTGCTAAAATAGATCCCAAATAAATGGATGTGCCGAATTTAATGTGGTTTGTTTTATTTTAAAGATGCTTTAATCAGTATTCTTATCTATATCTGATAATATTCACATCGTGTGTCCCTCTTATAAAAAAGCTTGCTTTATACTTGTTCAATATTTAGACAATTTAAAGAATTGTTGACATTCAATTAATTTTTATTGATGAATGAGCAGTTGTCGGTAAATAAAAATTTATCATTTTCAGTTATATCATGAAAAAGTTAAGATTTTAGATTTACTTTAAGACTTCATTTTTAGAAAGCTAATTTCATATATTGCATAGAAAATGTTCATGAACATTCACATTTATAAAGCATATTTCATGTTAAATTTATTTAATCATGACATTAATTTGTACAAGAGCACCGTGGAAAATACAGGAAGACAATTGCCAGTGACAGTAAAGAGCCCCTCCCCCCCAATTCAGATTTATAACTTTTGACCTGGGTCCCAGTCTGTCATAACTGGTGCCTGGATATGAGGGGTGGGGTGGGGGCTGAAATTGTGCTGCCCCCTCCTTCCCCTTGATCTACCAGCAAATCATTTGCTTTTGCAATGATGCTTGAATGTAAATTTCAACTGAAGGCTCTTATATATATATATATAACTTGATTGCTTCAGAAAACTAAACTTTTAGAATACTTTTTATTTACTAAATGCTCATATTCTTTAAATATAGGAGACTTAATAACAGCGATGCACTGTGTGATTTTTTAACAACCTTTGATGAAGAAGAATGCTACTTTGGATGATCTAAGGTGTAAGTATTTATTTATTTACTATTTTAGGTTATTTTTTAAATTCAGGAGTTAGTTTTATAATGTCATTTGTTATGCATGTTCAGTATGCAATATGCATGTGTGTGTGTTAATTTTATGTAATTCTTTTGGATTTTAAGCATTACAATCCCATTTTAGAAGAATGTAAACCTAAAGCATTGAGTCAGATGGGTAGCATTTCTCACAAGATTATTTTGTTAAGTCTAGTGAGCAATAACAAAATGTTTCTATCAAGGTGCTTTTTACAAGAAATAATGCAACTTTTGAATAAGATTTAAAAGAATTCAGTTGAAATTCAGAATTTCTCTTGACTAGCAGTACTCATGCACTTTCACAAATGGTTAATTTACAAGAATTGTAAAATATTAAGAGAAAAATCCGTAACATACTGTATTTCCCCAAATAGAGGTAGTATTAGCTATCAGATGCTATTTCCACAATTTTAAATTTCCCCTTAAAAGTTGCATAAAGCCTGCAGTTTTGTTGTTCTATAAAAGTGCATCGTGCAATCCACGATAAAGCTTTCTGCATTATATAGAGTTTTTGACATATCTAGCTTGTCTTTAAAGCTTGTAGAGCCAAGTGATGAAGGTGAGTGTTTGCAAGAAAAAATGATTAATTTTGGCTTTTTATCAAGTTATCTTTTTATTTTCTAGTACTCTGAACTGGTCCTGGGAGAAATCTTTTGAATTTTGTTGTCAGTGGCATTCTGTTAAAGAGAAGAAGATTATAGGTTTATATAATTGGTAATCACACACATATTTTTGTGTTTTATTTATTTATTTATTTATTTATTTAATATTCTTGAATACTATTTCAGAGTGTGCATGCTTTTGATCTCTATGTACTGATTTTTTCAAAGCCTGTATCCCATTATTTTGAATAACTTTTTTTGAGATGTTCACTTCTTTTTTTAAATTATTTTTTCTTATTTTCCAAATTGTCATGCATTAGTTATTATTTTTTTTAGTTGTTTACTAAAGTTATGTTATTTTGGGGAAGTTAGTGACTATGTATTAATTTTTAAATATTTCGATTAAATTGAGAAAGTTATAGGGGCTATTCTTAAAAGAAAAACAATGTATATATTTTGGTAAAGTTTCATCAATTTATTAAATCAATGAATATATATGACTTGTTTTATTCCATATTTGGCATCAAGTTAATAAATTACTGGCAAAATCAAGTCATATTTGTAATATTTTATCAAGTAACAATGAAATAAAGTATAAAAATCTATATTTAGTGCCTTCAAAAAAAAAATTTTTTTTACTCGTTCACCCTCTCTATCTCTTAAAAAGAATGTTTTAAATAAAACCTAAAAACCCCTGTAGCTTTGATTTTTTTTTCGCTGTTCAAAGTTGTTGTTCAAAAAGTAAACTGTAAAATGCTACTTTCAGAGATGAGATTTTTCATACCTTTTCAAATGTTTAAAATGAACTGAGTTTTTTCAATTTTTCAAAAATTTTCTGATTTTTCATTAAGTTGTATATAAGTAAGATTGATTTAGTATCAGTAATAATTAAAGTATTTATTGAACTTGAAATTCATAAGTATTATTGTTGAAAAGTTGTTTGGACATTCTTTCAGACTTTTTCCTTTTCTTGTTAATCTCATATTCTCATATCTGTACTTTGGTATACACCAAATCAAAAACTGGGACACCAGTTTAGACACCATATCACATGTGTCACCCTTTGTGCTAAAATGAGATGAAATATACTATTTTTTTTTCAATTTTACTAATACAATATGTAAATGTAAACTTTACTCGCTTAGTAAATTAAGGTAAATTGAGATTCTTTAACCCTGCAGTATTCACAAAGTGTAATAACCTTGTCCATGTGCATATGTTGTCATATGTATATTTGAATATTACTCAAAAATATCTTTAGTCTAGTTTTTAACTGACTTCAAAAATATCTAGGTTATCAATTGGGTTCAGTACTCAGACATGTAGCAAGGATTTTCAGCTCCCGAGAACAAATTTTCACCCCTTTCTGTTTACCAAAATGCACTGAAAAAAGTTGTATATACAAATTGGTGCCTTTTGGCTACTGTGCCCCTCCTTGTCCCCCTCTAGCTACACCTCTGTCAGTACCGAATCCTTGTAAATTACCGGATTGGAAATTAAAAGTATTTTCAAACTTCCGTTTAGTTATTTCTTTCATTTGTTCATCTTCCACATATAGATGTGATCTTTGCTAAGAAAAAGAATGTTGTCATTTGATGTTATTTTACTTCCTGTTAATGAAAAGTTTTTATTGTAAAGTTGTCACTTTATTTTATATTTTAGTCTCTTCTTATTTACATGAAATAGTATAGTACAAGTCCTGAATATTTTCTATTTTTTAATGGATTGTAATAATTTGTAAATTTAATTTACCCATATTAAGTAATGTGTTAGTAAAGTAGTTAGTGTGAGTTATATTTATTTTGTCACTATTAGTTTGATGTTAGTTATTAAGAAAAGCTATATAGTGTGTTCCTTTCTTTTAATAAAGTATTTCGTACTCTCAATCACTTTGCATATCAGTGTATTCTAATATTAATAGGACATAGAGGACAGATTATTTTATAAAAAATTACAAGCATTTCATGCCTGTAAAATTAAAGATTTCTTTTCTTTTTCCATGTAAAGAAATAGTAAATACATTTTTTTGTTGTTTTTGTATTTTGAGAGCTGCAATATTAGGTTTTATTGCAGATTCCATGTAGCTTTTGTGTTCAGAGACAAAATTAGAATGCAAAAGGTGGCTTAAATTCTACATCTTTATTTTATTAATTTATTCATTTTTTGCATAATTTGCACAATTTTAACAGTAAGAACCCCCTTTCCCTTCCTTCTCTTACTCAGAAGGTTACAGTATATGTAAATGTTACTTGAGAGTATTTATTATTACCATACATATAAACTTTTTTGATATGCTTTTGTGCTGTTCCAAAATTGTATTTAACCTGCTCCTAAAGGTGTTCTAAAATGTATGTAGATTTGCACACTTTTTATAATAAGATTATCCTCTAATTTTAGTGAAATAATAACCAAAATGTTTTGTGACCTTATTAGTGTGGCCTGGGTCAAATGAATAGTTCTGTTGACTTACTCCTCTGTAAATCCATCCCCTAGTTGAATGTGTTAGGTTGTGCTTTACTTGGAGTTTTAAATTTGACTTTAAGCCATGTACTATACTGTTCGAATTAATTGGGACAAACATGTTTTTCTTGTTTGAGTTGGTATGTGATTACCAGTGATGACCCGAACCGCTTCAAATCAGTTATAACTGCCTAGAGGTAGTGTGATGGATCGATCTTGACTATAATTTAGTAATTTGACCGGTTTCAATGGATCAGCAGTTTAGTTGTGAGCCCTCCTGTGTGGCAACTGGTGGTTATAATTTTGCATTCCTTGTAACACGAGTTTCTTTTGCATTCAAGATGAATATTACTCTAGGACGTGTTCTAAAATAATCGCTCTTAATGAGCACACTTTTATGACTGTGAGAGATATAGCTACTTCAGTTAGTGTGGGAAAATAAAGTGTTTCAAGAATTTTAAGAAAATTTCAAGATTCCGGATCATCATCTCCAAAAAGAAAAGGAAAATGTGGGTGCTAACAGAAAACTACTCCAAGAACTGATAAAATTCTAATAAGTAATAGCAACATAAATCCTACAAAGACAAGCACAGGTCTTCGAAGGGATTTATTGGATTATGGTGTTGAAGTGAGTACCTCAACTGTACAGAAAAGGCTTCTGGAAATTGGTCGTAAAGCAACAAGACCGAGGAAAAATCAAGTTCTAACTCAGAAAATGTTGAAAAAACGTTTAGCATGGGCCAAAAAATACCGATCATAAACTGTTAACCACTGGAAGAAGATGATTTTCAGTGATAAAACACATTTATTTGTGCAAGGATACCAATCAAGTGTAGTTAGACAAAGCGAAGGTGAAACTCTGTGACCAGATCATATCCAACAGAATGTGAAACACCCATCTAAACAGATGCTTTGAGGTTTTTTCACAACAAATGGCACTACAAGCTTAGTTCCTCTTAAAGTCATGATAAATTCTGTCAAATATATAGAAATATTATGGAGTAGGATTGTTCCATTCATGGTAACATTTGACGGAACATCTCAACATGACTTGGCCCTTTGTCCCAATTCCAAATTGGTACAGACCTTTATATCCTAAAATAAAATAAAAATGTTTGATTTTCCTGGTAATTCACCAGGCTTAGATCCCATTGAGAAATTAATGACATATTCTCAATAATCGTTTAGCTAAGATGAATTGCATGACAACAAAACAAATGATAAAAAGTGCTATACAAGTGTGGTTTCACGATGATTAAGTCAAGAACATAAGCTTTAAACTAGTGGAGTCCATGCCAAGACATGTTGAAGAGGACATACTTCGTACTAATATAGAGATTTATCAGTCTACTGAAGGTATGTAATGATTAAAAGTAAAAGTTTTAGAAAAAGGCGTTTTTTTCCCGTTTGTCCCAATTAATTCGAACAGTATAGTACACACAAAACTGATTTAACTAATTTTATTTTTTATGTATTTAGCATAATTCTAGTATATGCTCTAGTATATTCTAGCTGCCAACTTTTCCTGATTTTGAACCTTTCTTCAGCCTTATTCACAAATTATGGAAAAAATAAACTTTTTTATTTTTCATTTTTAAGGATAGATTAGCAGTTATGTTTTAACTTTTCTAATTCTGTAATTACTTGTTGAAGTCATAATTTTTATCTTCCAGATGCTGTTAGAAGAAATCCTGAATATGAAATAATATTGAAACACTGATTTAGAACTCAGACATTGTGAATTATTAATATTTGATTGTGTGTTCACTGCCATTGCTTTTATAACTTATTCAAACCTGTATGAAATGGGTCTCAATAAAACATATCTTCCACTTTTTTCAATTCACAGGCTATTTTTTTTACTTTTGCATTTCTGTAATCGTCTGAATTTTTTTTTAGTTAGGTTATTCATGGTAAACTAAAATTATCTAGTCTGATGACTGCTCTGGACTTGGAAGTTCCATTAACAAAGTTTTTATTTAAAAATTTGTTCATATTTTTATTAACCTGAAAATTCAGGGGGAAGGGGGGGGGATGTGTTCTTTTTTTTTCTGCCCTCGGTTTGATTGAATTTTTTTCTAACATATTGAATTTTTCTGGTTTTACCTTAATCTATTGTTCTAAATCTATATTCAATAGTATAATAATTCTTGCATAAAATCTATATTAAAAGAATTTTTTTTTTTTTTTCAATTTGAAGTTTGGAAAAGTTTAAGTAATTTGTAGCTATTTTGCTGTAAAAGTGAAATTTAAAATCACACTTAAAAATAAATAAAGAAATGAATATGTATATATATTATAAAAATAAGAAACATCTTCTTATGAGATATGTATAAATTATGTTCAGAACCAGAATTTCGGTTTTTTTAAGAGGTGCAGAAAAATACAAAATTTCTTAGTTTCTGTGAGTCCCACCCCCTCGTCCAGACATTATCTATGGAGGTTATTATGGTTCACCCTCATGCTCTAAACTTCAATTATTTCTTTGTGTTATGGCAAATCTACAAGAGGGGTGTCTGCTTGGGGTTGGGTGACTTTTTAAGGGATTCTAACCCATATTCTTGCTCATACCTCTAAACTGTGAATTATGATTTTGGAGCAAGACAAAAATGCTGGGGGATTTCAACTAAATGGGCAATGTTGGGGATTTATAAAATAATTTGTTTTGATTTATATTACTTATGTACTGCACCAATGTGTTGGGATAGAAAAGAGTACATTTTATGAAGAAGTGGCCAAAACAAAAATATTTCTTTACCCCTTTTCATGAAAAAAAAAAAGAATCAATAAAAAGTTGTTTCCATTTTAAAAATACTCTATTCCTTTTTTTGAGGGGGGGGGGGATAAAAAATAAGTATTCTTCTAAATTTCCAAACTTGATATATACATTAACAGAGGTTATCAGCAGATAATTTATATTTTTATTTTAGCCAACAATTTGTTTAATATTTTTTGGTTTTCAATTAAAAGATAGTTATTACTATTTTAACTCTCATATTTGTATGTATAAATGACTGAAATTTACTTTCAAATAATTTCTTTTTGATAACAATTCAATCTTGACTATTTCTTATTTATTTTAAAAAAACACTTGATAATTGTAATAAAGTTGAAAAGAAAGTTTTAATAAATTATGCTTAAAATAAAAGCTATTTAAAAATCAAAATTATTAGTATTCTTTTGATTTTATATAAATATTTTATCGTAAAGGATTCTTATTGTTTTATTAATATTGTGTGTAAGTGAAAATTGTTCTAAACTGTACTATATAGGTAAAAAATAAGCTGTCAGGGATTACTTTTTATTTCAGCGGGAGAAAAAGAAACATTGAACATATCAAATATTTGTGCACACTGTTGAGTAATGTTGATCATCTCGATAGTCTGTATGTGAAGAAACGTCCGAAACTCTTATTTCCATTCTTGTTTGCTTACAGATTAACTCAAATGAAGTTATAGTACTGCAGATAAAGAAAGTTCTTATAAATCTCTTTGCTGATGGATTTTACATAGCTCAATGGCTATACAGATCACCCCCATGCATTTTGAAACTTTCACTTCAATACCTGATAAGTTTTGGCTGAGCAAACAAAACATAAACTGTCAACGAATTCTGCAACTAAATAGATCTAGAGGTTACAGAGGTTTAATTTAGTAGCCATGTGGAATTCTTGCGGGTACCTTTTAGTGATGCCATCATCTGATTATTAAAATGAACCTCTGTACTCCTTCTTAATCTGTTTAGTTTCAGAATAGGATGGTTGTTTAAATACTACATGCTTTTTGTGAACAGTCCACATTTCACAGGAACAAAAGCAAGAATTTAAAAATGCATGTAGTTAGATATTACTTGTATCATTGATCTATGTAAAATTTATTTTCCAGCTGCTTTGAATCATTCTGAGCATGATAATAATCCAAAATAGCCAAGAAATGGATATCTAAGAAGTTCTGGATATGAAATAGGGATCAATTTCTGATTACTGGGATATTTTGTATATGAAACAGATATCCATTTTTGGGACATTTGGGGATCTTCTGGAAGTTTAATTATTGTAACTGTGCAACATATATACAGATCTCTTATAGAAATGGATATTATAGATGTTATTTACTCATTAGAGAGATCACACCTCAAATCTCTAATAGAGGGATCTATTTTATGTTATCTGGAGGATCATGGACTTCTAATAGATATACCCAATATCCAGCTCTAATGTATTAAATTAAAGATTGCCTGTGGACAAACTTGTGCTGTGTGGGGAAATGCGGCAAAAAGATTTATTTGTACAATACGAAGAATATTTTCAAGACACGTGATATTGCAAGATACGTTTTAAATATATTTAATTTAAATTCAATAGCAATAAAGTTTTATAATTTGACAATATAATGCTTAAATATCAACTTTCTACTTTTTACCAATATTAATTTTTATTTCCAGTGTAACACTGAGTTACCAAAAAAATTAAAAATGGTATAAAATTATGTTAATTAAAAAAGGTTAAAATTATTTTAAGTAACTACTTATCAATATTGGATATATTTTGAATGTATATCCAACACTATAAATGCATTTTAAATATATCTGCGCCACACGCTAAGATTAACTTTATACGAATATTGATTTTTGTTTTCAATTTTTTAAACAATATTGAGTTAATATTTAAAAATTTATCAGTTGTAAGACTACTACAAAAATATTTCCAATATACACCCAATATTTAGATTTTTTTTTTTTTTTTTTTTTTTTTGTATGTTAAATTCAGCAGAAAAAAAAATATTAACATTATTTTGAGAATTTATGAGACCTAAATTATAATTTTTACCAATAATGGAATTTTATTTACCAATATTGGAAATTGGGTTTATTCTCAAATCGTTCACTTACTACTTTCCAGTATTGGTTTTTGATATCATTGTTTTCACAATATTGAGTTAATATTTAAAAGTTTATTGGTAACGAGACTACTTCAGAAATATTCCCAATATATAATTAATATTTGAATACACTTCATATGTTAATTTGAATTTTGCAAATAATGATAATAATATTTTGAGCATATATCAGGGCCAAACACTAATTTTTACCAATATTGGAAATAGTTTTTATTCTCAAAGTATTCACATATTATGTAAATTTTGTTATTTAAAAGTAATTACTTAATAATATTGGAAATATTTCTAATATACACCCAATATTATTGATACATTTCAAATATTTTAAGATTCAATAGTATTAAGATTGGTAAAATTTGCTTAGAAACGGGCAAAATATTAAATTTCTAATATTGGATTTTATTTTCAATTAATTCAGAAGATCGGGTAAATGTTGATACTGTACAAAAAATAACTTTTAATATGTGACATATTTAAACAACAATAATAATAATCCATACTGTTATCAGATACATTCTTATATATAGATAGATATATAAAATAAATTATTTTAATTTCCCTAAAATAGTTAATAGCCAGAAGCAAGGCATATTCAAGGAATAAATCCAGGGCCGTACCCAGAAAAAAAAAAATTGGCGAGGGTCCAAACGGTAGAAAAGGCAGAATTTTTCACAAAATGAGGTCATTATTATTATTTTATTAACAAAAATCGATTTTTTTTGAGGGGGGAGGGGTCCGGGCCCCCTGGATACGGCCTTGAATAATCACCCTATAAAAAGTGACGGTCACTCTTAAAAATAGTCAAAGCTCACTCTTGATTAGAGCAGTCCACTCTTTAAGGGATGGCGTGCTGTCACCCTTTCCTAGACTGAGGCACTCTTTCCCGGAGTGCGCTTTTGAATTCTCACTCCTAGTCCAGAGTCAGAAATGTCACTCTTCGGAATAGTGATTTCTCACTCTATGGAGGTTGGCTGATTTTTGTCACGAAGGTAGGGTGATATATCACTCCTCAGCACTGGTTTTTCACTCTTGATTATTAAGAGAGCAGGGTGATCAGCGAATAAGCCCTGATTTCAAAATTAAATATCTCTACAACAACGATCGGTAGAACTATGCGGTAAACTGTATGTTTATTAGCAAAACTGTAAAAATGGTGCACAAAAGTTTAGAAAATTTAGTTACGAAAATCGTCACCAGATGGCGCTCTGCGCTCAAAACTCTTTCTCTGAAAGGAGTAAAAAATAAAATAAAATAAAATAAAAATAAAGTGAAGCAGTCTTTGCAATCAGAATACAATTTTTTCAAAGTGTTCACCGTTCGAAACAATGAGGTCCAACTGGAGCATTGAGGTTTTGAAAACTGCGATGTGTTGCCGTAGGACTGTGTTGTATCTAATCGGTGAAATTGCAGTACCAAAAACACACGTTCTTCAATGGAATACATTATTTCACACTCTACGCTAGCCTCTTTTCACAATCCAACAGTCGTAGGGATCGCTTTAGACTTCCAAGCACATTTTAAAGGCTATTGATAGGTTATGGCGATTAGAGCGCCATCTGTTGACGATTTTCGAAATAAAATTTTCTAAACTTTTGTGCACCATTTTTACGGTTTTGCTAATAAACGTACAGTTTACCGCATACTTCTATCGATCGTTGTTGTAGAGATATTTAATTTTGAAATCAGGGCTTATTCGCTGATCACCCTGTAATTTCTTTAGGAACGGACGGAAAACGAAAGATAGCCGTCTCACGAAGCAAACAAAAGAGGTGGAAGTCGCTAGGTCATGGGTCCGAGCTGTAGGGAGGATATTCATTCCAAAACGTTTCTTTGGAAACACTGCAGCCACGTGGCATCTACTGTTCATTTGGTGGAATTTGATCGAAGAACGATCGATAGAAGTATGCGGTAAACTGTACGTTTATTAGCAAAACTGTAAAAATGGTGCACTAAAGTTTAGAAAATTTTATTTCGAAAATCGTCAACAGATGGCGCTCTAATCGCAATGACCTATCAATAGCCTTTAAAATGTGCTTGGAAGTCTAAAGCGATCCCTACGGCTATTGGATTGTGAAAAGAGGCTAGCGTAGAAAGTGAAATAATGTATTCCATTGAAGAACGTGTGTTTTTTGGTACTGGAATTTCACCGATTAGGTACAACGCAGTCCTACGGCAACACATCGCAGTTTTGAAAACCGATTCAATGCTCCAGTTGGACCTCATTGTTTCGAACGGTGAACACTTTGAAAAAAAATGTATTCTGATTGCAAAGACTGCTTCACTTTATTTTTATTTTATTTTATTTTATTTTTTACTCCTTTCAGAGAAAGAGTTTTGAGCGCAGAGCGCCATCTGGTGACGATTTTCGTAACTAAATTTTCTAAACTTTTGTGCACCATTTTTACAGGTTTACTTATAAACGTACAGTTTACCGCATAATTCTATCGATGTTTGTTGTAGAGATATTTAATTTTGAAATCAGGGCTTATTCGCTGATCACCCTGCATTACGATGCAGCAGACGCAAACCCTTTTCTAAATCATGTGACATAACTTTCTTTTAAAACAAGATATCTGAGTGTAACTCTAAATTTAAATTCGGAGTGTAATCCACGTCCAATTTTAACTATTTTCTCATATTTAGCCCTGCGTTTTCAAGAAAGAATCCCGGGTTACTCATTACATGCTAATCACGTGATTATCATCATTTCAAATCAAATGCCTTATCATGAACCGTACTTTCCGGCGTTTAATTTCTCGAAAACTCATTAAAATTGGTTACATTAAAATTGCTGCACGCACTTCAAAACTGGTACTCCGCGTATTTCAAAATCCTCTGCGATCGGTTAACGATTTTCTTCGATCAAGTGGTAAGCATTGCGTGGGAATGGGAAAGCTACACCCTATTAATTTTAGTAAGCCAGAGCCAATTACAATTAATGCGAAAGTTCGCTCTGTGACATTAGTTCGTAGAATAAATGTCAGAAGCCCTCGTCACAAGTTTATGGCACTGTATAAAAAGGTGGAAAATCATGAATCTATTCGTATAAGTCTTGATGAATATTAATTATGAGAGCATCCTTCTAAACATGACAGAAAGATTGATGATGTGTTTTCAGTTTTAAACCCATTGAATATATTCTTATGAACATATTACTTTATGATAGTTAATGTATTACTATGTGAATATTAATAGCAGCAGTGAATATTCATTGAAAGATATCCCCGTTTACGGTATCTGAAAGATGAATGTTTCTAACTTGAGAGCCCGATGAATATATTCTTACTAACGCCTTACCATATGAATACCACATCAAGGTAATCATAAATGATGTAAAATATAGTTTAACATAAATCCTTACGAATAGTTAAGGGGTCTTGTACACTTTAAAAATGATGAAAATTGAAATCTTTTATGTATATGATCCTATATTTACAAAAATAATTTATTTACATGTGAGAAACTTCGTATGCGAATAGAATGGCCTTTTCTATTTACATTAATGTCTTCAAAAGTTTTCTAAGTTAATTACGAAGAAATAGTTTATTAACTGATTAAAAGCAACAATTTTTATATTGGGTTCACTGCATGCTGCCCAGTATACATAAAAATCATTTTACAGTATACTTTTTCTGCATACACTCTGATAATACTCAATTAAAATGACACATTATCATGCAGATGTTGCATACCTATCTACAGAAAAATGGTAATTAATTTAGTTTTTCACTAATTAACAAATTAAATTATTTGTAAATTAAAAATTTATATAAAATGGATATAAAAATGGGTCATTTTAATTGTGCATTATCAGAGTGTATGTAGAAAAAACAATGAGTCTGAGAAACGATTTTTACGCGTGTTAGGCTGCTCGCAGTGAACCCACATGCAGAAGATAGTTGCTTTTAATCAGATAGTTATTTTAAATTTTCTAATAAGCTTGGAAAACTTTTGAAGACATTAATGTAGAAAATGCCATTGTACTCATGTGCAAAATTTCTTGTCGGAAATAAATTACGACAAGAAAAATGCAAATATGGGATCATATACATGAAATCACTTTTTTCGATTTTCGTCACTTTTGAAGGGTACAAGATCCTTAAGGTCACCCTGTTTCAAAAATGTATGAATTTGTAATTTAAAATTCATTTCCTAATATACAGTTACGATTATCCCTGACTCACCGACTCACTGATTCTGTAACAATTCCGGAAAATCACTCCAAAATAAAACTTTTACCGCCATCACTGAAAGATTAATATGTTTAGCATAAAAAGCATAATAGCATCTACACCGTTTGTACGATCCACTTGGAATGTTTTATAATCACGTATAAAAATTTATTAAACAATCTACGCTACTTTAAAAAAATAAAATGCACCCTACTCCTAATTTTTGTGCGTTTTTTTTTTTTTTTCAGCTCTATTTTATATCCGAGAGTAAAAAGAAGATAATCATTTGCGTGACAAAATTAGCTGAGATGACGCCGTACTGAAGGAACCATCGTAAGGTTTTGAAGAGAAAGTTGCGATTGCAATTCGTTTATAATAATTTTCCCAGATAACACAGTTTAATGCTTTTTCATTAAAATGATATCGTCTGCAGCCTGACCATGGCACAGTGGTTATGTCACTGAAAATGGTAGACGGCCGAAGTGTGAAGGTCACGGTTGCCTGCACGTTTTCCAGAGTCGGCAGTAAACAGTTGCTCTTCTATACCGATCTGAAAATGGTTGGGCCTCATAAGGTTACACTGTGATCTCGTATTCAACTCTGGATAACCCTCTTTACACATCCCGTTTAATCATGCAGTTACCCTAATTTCGAATCGAACGAACATGACCATATTTTCCAACATTTCATTACTCGAAGCTCATTATATGTGGTTACTGCTGTGCGCAGTTCAAAATTCAATTGGCATGCACATATCAAAATACTTGCGATCGGTTAACGATTTTCTGCATTCAAATGTTGAGCATCGTGAATTTTGCGTGGGAAGGGAGGCAATTTTGGTAAAGGATAGTTAATAAGTGCCGATGGGAAGTTCGCCCAGGAGCTTTACATCTGTGACGTAAAATAATATTAAATGTCACAAAGGTTTATGACTTTATATTCATTGTTGAAAAATAATTCATGCAATAATGTAAGCTAAAAAGAGTATTTATTAGAGAAGTTAAGAAGTCTGAAACACATCGATGAATGCACTTTTTAATCCATCTGTGTCCAGATATTTTTGCGACTTTCTTCGAGTTTTTGCTAACTTCATCAATAGTAGATAAATGTCTGATGTCAACTTCTTGAAAGAGGGATGATTTCTTTTTAAATCATTACGTATGAAAATTGAAATGTCAACATCCTACTGGGTCATGTTAGAATATTTTGTGGCGTTGAGGTTCAATACTCATGAAGGCTAGGAAAATAATAAAGGCTAGAAAATAAGGCTAGGAAAAATAAATAACGGATTCGACTGATAGTGAAAGTGCCGTCCCCAAAAAGGGACACTAGGCATAAATTGGTTAACCCTTTAACGGCATAAATTGGTTAACCAAAGTTAGCGCCTAAAGTAAATTCTCAAAACAGAAATCAACTAAACGATATCGCCTACATTTCGCAAGAAATCGCCAAACCCTATGTTAAACAATGGGAACCCCAAAAATTTTCTATATCGCGTTCTACTTAACCGGTTTCATGCAATAAAATGCAAACGTTAATAATTACGTAGGTGTTTCAAAAAGTAAGGTAAAAAGAGCTCTGACGGGTGTGCAACTGATCCGTATGAATAAAAATCCATCTTAAGATAACTAAGACGATCACAGTATACGATCGATGCCAGTAGATGGAGCTGGTTGTCCAGTAACAAGACAAAATCTCAGTTAGAAGATGGCTGCGTTAACGGAAACATGGTCCGCAATTGATTTGTGCTACACTGGGTCGATTGTGAGATTCAATTCACCGTAGACGACCGGGATTGCTCAAGAGAAGTGTCCTGTTGTTGCACGACAATGCCCGACCGCATGCAGCCACAGCTACACGTGATTTGCTACAGCGTTTCCAGTGGGGAGTATTGGACCACCCTCCTTACAGTCCTGACCTCGCACGAAGCGATTACTAACTAATTTGGACCTTTAAAGAAACACTTGGGAGGTCTGCAGTTCAGAACCGATGCTGAAGTTCAGCAAGCCGTCTTGACGTGGTTGCACAACCTTGACGCTGATTTCTTCGATGCTGGTTTCGATGGTTTGGTGTACCGATGGAACACATGTCTGGAAACTCATGGTGACTATGTAGAAAAGTAATATGTACATGTGCCTTCTTACATTGTATATATATATTTTTTCCTGAATAAACGTTTTCTCTAAATGGGCTTGTTACCTTACTTTTTGAAACAAACTCGTACTTGAAGCGTAGAACACGTATCACAGAACAAATTTAACATTTCAGGAGCAGATCATCTCAAAAATTGTTATCAATATTTTTATAAACTTTAAACCATATAAATAATGCCCTAATAGTGATACATAATATATATGATATATAATTTAGTACAGCATATTTGTGACATGCTTCCGCCGTCTTCTGAAACATATAACACTTATAGCAGCTAAATGCAATGATTTTAAAATAAAAGTTTTGCGCTACTTTTACTGTCAGTTAAAATAAAATCAATGAGATCCAGTCTCCAGAATTCACTTTCAACAATGGCTACCTACAGAAATGTACTGCAAAGTGCCCGTATACTTTTTATAATGGCTTCTATCAAGGCCGTACCCAGGGGAGTGGACAAGGGGGTATGGTCTCCCCCCACGCCGAAATTTAAAATTTTGTAAACAAATTAATAATGATGAAGTCTTTTTGTGAAAAATTCTGCATTTTTCACCGTTTGGTCCCCCTCCGAAATTTTGGGACCCACCTCGATTTTTTTTTTTCGGGGTACGGCCCTGGCTTCTAGATCTAATACACTACCCGGTAGTGGCCTAGTCACTGAGCTCCATTCCCGTAAGAACAGAAAAAGTGAAGCAGCGCCGGCTTGGGCAGTGCTTGGGAGGGTGAACACCTCTCTCGGCAGGACTGCTGTGGGACCGTGTACGTTTACGGAAGCTGGTGTGCGTAAAATCTGTTCATGTCTCATATGCCCTCCATGTCTAAATGATACCTCTGGGAGTATGAATTCAGGAGGTAAGTCTCCCATTTGTAATTATTTCAAAATTAGGAGACCACTCATGGGAGGGGCAACGCTGGTCTGCCTACAAGGCGCCCCATAATGAAATGGCAAAAATCTCCGGCGCACGTAGCGGTCAAGCCTCCGGTAGGCCGCTGACCCGGTCATTGGAAAGAAAACAAATATTTACTACAGAATTTACTTGGAGATTCCCCAATATTTACAAAAGAACGGAGTGGCAGATGGACTGACAGACGAACAAAACGAAGTCATGAACACTCTCAATTAATGGAAAGTATTAAAAAGGTCTAAACATCTCCAACCGGCGCCATCGTGATTCTACCGGGCCTGCTTGTGCACTCCGATGAGTCATCCAAAGAGGCCTGCGGAGGCTCACTTATTGGTTCCAGCACTTATATACGTCATCCAAAGAGGCCTGCGGATGCTCACTTATTGGTTATAGCACTTAGATACGCCATCCAAAGAGTCCTACGGATGCTCACTTATTGGTTCCAGCACTTAGATGCGTCATCTAACGGCAGAATCTAACCAATGAGGAAACATCGTTGTCCTCTTTCGTAGTGCACAAGCAGGCCCGCTAGAATCACGATGGGCCCCCGCTCCAGCCATTATTCTATTCAAGTTGCTCTAACGTGAAACGAAATTGACTGCAATTTTAGAAAATCATGTTACTTAAATAAATAAATAAATAAAAATCGTGTCATCATGCATTAAAATAAACTGATAATGCCAGTGACTTCAAAACGTTTAGGATGTCTTTTTCAAGCTGTACCATGCCGTAATGAACGGTGAACCTGTACAAGACATGATATTAATATAAATAAATAAATACACAAATAAATAAACCTCTTAACCCATTAACGCCCATCTGTTTTTATCACATTCTCCAGTTCATGCTAATGCCTGCAGTTATAAATAAATGTCTAATGTTAGTAAGACATGAAAAATGTATTTATTTTTTTAAAGAATTTGAATAAAAAAGAGGAATATTTCCAATCTACTTTCCTATCGCTAAACATTTTGTAAGAATCAAATTTATTACACGCGAAATTAAAATAGGAAAATGAATTAACGCTTCGGCATTTTTGCGACTCATGAATTTTGCGAATGTCCTCAAAAAAGGACGCTAGGTTTTAAGGAGTTACAAAGAGAAGGAAGTTTCTGCGAAACTTATCGCAGTTCAGTTCCGAGTTTAGTATATCCAGGAAATCTCTTAAACAGCGCGGGTTTTTCGCTTATGATAGTCTAGATTGCAGCTTATGGAAAGCGATCCTTAGTTTTATGGAGTCTATCTGTCTAACGCATTCAGTTTATTTCCCAGCCGTGAAACAGGTATCGTTTCTCTTCTACCAACAGTAGGGTGGAGCGAAAAAAAATCTTTATTTCAAAATTCATACTGCCTGAGTCACTAATGGGTGCAAAACTGATAAGAACAAATTGTTTCTAATTTCAGCTCAAAATATTGTCGCCTTCAGGCTCCACAACTCAAGCGAATATATTTCTAGCTTCTTTTTATTAAAATAATAATCTTTAATTAATTAATTGAATAATAAGTTATGCTTTCATTATTAAATTGCTTTATTAATACGTTATTATCACACGTCAGTGCTGGAAATCGTAGATTTAGAAGCAAATGTCGACTTAGGATCTGATTCAGAAATAGAATATACCTCAGAAAATGATGACGATATTGTCAATCAGGAAGCCAAATGTCGGAAAACGACTGACGACGAGATTCCCTAAATTTCCAAGACAGACACAATGCCCGAACTAGCCGCCGTTGTTTTTGATAGAGCAGGTGTGTATCGGAGTATTAACTATTCAATTAATTTATTAAACGTAATTATCTCAATAGAAATTCATAAAAGACTAAAAAAAGACACTGGGAATATATTAGCTTGAGGTGTGGAACCTAAAGATGGCAATGTTTTGAGCTGCAAATTTGGAGACAACTTCTTCTTATCAGTTTCGCACCATTTAATGACTCAGGCAATTTGAATTTCGAAAAAAAGTGTTTTTCGCTCCACCCTAACCAACAGCCACCTTCAGTCAAAAAAAAAAAAAAAAAAAAAAAAAGAATACTGCTAAACATCCGATGTCAACTTGCTCAGTAGTTTGTGACACAACTTGGACATGCACATGTCGGTTTCATCTTCATTTGCACACAAAGCGGTCAATCACGAATTACGTCTAATTTCCAACCGCATAAACAGAAGCCATATTCGCCCTCTCGGACTTAGTACGTCTTCAATTCGAACGCTTGACACCTGACAACAGCGAACAAAAAGCCTGATCACGCAGGTCTTGCCGCCGAAACGAGACTTTGACAGCGCAATAAGCGCCCACGTTTCTTTCCACTCGATGGCAACAGCAGAACGCCTGACACTCGCCCGTGCGCCGCCCCCGCGGGAAAAACCTCATTAGTATCACGCACGCACGCACGCACGAGTTAGCAGAACTCATTAGTTAATACGCAAACCCGACATGTCACACACAAACGCATCGGTATCACCCACGTGACACGTAACGCCAAAATAAATGTCCACACCCAATGAAACAAAGACCCCCCCCAACTGTCAAGAGCGTTTGTCAGGAGTCTCCGTAACAATTGGAAACGGCAAGGCAGGCTGCCCAAATGCGCCATAATCCACACCCCCCCCCTCCGAAAATGGAATTAGGGACTTCGCTGATAATAACTCCGGCGAGTTCGAGTTAATAACGCTCCCTAGATTAAGCGGGGGCTACACAGGTGCTGTATGTCACACACCAGAGTTTAGACACTGCCGGACTGGACTGGACAGCTACGGAAAATTCAATAAAAGGTTATCAGATGTCGCTCTCTTGTTGCGCCGCTATAGCTCTGTTGATAAGACGCATTTGCTCGGTGGGCAGGAAATTATTAATTATATCTGTTGATTCTGAGGGGGCTGTGTAATACATTTTCGACCTCTGCGTTTTGAATCTACTTAAAAGTAGGAAGGAGGGATTAGATTAAATGCCATGCGATGAGTCTTTCGGTCGAAAACGCTTTGCTGAAGATGAAATTTCGTATCAATTGACAGAACTAACCTGATGCATGCTATAAGGCATCAGCGAAGATTTTCATGTAATGTATGTTTTGGTGAAATTCTGTGTACGGTTCGCTAAATTATTTATTTAACCTCAACTATACCAGCGTTTAAGTTAAACTGCGATCTACTAAATTCATTTTGAATCAATGCATTCTAATATTGAATCTACAAAGTACTCGTAAATACCAAAAACTTACACAATCCACATTAATCCATACATTTAACCCTTTGAGGTGCAACCCTTTCCCAATGCTGAAAAAAGGGCAGCCGTTGCCATCGCTCGATTTAACTACCAGCAAGATGCCGGATGATCGAAACGTTCATCGCGTGCCACAGGTCTGGGGACCCTTTTTTTGACGCAGCTGGCTGTGCGGCACAGCATTCGAATTGCATGCATCTTTAAAATTTGAATAATGCGGAACGTAACGTACCAAATGTGAACATGAATATCCATAAGTAGGATGATTTTGTCCGAACAGAGTAAATGCCCATATTTCGTCAGTTTCAATAGTCTTGATCTAGTATTACCCAAGTTCGCCAAAGTTTTTTAAAGCGTTAGTGACAATGTTTCAACAACTTTTGTCTTACAGAGAAGTAGAAACAGAATCGCTTTATTCGTGAGTATTAAATAAACCTAAATTAGAAAATTTACCTTGAAAATTTTATTTTAGATTTATTATCATTATTTAGTGTACAAAAAATTCATAGAAAAGCAACAAGTTGTCGTATGAATATGCGATTTGCACAATAATACTTCACAGACTCGCGATTTTTTTTTTTTTTTTTTTTTTATAGTAAAAAAAAAAAAAAAAATTAATTCCAAATGTTGTTCATAGGTGGCGCCGTATCGTCACAGTAAGAAAACAAACGTAATGTAAGGTGTTTAATCATTTTATTAAGCAGAAAGCAATGCCTTTCATTACCAGAGTTCAATGTGTGCACCTTTTGTTGCTCGAACCATATCTAAACGATAGTCAAGTTAATCCCATGTTCTAGCTAGCATTGGTTGCGGTTTTTCTTGAACATGTTACGAAACTTTCTCTGAACTGTAGTTATGGATTTTTATTCGAAATACCAACCTACGCAATGCGCTTTCTCAATTGCAGTCTTCATAGCTGGCATGAATATTCCTGCACCGTCAGTGCTATTTGAAACTCACGAAAAATTCCTATTGGCTCTCACTGCTTAAAACTGGAGATGCAGCGCCATCTATGAGCGCATTTCGGAAGTAAAGATGGAAAAATAAATTCTTGAATCTGTGAACCATTATTGTGCGAACCGCTTATTCATACAATGATTTGTTGCTTTTCTGTGAATTTCTGAAATGTGTCTAAGGCTTTTTGGACACCCTGTATATTTACAAATAGGAGAATTGTCGTGAAGAATATATACATGCCTTAAAAGCAATATTTCAAATCAATTTATTAGAAAATGTTACTACGAAATAAACAAACAAATAAAAATATCCCATTTTATTTTGTTGAAATATGTAGTTCGACAAGTTTACTTATATAGACGTAAACTTGAATAAATTACTAAACTAGGTCTGTATCAAATTTCTAATTAAGGTGGCATCGTATATATCCCAAATATGTGCTCAACCTTTCATAATATAATCTGGCATGGCTTTACCTTTAATCCTATACATTACGTTCTGAAAATCCTTTACATTTTAAGAAACATTAATTAATTATTACAGACTACATGATATTTCCCTGACAGATTATTAGTTCTAATCCTGACTTATCAAAATTGATTCAGCGCTGCTAAGCCGCCATGTGATCTCTTTTGAGTGTTACTTTAGCACCAGAAGACAGTGTCATGGATTTCAGTTTACGGTACGTCTAATTATAGGTAATTTACGATAAGGCACTATTGAATTACACTAATAATATTGTGTAAATTTATTGTATGGTTGTGGTTTTTTTTTTTCAAATTTAGAGAAAAAAGGTTAAACTTAAGTTCAATATTCCATATCAATACCATCAATATTCCATCCACAGCAAATTTCCATATCGTTACAAAATTAAACGCAAAATTTTAATATTTTCTAATGCCTGATTTCAGCTATAGATTGCTTTAAAATAGGGTTTTTAAATTAAGGACAATTAATTACGATAAGGTAATACAACACTCTAAAATAATAAGACAATAAAGGAGAACAAAGAATTTTCTATAGAAAGGGATTGTTAAATAAAAATTATAAATATAAAAACGTAATAAATATAATGTTTTTATCATAGAACAAATACTTTTTTTTTAAATTACTTTGCTTAAAAATTGACGTATCTCACTTTAATTAAACTTCTGGCTAAATGAAGAAAGCGTATAGGGAGAGATTTGAACATTAAATTTCCTATTTGCATAATGCGGAATAAAAACATAAATTTAATGGACCAGAAAGTTTGGCCTGTGAAGAAAATTCCCTAAAACTTTTCTCACAAAAGTAATTTCATGCGCCAGTCTCAAATTTGTTGATTTTTCAGGACTTGAGATATTTCCCAAGGGCACAATGATATAAACTCAAACCACGGGATATAAAAATTAGAGATTAAATATGACTGAAGCAGGTCAAGAATTGAAATGAAATTAAAGCACAAAATCGTTTTTAATTCAGCTTTGTTTTTAAGAAAGTAATTATCTAAATGCAGTAAACTATACTGAGCAGTGGTATGGCGAATTGTTTATAATATATAGAATGACAATTTAAACTGCTAAATCATTGAGAGTATTTTAAACACGTGTTTGTGTTTGTCATTTTTCATTGAACTGAAAGTTTTTTAGTTATTTATTATAAACAAAACACAGTTACCCGAAACTATTTATTATAATAGATACAGGAGACTTTCGGCTAATTCTGAACACATGACCCATCCCCATTGTTATGCTTGTCATACCGTGAGATCAGATTTTGTAGTCCTTTTTCATAAAAGTCTGTCGCCTGAGCTTGAAGACAGCATGTGACAGCCATCTACAAGACTTTACCCCTCTAAGGAAATACTTTTGATCGGAAAGGAAGATTTTTAGTCTCAATAACAGACGGAAATCGCTGGGAGTAAGATCAGGGTTGTAAGGCGGATGATGAAACACTTCCCTCCGAGACTGTTGCAGCAGATGTTTTGTGTGGTACTTCTTATGCAAGGGAGAGCTGTCGACAACAGCACTGATCATCCCTCGTTGAGTACTTTAACCCTTTGAGGTGCAACCCTTTCCCAATACTGAAAAAATGGCAGCCGTTGCCATCGCTCGACTTAAATACCGGCATCTCCTTGAACTCAAAAAGAAACACATTTTCGGCAATAAATTTTACATGAATTACAAAACTGGAAAACAAAATCTTTCAGTATGTCCATAATTCGCTCTTGCACATTTCAATAAAAAATTTTTTTAATTTAGCTGTCGGCTTATAAAGAGTTCATTTCAGGTTGACAAAAAATGAAACATATTTTAAGAAATATCTATACACGATTTTATTTTTAATGATTCATGAATGTGAATGTCAAGAATTGACAATGAAATATTTAATTATTTATGAATTTCTTATATTTTTGTTAATATTTAGAGATACTCGAGTTTCTCTTCATTTAACCACTTGTCAAAATTAATTTGATTAAGCTTTCAAAAGCTGTCAAAAATTTGATGGCCACAGAGTTAGTTCACGAATGGAAATGTAATTAAACTTGCTGAAGGTTCAAATGAACCTGTCTGCAATTGAAGTTTGTTTTGAAGAAAGTAATTGTTTAAAATATTCCAATAAATTTCACAGAGCGTTAATAAGGTGTGCTGTTATGATATTTAGAATTAACCTGAAATAGTGAAAACTGCAAAATAAGCACGTAAGAATTACTTAACGTTATTGCGATCGTTTCGGAATATACAAAAAGGTTCACCCCTCTTCAGCTGAGGCCCAGAGGTTTTGATACTTTTCTTGATGTTTTTTTTAATACTTGGGAGACATACAGGGTGTGTCAAAAATGTGGTGGCACGCTTTAATTCTTTATGTGTTAGAGATAAGAACAAGGCAGGGAAGACTCTGTAACCACAACAACAACAACAAAAAATCCTCTCGTAAATTTTTATAAAGCTAAACTTTTTAAATTTGTACACCCCCCCCGTGCAAAACAGTTCCCAGTTAGTAAAAAAATGCCCCATGTACTAATGAGGTGATGTACAAAATTTGAGTTTTATATTCTAAAAATTGCCCGAGATATGAATATAAATATATGCTGTCTTTTCAGTGGCTCTCGAAGGGAAAATTAATGTTGGACGATCGCGTTTTAGGATTTTTGCAAAAATTAGGAAAGAAAATAATTAATTTTTTCTCACTCTAGCATTAAAAATTCACATTCATATTCATGTAGAGCCCCTGATCGTCTTTGTTTAAAGATGTCTCTGAGACGTTTCATGATGAAAAGTTGAAATTTTGTTCATCCCAACATTAGTTCCTGGGCCACATTTTATTTAATGAGAATTTTTTTGTACGGGGCGTTTGTTAGAATTTAAAAAGAAGAATTTAAAAAGTATCACTTTTAGAAAATCATCCAGATTTAAAATTTTTTTTTTTATCGTATTCTTTTTTCTTACCATATTTTGATTCAGAACATTACTTCACTCTGCATTACCCATTTATTTCTAATAGGTAAATAATTAAAGCATGTTAATACTTTTGGGGGCACCCTGTAGATGATTTTTATATACTTAATTTTGATATTTGTTGTCATTTACATTTTTTTTCCCAACTAAAAAAGTCGGAGATGATATTTCAAAAGGCGACAAACGGGCGTAGTCGGTACTTTTGCAGCTCAGTGAGTTAGAATTTGACCTCGGGAGATTCGACCTCATGTTGGTGGAGCTTTTTTTGCAGTTGAAGAAGGGTGAACATTTTCGTATCACACGAAACGAGCGCATTTACGTATAATACTTTTCCGAAAATCACTAAGTGGGTATACGTTAAAATACTCCGACAAGCTGGAAAAGTTAATGTGACACTTTATTAGACGAATCAAAGCACTAATATCTTACAATAAATAAATAAATAAATGTAGTCTGAAATACTTTCATATTTTAAATACGCACTAAAGTGCTATATATTAAAATCGTATCATAATTCATTTGTCATCCCTATTTTTCTTCCTTATTCCATTAAGTTGGAAAGTGTATCATTATTCATGAGTTTGCCGCATTTTTCTTTCCTGTTCCATAGAACCCTTCTTAGGAATCGAAATCTGTATTAAAATTGTCTACTGAAACTGTTTTACAATCTTCGCCAAGCATATTCTAAACTACGCTTCACAATAATAAATATTGTTTGGAATATGCATTATAGTCCATGAGTGTGCCGTGTTTGCCTTTCTTGTTCCATAAAACACTTCTTCAGAACTGAAATATATATTAAAATCTCCTACCAAAACTGTTTAACAGTCTTTGTCAGACATATTCTAACTATACTTCACTTTTATAAATACTGTTTGGATAGTATATCATAATACATGCGTGTGCCGTATTTTTCTTCCCTGTTTCATAAAACACTTCTGTGGAATTGAAATCTATATTAAAATGGCCTACTAAAACTATTTTACAATCTTCGCCGGGCATATTCTAACTATACTTCTCCTTTGTAATATTTGGCTCCAAACTTGGTGGTAAATCATCAAAAATTGCGAACCTTGGCGACTTTCAAACATTTTATTTTCTCCCCTTCCCGCGCTATGCTCCATTTTGACACATTTGAAAAGTGCCTCGCCGTGACAAATCGTGTTAGTTATGTCGACGCTAAAAATCTGATTGATTTTGTGCTAAAAATACGGAATTTAATAACTCATGCAACAGCAAATCATTAACTATAACAGCATTAACACTATTCACATCGCAATGTCAATCGTATAGCTCTGCTCTCTTTATCCACAGTCTGTTTCACCAAACTTACAGTAAGAGAGACTGATATCTATAGATTTCCGAGGTGATCGTGACGTCACATAAATCGTGGCATCATATTTCTTGATCTTTCTCGTAACTTCTTTCCTAGCTGAGGCACAGCCAAAGTTTCACTACTCTCGAGAATTTTCTTTTGGTCACCAAAGTCGTCAAATTTGTCGCCAAGTCGTCAAAACGGTCGCCAAGTTTGTCGCTGAGATTAATTGGTCACATACACGTTTCACTTGCAGGAATCCTGTATAACTTTCTTTCCAGCAACACACATTAAATGAGGGTAAAAAAATTACAGATTTATAACAATACCTTTTTGTTTGTGTTAATTTACAAAGTTTCAATTATTTCATGATATAAGACTAGTTTCCTGTTGCGTGTTCTAGTTAATACATTGACCTAATTTTAAACTGCATTTGTGGTTGTTATTTTTCACTGCCACATGATTTTCCAAATGTTTAAGCTAAAAATATAATAAAAAAGAATGAAAATCTGTAACACTGTCACAAACGCGCTATAGTGCTGTAAGTTAAAAGCGTATCATAGTCTATGCGTCTGCCCTATTTGTCTTCCTTCTTTCATTAAGTTGGAAAAGGTTTCATAACCCATGAGTGTGCCGTATTTGGATTTCTTGTTCCATAAAACACTTCCTCATAACTGAAATATATATTAAAATCTCTTACCAGAACTGTTTAACAGTCTTCCTCAGGTATATTCTAACTATATTTCACTTTTATAAATACTGTTTTGAAAGTGTATCATAATACATGTGTGTGCCGTATTTTTCTTCCCTGTTCCATAAAACACTTCTTATGAATTATAATGTATATTCAGGTCGCCTATTAAAACTGTTTTACAATCTTCGCCTCGCTTATTCCAACTGTATTTCACTTATTTCAACTACATCTTACCTCACAGTAATATAGACGCCTTTTTAGAAGCTAATTAATATTCCCATAAAGTATTCCTATAAAATATTCCCATAAAGTATTCCTATAAAATATTCCCATAAAATAAACAGTTGGGTTTGACAGTTTCTCGCCAAATATAGCGATACCGCCAGGTTGCGTTCAGTTTTGGAGACTTATTTTGTGGAACCAAACATTGCGATGAATTGTCGAAAATGACCAACCTTGGCTACTTTTGGCATTTTACTACTCCGCTGCTATCTGGCAACCCTTGAAAAGTACACAAAAATCCTTGTCTGAAATTTATTGCACTCAAGTGCTATGAATAAATAAGTTTTAGGTGTGAATATTCTTAATAAATATCCAGTAAAAAGATTCAACATGCAGCACATCTGAGCTGATTGGTGAGATAGTCTCTCGAAATTTTTATAATAAAGACACTTAAATATCTTAACCGAAAAAAGAAAAAACTAAATGTTTTGTCCAATATTTCTACCCAATCATTCGTTATTATCTTGCTTTAGTTTGAAGATTTAAAATTAAAATACTCAATTTTTCATGATTTGTTGATCATATTTTCTTAAATATTTAGATCCATTTTCACAAACTCTACCTTCAACTGTTTGCGATGTCAAACCTTAACTCATATTTATTTTTTCTAAATACAATCAGAAATATCCAATCACACAAAATGATTAATGGGCAGACAATTGAAGAGGATTCGAATTTCACTTCCTCATACTAAACAGTTCTTCAAAATCGTTTAGTGGGAGGAAAGCAAAAATGATCAATGACCAGCTCCCTCTATTATGTAGTGGATCGGAAGAATTTGGAAAGATGAAGTAGGAATATAATTAAGAAAACAAAATTAAAATGATATCTGTGGATCTTTACGAAGATCACCGTGAAATATACAGGGTTTCTCAAAAGGTCGTTGCCAAACTTAACAATCTGGTCTGTCACACTATGACAAAGAAGATTTTCGCAAGAACTTGCATCCAGAAATGCAAACGGCGACCGCTAGAGGGCGATGTTCTCAGGCTTATGGAAGCGTGATCATTTCAGCCTAGGACGTTGCCAGAGATGGATGAATCGGTTTACTTGACTCAGAATTGTCCGATATGCATTACGTATATAATACCGTGGATGGGAATGGATAAGCGGAGGTACAAATGCATCTTGAGCACAATTTTCGCTGGCGTAGAGAGGAGGGAAAAAATGATGCTAAAAGATGTGTGACTTTTATTAAATGTTTTACTTATTAATATGGCTTCCCTCAGCTATGCCGTTAATGGAATGAATATTGGACAATTCTGAGATAGCAAAACTAACCGATCCATTCATCTCCGGCAACGTCCTAGGCTGAAATGATCACGCTTCCATCAATTTGCGAACATCGCCCTCTAGCGGTCACCGTTTGCATTTCCGGATACAAGTTCCTGTGAAAATCTTGTTTGTCATAGTGTGACTGACTACCCTGCTAATTTTTGAGAGACCCAGTATACGTTTTACGGTCACATTGTATAGTAAATTTTATCTAAAATATAACTTCTTAAAAGCAAGAGCTATAGACAATTTAAAGTTGGTGCACACCATTCCAAAATGTTTTGTATCAAATTATGCTTCAACAAAAAATTATTTAGTCATTCAAACATAGAATCTGGAATTGCTGTTGTCCAGTTAAGATCTTCAATATTTTAATCCATCAGCAATGAAATTAAATCTTTTATTATGCATTCGGGAATACCACTGAATGGAAGAATTTATAAGTGGTATTTTAACTCTATATCCTGACTATTAAAATGACTAATCCATATTAATGGTATTACCCATAATATGGTATTACCCAATTTTAGAATTTTAGTTAATAGAGAAACTCCTACTGGTATTTCTTACCAATATACAGGGTGTCCCAAAAAAGTGGTAGCACGCTTTAATTCTTTATCTGTTGAGAGAGAAATGGACAACGCCAATTTAAATAAATGTTCAAAATAAGGTAGGAAAAATGGCAGCTAAGTAAAATTCCTCACGTTAATTTTGAAAACATGACACCTTTTAAATTTGTATACGAACCCCATACAAAAAAAATAATAATTAGTAAAATGTGCCATGTACGCTAATGAGGGGATGTACAAAATTTGAAAATTATATCCTAAAAGTATTAGAGATATGAAGATAAATATATGCTGGCTTAAAACACCTTTCAGTGGCTATAGAAGGGGGTAAATTCATATTTGATCATCGCGTTTTATATGTCGTACAGAAATAACGAAAGAAAGTAATTTTTGCACTCTTACAAATTCACGTATAGATCCTGACCAACTGTGTTTAAGATATTTCTGAGACGTTTTATGATGTAAGCTTGAAATTTCGTACATCACTTCATCAGTGTATGGAGCATATTTTAGAAGCTCAGAAATCTTTTGTACGGGGTTCGTATACAAATAAAAAATGTGGAAATTAAAAAAATAAATAACGAAAGGAATTTTTTTCCTAATTTAGTCTTATTTCCTACCTTATTTAAACATTTTTTAAATAAACATTTCCCACTTATCTCTAATAGATAAAAAATTAAACTGCCATTTTATAGACACCATGTGTATTAATTATTAAAATGACTAATCCATACAATTTTTAGAACTTTAATTAATAGAGAAATTCCTACTGGTACCAGTATAGTTAACGTAAACTCCTAAACATTTAAAATATTTTAAAGCAAAACCGTGCTGAAGTTCTCTCATAACATACTTCTTTTCGTCGCTATATATTTTTTATCGCAAAATATAGCTATAAAAAAATCTTCAATTTAAGGATAACAACAAAGTTTAAGAATATAAAGACCCATTTTCAAAAATATAGCATGTTTTCCTCCTCTGTCCCATGGTACGCCTGCTTCATTTTTAAAAGTAAATACTGTTTTTCAATATTTCCCTAATTACGCATATCTTCTAAATATTTATTCCATGTAACAGTTTTTGTTAAAGCTTTATAAAATAATTTGAAAATATCAGAGCCAAATAATCAAAAACATTTTGCATATATGTACTGTAAAAAAGGAATCTGAATGTTTGTGAAATTGAATAAAAAAGTCTGAAAAAATATATATATTATAGCCTATTTACGTGCTATTATATTTTTATTGACATTTTCATATCTAAACACAGTATTGCCAAGGGAATTTTATGAAAATACGCAAAAAGTGTTCAACGGAATTTTTAAAAATAATTCTTATTTTTTAATAAATTGAACTATGGTGAATGGTTATTTAATATAAACTTCGAGATATTTTATATGCTGTGAAATGCAGTAAATAATCAAATTAGCTGAGGTTGAGTTGTTTTTACGTAATCTTTGAAAGACTTTAAGATTTTCTTTTAAAGGAAGAAATTATTTTAAATTTTCAATTTCGCGGGGACTTCCGCACATGATTAAATTCAAAATTTCTTTGTCTTTTCACGGTAAGACTTTTGGCAAATTTATTGTGAAAATGTCACGCTGCAGGGCGTGTTTCACCAATTTTTATCTTGCAAAATATACTTTTTTTCCGTCTCCCCAGGATCTAACGTTTTTAGAGAAGAGATTCAAGTTCCGAGTCCATTGTTACTTTCCAAGATACTGTCTGATTGCGTTTAGCCTGGAAAATTGGCGAGTTGCCAGTAAAGGTGAATTCAAATGAAACGGTCGAGGTGGGAAGAAAGTGAAAAGAGGGAATGCACGTCTTTCGTCTTGTTTATTGAATTCTGCAGTTCAACTGATTTGATAATATCCTTCTGAATTTTATGATTGTATTTGTAAACATAGTATTCCTAAAGAATAAAATGGGTGGAACATCTATGAATAAATCGTTTCGAAGTCATTCGGCAAGCGCACATCTGACTGACACCCCTAACAGCTAATGGACGTGCCCGCTTCCGCCTCTAAGCCGGATGCTTACATTTTGACCTAATGGGTTGTCAAACACACACCTGCTGGCGGAGTACCTTGGCAGTGCCTTTCTGCCTTTACGTCCAGCACCGGCCCGGCACTGCAAAAAGTAACTGAATCGTACCAAAAAGTGGTCGCCCGAGAAGTACCTTGCCAGAAGCCCGGGAAGGCAACGGCACTCTGCTGGCATACTGCATGCGCCGGCCGTTACTCACAATAAAGGCACTGGCCCATTAAGTTTATAATGCCCAAAATGAAACGGCCGGGTGCCGGCTATTGTTAAAAATAAAGGCACTGGCCTGGTATCTTAATAGTGACTGCAATATAACGCACGGTACCGGATTAGTGCCTATTTACAGTAATGCTGCTGTCATAATTAAAATACGAGCCAGTGGCGGATTTGGGGTAGGAGGCTTATTCATCAACCCCCACCGCCACCCCGCAAAAGAAAAACATTTCTTAAGGGTAACATTTTAAAAGATAAAAACAACATAAATGAAAGATAAAAACAGCAAAATCCGTTGGTCAATCGTTTGCAAATTATGTGCGCCTATCATTAGTGATCATAATTGTGTGCAGTTTTCATAAACTGCAATTTTCTTACAAATTTGCAGTCGCTTAAGATTTTTTTATGAGAGAGGTGGTAACACATTTCAGAACCAACATAAAATCATTTATAAACAGTTTAATTTCAATATTTCAAGAGTCAGAGATTTTATAAATGAGCTACAGTACTTTACGGTTAATATATATATATATATATATATATATATATATATATATATATATATATATATAATATTAATGACTATGTCATTTTAGCGACATAATTTTACATATATTTAAATACTATTACTCACAAAAGCTTTAATCTATTGTTAAAATATTCCGTAAGCTGTGAATAGGCATGCCATATATTTTTCTATAAATAGGTTACAATCAAAGCAGTACCCACGGGGGTGGTCCAGACTCTCCCCGAAATTTCAGTTTTTGCAAACAATGTAATAATGATGAAGTCTTTTCGTGGAAAATCCTACCTTTTTCACCGTTTGGACCCTCCCCGAAATTTTTTTCTGGGTACGTCCCTGGTTACAATCATAGAAATTTCTACATAGGGTGACCAGGCGAAATACACTTAAGATAAGATAAAATGAAATTCGATTAATATCGTTTTAATATGGCAAATATGAAATTAAAAAATTAGGGGTTTCAGGGGTCCCCCCTGGCAAGGCTCGAATAGCCGAGTTTTATATATATACATATATAAATCAAAATCTTACAGGAAGTAATAATAAATAAAGTTGCACTATTGTTACACACAACATTAGGGTAATATTTTGTTTATTGCAAATTTTCTTTCAAAAGATTTTTTGTTAGCTTTTCTGAAAAGAAATTCCTATATCTACCTGCTGTATACTACATGACTTAAATTTTACGGAGGAAAACACTTTTATACACTGAAACATACTACTATGAGAGTATATATATTAAAAAGTGAAACTTAAAATTTACCTGTTATTTTTCCAACTCTTTAACATAAAATCCAAGGGCTTCGAAATGTATTATGAACCAACAAGATATCATCATTGAAACAGTGTTGTTTCATATAAATAACTGTTCCAAATGATGTCGTCCTACTAGTCGTCTGAAACTATTTAAAAATACCATTTTATATTACCATATATAAAAATACAATTTTATATTAAAAATACCATTATTATTAACCCATTTATGCATAGTGTCCCTTTTTTGGGACGGCATTTTCGCTATTAGTCGAAAACGTTATTTATTTTTCCTATCCTTTGTTCATGAGTATTGAGCCTCAACTCTACAAAATATTTTAACATGACCAAGTAAGATGTTGATATTTCGATTTTTATGCTTAATGATTTTAAAAGAAATCATCCCTTGTTCAAGAAGTTGACATCAGAAATATATCTATTATTTCTGTTATCAGTAACAATCGAAGAAAGTCGCAAAAATATCCAGGCACAAATGGGTTAAACTTTTCGAAAGCTATATACAACAATGAGGATTCTGAAAAAATTGTATTCTAAAAAGTGTACTTCATGCGTAATTTATCAAATAACAAATAGAATCCGTGCATTTTTTAAGGTATACGCCATACGGAATATGAAGCGCGCGTTTAAGAATGGGTTGCTACAACTTATGAACTATGAGCCAAATTCGCCAAGTTCGTTTTTAATGAAACTCGCCAATTTTCATAACATCTCGAACTGAAAACGACTAACAAATAATCTCAATAAATATAGCCAGATCTGCGAAAACAATTCGAATATTGCAACATGTAATATCGCCAAATCTTAGACTAGCAGTTCTTACGCTGGGAAGGAGGTCTGTCTCCTTCTTTCATTTATTATTTATTTATTTTTTTTTTTTTGCACCTGCCAGAAGTTTCGTAAGAAAAGCAGGATGAAGTACAATCTAAATAGCGTTTGTCTAAAGTACAATCTAAATTTTAATTTAATCTAAAATTCTCTGAAAGAAAAGAAGTACAGGGAGCTGAGCTCCCATATGCAAATTAATCCATTAGTGGCCTTTGTGTAATGCTCTCCCTTCTGATATTTTTGCACCTCTATTCGGGTAGATTTTAAAAGGGGCTTAACATAGAAACAGGGACTTGGAGAGAAAACATTTCGGTGGGGGGGGGGGGGTGCCCGAAAGCTAAAAACGCTAGAATTTCTCACAAAATTGCATAAAATTTACTTGACATCCAATAAACAAAAATTCTAAATTTCGGGGGGAGCGTGGCAAGTCCCCAGGACACCCACCTTGGCTACGTCCCTGCATAGGAAAAGTCATCAATTTAATTTTCCGGAAAGATTCAACAAAACTATAAAAAAATTAATATAAAGTATACAGATTTTACGAATAAAATTTATAATTCTGTACATAGGCGCCTAATACAGCGGGTGGGGGTAGGGGGTTCACTGTAGGTGTAGTGAATATTTTTATACCATATTGAACTTGTTTGTATTATTTTAGTTTTATTACTAAAATATGAAAGTCCAATATGAACTAATTCACCACCCCCCACATCCAATAATAATAATAATAATAATATGAACGCCTATCAGAGTTTGATTAAGCCAACGTGCGGCCTCGGGCCGACATCTGATATAGGTCCCATTTATTTAAATGAAATAACGAAATTTTATGATAACACTACGAACTATTTACTGGCCCATTACCTCTAAAAAGTGCTGGCCCGGTACATTTTAAACAGTACCACACCGTTAACTATGCTGTGCATGTTTTAGACACATGGGCGCGACAGGCATTTCGCCATTACTGGCAATGTACTGGCGCATATGCATTTTTCAGCCATTGGTATTCCAGTGACTTTAAACTGACGGCAATGTACTGTGCTCCCGGCATACGGCACTTTGCCAGCACGGCGGGTACCTTGCCGTCATTTTGCGGGCAGTAGTGTGTTTGCTGGGCAGTAGCTCTTTCACAGTAAACCGTCATAGATTTAGGTCTTAAAGGCAATATAAATACCTTAAATGTATTCCTAATATTTTTTGGCTTCAGAGAGTTAGCTCCCATCGTTCTAGAGAAACAGCATATGGAATTTTTCTTCTGTGTTTTTCGTTTCTTACCGATGTTCCAATTTCGAATGCTCCTGCTGTGACCTAGCGTTACTCCGAAGCCAGCAAGTAACGGTGGGCACAAAAGCGGATTGTCGTTACATCGCATTTTTTTTGTAACGGTCGAAGATGACATATTCACATCCGTTAAGCAGTACACTAAGCTAAAGTTATATCTTGTTGGAAAGTACGTCATAATCTATGCATTCGCTTTGCCCGTTGCCGCTTCTAAACCGGATGTTTGCGTTTTTAACATAATCGATAGTCAAACGGTAAGCCTTTGAATGCCTGTCGTTCACGTATTCATGATGGGATGGGTATATAAAGAAAAATTTGGCCGTTGTATTTTGGTAACGATGGAGGCGGAAAAGTTAACCATCAGTAGTGTAACTGCAAGTAACATCAAGTCGGAAAGGGTTTCATAATCAATTTGTTCGGTATTATTTATCTTTGTTGCTTTATTGTACTCTTAAACAGTGTCGTCAGATGTTCTTCACAAATTTTGTTTAACTCTTTTTTATTGTGTATTCTATTAGCTCAAAATACAATGGCATGTCGCCAAATTTACCCCAAAATCCCAGAATGTAATGAAAATTCCCTAAATTTACTTACAAATTCCAGAATGCAATTGAAAGTCGCCAAATTTAACCAGAAATACTCTGCATCTGCATTACTGTCTGAAATTGCTACAGATCTCATGTTCAAATTTCTTTACGATATTTCATTCTTCCCTTCACGTATTCTGTAGTGCACTCTATTAGCTCCAAAGGGAATGAAAAATTTTATCCACAAATGCCAAAATGCAATATAAAGCCGCCAAATTTACCCACAAATCCCAGAATCTAATTGAAAGTCGCTAAATTTAGCTACAAATCCTCTCCATCGGCAGTACTGTCTGAAATTGCTTCAGATCTCATACGCTGCGGTGCAACTTTCTTTGCGATAATTGTATCTTTCATTTCGATATTATATTATGCAATGCACTGTATCAACTCTAACTTCAATGAAAAGTCACCAGACTTAGCCATAAATCACAAATTGCAATGCAAAGTCACCAAATTTATCCACAAATCGCAGAATGCAATGGAAAGACACCAAATTTATCCACAAATCGCAGAATGCAATGGAAAGTCACCAAATTTATCCACAAATCGCAGAATGCAACGGAAAGACACCAAATTTACCCACAGATCCCAGAATGCAATGGAAAGTAGGTAAATTTAGTCACAAATCCGCAACATCGACGAGGCCTGAAATTGCTTCAGATATCATACTCTGCCTGTGCAACTTTCTTTGCAATAATTGCATCTTCTATTTGCGATTGTATTGTGTAACCCACTGTATTAACTCCAAACGCAATGAAAAGTCACCAGACCTTTGTCACAAGTCCGAAAATGTAATGGATAACCACCAAATTTATACACAAATCGGAGAACGCAATAGAAAATCACTAAATTTAGTCACAAATCCTCATAATTGACAACATCCATCAAAACTGCTTCAGATCTCATACACTGCCAGCGCAACTTTCTTTGCAATAATTCATTCTTGGCGTAACCTATCCCTTTATTTATTTAATAAAGCATATTATCGTTACCTAAAGTTGCTGTTCTTTCGGGGCAACCATTACAGCAGCCAAAGCGTTTGTAAACGCCCCTGCAGAAACAACAAATTAACCGGCGCCGAACGCTCATCCCGTTAATGAAACACACGTGGCGTTTTTAAAACTATTTTCCTTTTTCGAATTACGCCTCCGTGAAGTTGGTTACGATGCTGTGAATAAAGCCTCCTCCTCAAAACTTTTGTTCCACCTCTTCGAAAAGTTCTGTTCGGGAAAAGCGTCTATAAAGCTAAATTCATAACCAACCTAACAAATTCTATCTGCATGGTAACAAAGCAACGTTATTAAAATGCGTATAAGCAACTTTTTCCTTTGTGAGAAACGATTAGACCGTGGAAATAAACTAGGAAATTGCGTTGGTTGAACTGTTTAGGATATTAAATAATAAATAATATATTAAGGCGCCGTTTATACATCTTTCAAGGGTCTAAAATGACGTATAAATGAAACATTAATAAACAACTTACATTACATTACAGGATTAATTCTATTAAGGCGAATTTATGTAAAAATAATTAAGTTTTTTCCTGGTACTAGTACAATGAAAACAAAAACTAATGTGAAAAAGTTTTTCATTTAACAAAACTCTGAGAAAAATGCAAAAACTGTTTATGAACAAACGTGATATATTGTCAGAATTTTTTTCTGATATATTCGTTGACGTAACAAATACCTGCACTTAGTACTAAGCTTGTAATAAAGCTAGAAATTAACTTTAATATGAGTTTTGCAGATATTTTATAGCTAAAGTTAGTTATAAGTCAAAATAGTCATGAATTTAAAACAAAAAGAACCAAAAAATATAAATATCTGAACGTTTCTTTCCCTTGTGTCATTTTGGCAAGTAATGAACAACAAAAATCAACACGCAAAAAGCATTTACTAAAAATGAATATTAGTTATTCCTTAAAAATATCAATAAATGTAAGAAAAACAATATCATGATTATATGCAAGCCCCAAGAATGGTTGCATTTGGGGGGTGTTAGTTTGCTGCTAATCAGTTTTGGATAGTGTGAGTTATGCATCAAAACGAGATTTTCAACATTCTTTTTCTTCAACCTTGATAGGTCCATTAAGGTTCCAAGCACCATTACAGCCCGATTCGCTTTAAAAAGACGTACATGGTGGTATGAATAACTCAATACCTTAAAAAAGTGTCCAACGTGACTTCTACACCCGCACCCTTAATTTGTAAAGTGCGATTTTCCTTTAAAAATCAATATTCATCTTTAAACATATGGATAAATACAATAATGTTAGCGCCATCTGTCCGTAAGTTTTTTAACTACATTTTTTTCGTCATAAAAATACGTGATCCTGTTGTTGTTTCAAATGCCCTCTGTTAACCACAGATCGGTGCCAGATCCTTTATATAGGACGGCGATGGGCGAAAGAGAGCATCTTCCATTTCAATGAGCCTCAGTGGGAAGAAGACCGACTTAGCTCGGGGGTCTCCCAATTTTGAACCAATTCCAGATGAAAGACCTAGCACCAAGTCTCCACCCCAAGAGGTGTCGTTTGAACCACGAGCAGATTTTACGTGCCCGAGCTCCCATTAGTGTACACGGTCCCACAGTATTCCAACCGAGAGAGGACTTCACCCTCCCAAGCACTGGCCAAGCCGGTGCTGCTTCACTTTCCGCGTTCTTGCGGGAACGGAGCTTAGTGACTAGACCACAGCGAGACCTGCAATCATCCTTATAATGTACGTACTGATTGCAAATTTTCATCATTCTTTTCCTTTTTTAATGAAATTTTAAAGTTTTCAAGAATTTATGGGGCGCATTCGGTATACATTGTCCAAGTTCTACTTACCTGCCAACAACGGGCTTGGCCGCTACGAGGGCTTGAGATGTTGATCACTTGATTACGGCCTAGTTGGCGTAGTACGCGGGCGATAGTTCCCCTTCTGAGTGGTCTCTTAATTTGGAACCAATTCCATATGAGAGACCTAGCACGTGAATTGGCACCCCCAGAGGTATCTTTCGAGTATAGAGGAGGACAAAGGGGCCAGGACAAATTTTACGCGAACCAGCTGTTGTAGCGTAAATGGTCCAAAGCACTCTCAGTCGAAAGACGTGTTCACCCCCACACACACACTGGCCAAAAAGCTCTTCACTTTCGTCGCTCTGGTGGGAACCGAATTTAACCGACTGGTCCATCGGCGGACACAGCATTTATCACACTATTATTTGAAAATTCCAAATTAAGCTTAGAGAGCACCAAAGCTGAATAAATCTGTACACTGAAAAATGGAGGCTTTTAATGATGGGGCTCTAGTGTTTATCTCTCACCCTCCAATCATGTATCAAATTCTTCCGCTTTACATCACGGGATTTACCATTTTTGAGAAAAAGAGGAACTGTTTTAATTTCATCCATGTCCTCTTTTCCAGGATCAAGCCTATATTTTCCGAATGAAAACGGCTTGAACGGAAGTGGAAGAGTTAATCCCCATGGAGACTGCTCTTTCCCGTTTAACCCATTTAAGCCCAGTGTCCCTTTTTTGGGACGGCATTTTCGCTAGTAGTCGAAAACGTTATTTATTTTTCCTAGCCTTTATTCATGAGTATTGAGACTCAACTCTACAAAATATTTTAACATGACCCAGTAGGATGTTGATATTTCGATTTTTATGCATAAAGATTTTAAAAGAAATCATACCTTGCTCAAGAAGTTGACATCAGAAATTTATCTGTTATTTCTGTTATCAGTAAAAATCCCAGAAAGTCGCAAAAATATCCAGGCACAAATGGGTTAAGAATTAGTTTGAAATCACAGATAGCCGGACTCAACGTAATACAACTATTAATAACCAAACAAGGGCGTAGGAGGGGGTGCTGCAATCGGTAGAGCAATACGTGCTGTCCCTTGTGAGGCCTCTGTTGCATTGTAATATTGAAGTGTTGATGCCCGGAATGAATTAGATCCAATTTTTAAAAAAAAAAATTCCTTAAGTATAATATGTTCAACTGAAATGAGCCAGTCTGCTTCACTAATAGGGCTATCACACTGAGAAAAATCCGACCAACTTTCCTTGCAAATCAAGTTTCCGGCCGATTTTTTCTCCGCCGTTTCCTTGACGACCGCGAACTCGAACTTTTTCCTTTCCGAAAGAAAAAAATCCGAGTCGGACGAAATTTCGGCCAATCAGAGTACTTCTTCCTGCTACGTCATAAGCAATTTCGAGCAACGGCGACTATGTTCGAAGCTTGGCAGCTTGGCTCGATGTCAGAATCACGTGAAAATAAAATTATGGCCGCGTTCAAGTGGACTTTGGAATTAGAGATTGCTGCCCATCCGATGCTGCCGATCCGATGTAAATATACCAACGCACGATAAGTAAAATAAGTACCTGCACGCCAAATCAGCGATTCGATGACTATTTGGCGTCGGAGAGAATTTCTTTACTTTTGAAACCCTTAAAGATAACCACTCCTTCAAGTCCGTCGGAAAAGCTGGTCCAGCGCGAAGTTGCTCGAATTTTCCCTTTAGTGTGATAAGGCCATTAGGAGATCGAAAATGTAGAAGCTTGTGCACATTTCGTTTGCGGAGAACTTGACTATAAAAAGAGCGATTAATCTTAAACATAAAACTTTAATCATGTTATGTAAAACCTAAATTGTTATGTGATTCACTGTTAATCTAAGTAAATTGCCATCTACCTAGGGAGAAACATTACTCTGTATTCACCAGAATAATGAACTAATTCAAAGAGCAAAGAATACCGATGGAAAGGTTAACCCATTTGTGCCCAGATATTTTTGCGACTTTCTTCAATTTTTTTTCTAATACCTGGAGTAATAGATAAATTTCTGATGTCAACTTCTTGAACAAGGGGTGATTTCTTTTAAAACCAGTATGCATAAAAATTTTAATGTCTACATTCTACTCCGTAATGTTAAAATATTTTGTGGAGTTGAGGTTCAATACTCGTGAATAAAGGCCAGGAAAAATAAATAACGTTTTCGACTAATAGCGATAATGCCGTCCCAAAAACGGGGCACTAGGCATAAATGGGTTAAAGATAGTTTAACTTCTTTTTATGGTAATATATATATATATATATATATTAAAAATAACATCGTGAAAGGAAATTGTTTTAAGAAAATACATTAAAGTGCTATTTGAAATATCATTCCATTTGAAATAATATCGTCAATAAACATTCTAATTTTACAATAACCAGCTTCTACACAAACTGTCTTCAACACAAATATAATTTTTTGCGCTATCCGAAAATATTGCGTGTGCGTCTGGAAAATTACTATTTTGGCGATTTAAAAATAAAGAAAAAAAAAAACTTTTGTATTTGGTTGATTCTTATTAAGTTTCATGTTCTTTTTCGTTAAAATGTCATATTTGGTGGCAAAATATTATTAATTTCGGATTTTAGCAGCCATTACTTCTACGTTATCAACGTTTTACGCATTTAACCCCTTAACGCGCAGTGGTTTCGCTCTGAGACCACCAAACTGTTGACGTTTTGACTGTTGCCAGTCACTTTGATTTCTATAAAAATAGTTGCGGGTGACATAGCTCCACGAGAATCCTTTACTTTTTAGCACGTCATTTCCCGTAAAAAAAAAATGTCACGATTATTTTTAACACCACTGACATCTGCCGAAAAATGGAAGAACGCGAGAACAGCCGGATCGATTGCCCAATGCTGAAAAAAGGGCAGCCGTTGCCATCGCTCGACTTAACTACCAGCAAGATGGCGGACGATCGAAACGTTCATCGCGTGCCACAGATCTAGAGACCCTTTTTTGACGACGGCTGGCTCTGACGACAGACGGCGAGCACAGCCAGCTGTCGTCAAAAAAGGGTATCTAGATCTGTGGCACGCGATGAACGTTTCGGTCGTCCACCATCTTGCTGGTAGTTAAGTCGAGCGATGTCAACGGCGGCCCTTTTTTCAGCATTGGGAAAGGGTTGCGCCTCAAAGGGTTAAAAGGAGTTTGAAGATATTTTCTTCTTTTATTTGCACGATCACAGGTAATGAAGAAAAGGTGCTAACTGAGGGTAAATTCAAAGCAGACAGCTATTCCGTGAACGGCAAACAGACCCATCATCAGTGCAATGTGTCGGCTCAGTATATGCCTTATCCTAAATGAGTCTATAAAGCAGACGGCTGTTTCGAATCTAACGAGGAGATTCATCATCCATGCAACGTGCCGACTCATTCAACTCCTGAACCGGAATGGCTTAGCCGCTTCGAATTTAGCCAAGGCACTCAGCTCAACGCGTCAACTCAATTGGTTGAAATGGCAGAATTGTTACTGAATCTATAAAGGGAACTCATCACATCATTAGTGCAACGTGCGTCTAAGCCGAAATAAATCGAATTGATATTCCTTTGAGTCGGCATATTGAACTCATGATGAGTCTCCTCGCTAGATCCGAAACGGCTATCTGAATTTCAAGTTTTATTATTCATGCAAGTTCCGCAGTGGCCTAGTCCACTCAGCTCCATTCCCTCAAAAACACGGAAAGCACTAGTTTGGACAATGCTTGGGAGGGTCTCTGAAAATCTCTCTCAGCTAGCTGGACTACTGTGGAACTGAGTACGCTAAAGGGAGCTGGTGCACATAAAATCTGCCTAACTTTTCAAACGAAACCTCAGGAGGTGCCAATCCAGGCGTTAGGTCTCTCATCTTGAATTGGTTCAAAATTAGGAGACCACTCACTGTAGGCAACTTTGGTCTGATTAATAGGCTCCCCATTATGGAATGGCCAATATCCCCGACCCTCGTAGCGGTCAAGCCTACAGAAGGCCGATGACCCGGCCATTAGAAGGGAAAAAATACGTTCGTGAAATTCTAAAACTAGGTTTACCTGTACACTTTGAAGATACACTTGTTTTTAATTTACCTCTATATTTTTGAATTCTGTAAATAATAAAAAGAACATATACTTTTTAAAAAATAATAAAATAAATAAGTATTTCAGCCAGTTTGAAAGAAGAAAGCTATCATTATTACCGTTTCGATTCAATGCTTAGTTGAACACCGTTCTACTTATCTCAGAAACGAAAATGATGCTCCTTGTTATACTTTAAGAATTAAATACCTCTCTTTTCATATGGTGCATTGGTTCCATAGAATTCTATTTCTCTGCTTTCACTTAAATAAAGCGTATTTTAGCTCCAATGGTTTGCTTTCATATATAGCAATGCTCCAGTTTAATTTGAGAAGCAACATTTGAAATGGCTTTTGAGATAAGCTTTTGTTATCTAGTAATGTACAGTATTTTTTTTTACTTGAATTGATATTTTGGCTTTAATTTTGTTCAATAATAGTCGTTATTATATTTACGTTTGCATTTTATTATGTCTAGACACAAAATATGCCTGACATTTAATTTTAACTCATGGAGAAAGTTTAAATTTCCATTAAGTGATTTTTGCATTAATTTTTGACGTTCGTACTACGCCATAATGATCCCAGCAAACACACACAGGTTCTCTGAGAGTCTATTAACGTTCATAAGACGTTTTCTTAACGTTAATAGACGTTCAGAAAACCTGTGTGTGTTTGCTGGGATGAAATACTATTTCATTATTATTTAAAAAATCATAACTTATCGGATATTCATATTAAGATATGATAAAATTGATAAATTATAATTTTTATTAAATTAATTAATAAAGGATTATTATTGTATATAAATTAATTTATAAAAATTAATAATCTGATGAAATCTTAAAAATAATCTTAAATCTAAATTCGTTCATTCTCACACTTTTCTAATTAAGGCAACCAAACATCAAAGCGATTCGTCATTTTAAACTATTGACGTCATAAAATTTTAAAAGATAAAGTTAAGGGGCTTAAATGTAAGTATTCATTTTTGAGAGAATTATAAGCCATAATCGGCCTTCCGTAAATTAAAAGTTTCGAAAATGAAAATTTTAAGAGAAATTGAGCTAAGCTATTTTAATAGGATGTTGTGGGAAAATTAAGAAATACCCTATGCTTACTACTGATACTGTCACATTTCATAAAAATTATCAAAAGCATTGTGTATATCTGTGTAACTGAAGGTACTAAGAATAGATTTAACCAAAAATTAAGGATTACATAAAAACAATTAAGTGATATTTTCTTTAAAAGAAGAATTTCGTTGATTAAAAATATGTTCACTGTTACTCACTGTTATTTGTTGTTTTTAAAAAACGCTTTTCTAATGAAACATTTTTACTCTTTACACAGTTAAATTTAAATTGTTCCTAAAAATTTTTAAACGACAGATACAAATGTTTAGTTATAGGAAAATTATATGGTGAGGAAAATAAATTTAAAAAATTTCCTTTTTACATTATCATTTTTTTCAACAGGTTATTACAGTAACACCCATAAAATGGTACCTAACAAATTATGATTGTATGTATGAGTAGTTGTATGTATGGCTACTTCAAATAAAGGTCTCGAAAACAAATATTTTTCCTTCTAAAAAAAATAAATGTTATAATTTTGCTACAAACTAATATTACATTAGCCGCATGGAGGTAACAAGTGACAGTTCAAATTATATTATCAAAAAATAATTATTCTTAATGGATTAAGTCTTAATTTCTATTCTTTTGTTTGATATTTTGTATACTTTGTGCTGTTTTTAAGGTGTCATGAATATTTTTCCCTTTATCAATGTGTTGTAATAAGGTTGTACATAATCTTTCATTTTATCATATCTTTATTTTTTAATAATTTTGCCGGATAAAACTAAAAGGCGAATGCTTTTCGAGATAGTTTTTTTTTAAATTATAGTTTTCGTGAATTTGGATTATTAAAGCAGAAAAATGTTCTAGACATTTTCTCACTTTTGATGATAAATTTTCTACTTTAGGAAGTGTATTCATAATTTCTTTCTTAAACTATTTTTATCGTTTACGCTAATTTTTAGCAGAATAATTTTTTTTTCTTATATTCATCCCCACGCTTTCCTGATTCTTCTAGTTGCTCGAGTGTTTTTTAATTGTCTGTAAGATTTTGATTAATTCTTTTTCACCCCTCTTTTACCTCTTTCCTTTCGTCTTAAAAATCTTTAAAAATCTACCCTTTAACTGATTTTTACTTATTTATTGATTTATTTATTTGCCTTTTTTAACTTCAGGAAATTGAAATTGTTTTACTTGGTTAGAAAAGTTAAAATCTGTAGCATACACGCTATAGATTTATTTTCAAACGTTCTGATTCAAAGATTTTTCAATTCATGAAAAAGTTTTATTTAAGAATATATGACAAATTTCTCACCATTCGGCTGAACGACTTGCAAATTTTCAAAACTACATTTAAAAATATAGTGAGCAAAATGTGCTACTTTAAAAATCTAAAAATGCATCCACCTACATGTCGCATGCACTAACTACAACAGAGAGTTTGTCCTTTGATTTCAAGTGCTCAATTTACATATCATAAGCAATATTGGCGACATTTTAAAATGAAAACTTTAAAAATTAATTAGAAACCCAATTAGGTTGAAACTCCCTGGCGTACAAATTACAGTACGAGCAATATAATTAAAGGAATTATCAGCTTCCGATAAACTGGAAATCGTCCCTAATGTTTTTCTATGTGAACCATAAATGTAACAAAAGACAGAGATGTAAATTGATCGTTTTATTAATGACTATGTCATTTAATCTCTCACCTCTTTATTCAAAATTGTCCCAAAAATGGGACATAAAAAGCGACATAATTTTACATATATTTAAATACTATTACTTCACAACAGCTTTAATCTATTGTTACAATATTTCGTAAGCTGTAAAATATGCATCACATGTATTTTTCTGTAAGTAGGTTTCAATCATAAAAATTTCAACAGCTTAAGAAAATTGTTGAGTATTGAATTGTTTATTTTTTATTGTGCAATGTCTTACCTCCTGAATTCTGTATTCCAGAATTCCCTCAATAAACATTTATCTGCTTAACTGTAACTGTTCTCGCGCACGCATTCTTCTTACTGCTATACTTTTTTCCTTCTTGATGTTACCTTGTTATGGGATGTGCCTGTTTCTTCTGTTCTAATTTCATAAAGTAAATTTTATGTTAAAACCCCAGGCTTACTATGTTTTTGCCATAACTCTGCTAACATTTCTAAAGGGATATGGACACCAGATGGATACATTTATTTATTGGCTGATTTTTAACGTTCGTTTAAAGGCTGCATCATTCATCCTCAAAATAGCGACTGGAACTTGGCGAATCGAAACGCTGAATAAAGATAATTACGAAACATGGAAGCATAAAACATGGACTCGTAAAATTAAGGATGCATCAAGAATAACTTGTAAAAGGTGTAAACGCATCGGGCACTGGGCTAGCGAATGTGAAAGTGGAAAAAAGAATCATTTTAAACATAAGCCTAACAGCCTGGGATTCTTATCCACTCTGGATGACTCGCCAATAGGGTTACCAGGCAAAATACAGCAACCCTACTCGCCTGAAGCTCTCTCTACAATATCCAATAACGGAAAGCAAAATTTTTGGTGTGTTAAGACAGATACTAAAAATTATATAAGTTTCTTAAGTTAAGTTGTAAAAGGTGTAAACGCATCGGGCACTGGGCTAGCGAATGTGAAAGTGGAAAAAAGAATAATTTTAAACATAAGCCTAACAGCCTGGGATTCTTATCCACTCTGGATGACTCGTCAATAGGGTTACCAGGCAAAATACAGCAACCCTACTCGCATGAAGCTCTCTCTACAATATCCAATAACGAAAATCAAAATTTTTGGTGTGTTAAGATAGATACTAAAAATTATATAAGTTCCTTCAGTTATCATCGACCCACGTTTGCAGTTGCAAGGAAAGATCAGGAAACCCTCCTACTTCCATTCGATGAAATAAATGTAAAGGAAGAATAAAAGAAAAAGAAAAAGGGGTGAGAGATAATGTGACATAGTCAATTGATATCGTTTTAATATGGCAATAATGAAACTAAAAAATTAGGGGGTTCAGGGGGGGGGGTCTCCCCCTGACAAGGCTCGAATAGCCGATTTTTATTTATTTATTTTACTTAATTATTTATTTTTTAGAAGCAATATATTCAGTTTTCAAAATATATAATTTTGACGAAACATGGTACACAGACGTTGAATCGTATAATGGATTGAGCTATTCGGAAAGTCGTTTCGTTTTTTACAAACACGAGGAGCGCCCTCTGTCGAGCTTTGAGGCATTTCAAATGATCACGAGGGGTCGAATTTGATGAACTTAATCTTCAAACGATCTCTCAAGTTGTTATACGCCGGTTTTCATCTTTATCGACTTCAGTTGGTCTTCCAGAACGTGGTGCGTCTTTAACATCAAAACTGCTGGATCAGAATTTTGAAAACCAGTTTTGGCACTGGCGTTCTCTGAATACCTCTTCCCCATACACATTGGGAAATTGTTCCTTAATTTAGTATTTTTACTTTTTCGATAGAGAAAAAAGCAAAACATATCGGAAATGCCGCTTTTTAGTTTCCATATTTGAAAGTGTGCGAACCAAAAACGACTGCACGGAATCAATCGGACTTTTTTTTCGCAAGCAAGCTTTCTACATAATCTGTCAAAATATATAATGACTAGGCGGCTTAAGTGTGAAATTGGTTGTGGAAAAATACAATTAAGTCCTCTGCTAACAAACTAATAATATGGTGTACATTATACGATATAGTAGGTGTATCAGAAAGTAGTGTCTTTTTACATAATTCGGAATGTTCGGAAATCGATTTTTAGGTACTGGTGAGTGTTGCATTTCACAGCAAGAATTTCGTGGATATCTCTTTTCTCCTCTGAGATCACGCAGGATATGCGAAACAGGGGCGTAGCCGGTCGAGGGGGATATCGGGATATATCCCCCCCGAAATGTTTGGATTAGTGATGAAATTCCGTCTATCCCCTCCCCCCCCCGAAAAATTTTCCTGGCTACGCGCCTGATGCGAAAAGAACGCTTTGCCCCCTATCCCCCATGAGTTAGGAATTTGGAAAATGACCTCCAATCTAGCAGCTACGCTAAAAAACCTACATACCTAGCCAATTTCTTATTATTAGCTTCGGTAGATTTGGCTAGGGGTGGCTAGGCAAAATATCAACATACGCGTAAAAATTAGATTATTTACCAGTACACTTAATATATCTAGCGCCCGTTGTACTTTTCTCTACAATGGGCTTTATCTACTAAGGAAATAATATTTAACCCATTCGTGCCTGGATTATTTTTGCGACTTTCTTCGATTTTTGCTAACACCAGCAGTAATTGATAAATTTCTCATGTCAACAACTTTTTGAACAAGGGATGATTTCATTTAAAATCATTATGTATAAAATTGAAATGCCTAAATCCTACTTTGCCATATTAAAATATTTTATGGAATTGAAGTTCAATACTCGCGAATAAAGGCTAGGAAAAATAAATAACGTTTTAGACTGATAGCTAAAATGCCGTCCCAAAAAAGGGACGCTAGGCATAAATGGGTTAAGTAAAACGCTTTTCTTTCCAAAAACTCAAACGAAATCTTAATTAGTCTAAAAATGTATATTGCTGTTACTGTTCAACCATTTGCCCGTTGCTCAATGCACAACGAAGTTTCCACTTTATGAAAACAATACTCCTATTTAGCTTAAAAACTGAATGCGCCTCTTTCCATCTAATGCATTGGCTCAATGGAAGGGAGCTCACTTAACAAAGGAATGAAATAAAACATATTTCAGCTTCATTGATTCGCTTTTATGTACAGTAAATTCGAGCCTAATTTGTGAAGCAACATAAAAATGGCTTTTCAGATAAGCTTTTGTTAACACGCGAAATTGCAAAAGTAAATGTACAGTCGTTTGATGTCATACATTAGCTATATACTTTTGTAGAACAATACTAATCATTGCGTAAATACTGTCATATTTTATAATAACGTCTAGACAGAATATGGATTTCGTCTGCACTTTAAATTCGCAGGAAACATTTCAATTTTTTTTTTAACTTTCACAGAAGAATTTATTTTCTTGAATAACACAATATGTGTAAATACGTGGGTGGTTCAATAAGTAAGGTAACAAGAGTAGTCACGGGTATATATGTTCCTCGAGTGAACGGAATTCCATGTCTCGGTACAACAAACGATCGCAGCAATCAAATGGCAATAGATGGAGCCACTAGTGCCATGGAGTTACAAAAATTGCGGTAGGAAAGATAGAAGCATTGGTGGATACATGGTCAGCTACACTGAGTAACATAGTGCTGCGAGTGAACACGGAAATTACGATCCTGCAGTAGAGATATTCCGCGGTTTCCAAGCTACATGAATATTATCTATGTTTTGAATTTTACCTTGGTTTTTGGCAACACTGATTTGGATATTTGCCACTTATGTACGTCCGTTAAATTCATGGTAGGCTAGTAATTTGTAAATCACGGCACAATCAAATAACTAAACCGTATAAAATCCACTTAATCTTTTTCAATGAATTTTTTTTTTTTTTTTTTACTTCAACTAGTTCAAATCAAGTTTTTATTCGTGATTTTTCTTGGAATAAATACGGAGAATATATGTAAGTACCACAGATAAATTTATCGAGTAGGCTTACTATAGAACTAAATCTATAAACACTTTTCTAACCGATGAAGAAGCGCTTTATAGAACTTCATTTCCAAACCGATGCCACTGTTCGGGACGCCATTGTTATACCTTTGGCGTGAGGTGGTTGGTCCGTGAAACCACCTTATTTCAGCGCTTCCACTGCTAGTCGCAAAAAATACGTTTAAATGGTCCCAACGCCGAAAAGTGCAGCTATTGCTATATATCCTAACTACCAAAAACATGGCGGTCCGTCGAATCGCCATTCTGGTGCCACAGAGCTAAAGAAGATTTCTGACGCAGACGGCAGTACGACGACGCAGCCAGCTGTGCCAGAAAACTAATTTAGATCTGTGACGCCAGATTCCATCGCCCACCGTGATGTTGGTAGTTAAATGGATCGATGGCAGCCGCTGCACTTTTTCAACCAGGGGCAGTCTGTCCAGTTGCTCTTCTATATTGATGTGAAAGTGCTTGCTCTTCAAAGGGTCAAGTGTTTCAACGCCCCTGATTTCTTCAACGCCTGTTTCATAGTTTTAGTATACAGATAGAAAAACTGATTGGATGTCCAGGGAGGCTGTCTTGAAAAATAATCTGTACCAAATGCTTTATATGTGTGAATGCATTCCATTAGAATTCTTTCTTTGGGGCTTGCTGAAAGGGAAAGTGCTTGAGTGCTATCCTCCGACCCCTCCAGAATTCTAGAAAAGAAATAAGACGTTCCCTTCATGAAATTAAATTCGCGAACCTGTTCTGAAAATTTCATCGAGAGAGTGATCGTTTGAGAACAGAGTAGATGCAGCTATTAATCGATTAGTGCGTCTCACACGTACCTCGCTCCATGTATATACTTTATATTAAAATATTTCGTTTTGAATTAGGAATGAGAAAGTCAAGTCATTTTGAATTATCCTGCATTAATAAAATGAAATGTACATTTTTGTCCAAACGTGACAAGAAAGACAATCAGGAAATATATTTCCTTAACTAATTTATAAAAATAACACCGGTCAACAAAAAAAAAATTTTTTTGAGGGGGGGGGGGGTTTCTCATGCTTAAATTCTGATTCTAGACATTGAAAAACACTTAAATTTTAATTTTTTGGTCTTAAAGTTTGCTTTTGTCTGACTTACGTCGATAAGTATATTTAAATTTATTTCATAAACGAAAGATGTCAGCACTTTGATTGACCCGAAAGTAAACTGTATTATTATAATAATATTGTATGTAATATTTTTATTTTATCACCACAATGATGCAAAGTAATATACTAAAAGCTGTAATTGATTGCGTCTGAAAAATGATGATTTATGTAACAAAAATACTCAATAAAATAATTATTTTACATTTATATGTTATCACAAATCTTGAATAAAAAAGTTTTTTATATCCAGCAAAAACTTTTCTGATCATAATTTATAGTTTAATTATGAAAAAAAAAATATAACAATCAGTGATTTTCGCCAAAAAATTGAAAAATTGCTTTAATTTCTACAAAAGTAAACTTTCATTAAAAAAAATATATATTTTCCTTAGTTTTGGCGTAGGAGAAACTAAAATTTAACCCATTTGTGCCTGGATATTTTTGAGACTTTCTTCGATTTTTACTGATAGAAGAAATAATAGTTAAATTTCTGATCTCAAATTCTTGAACAAGGGATGATTTCTTTTAAAATCATTAAGCATAAAAATCGAAATATCAACATCCTACTGGGTCATGTTAAAATATTTTGTAGAGTTGAGGCTCAATACTCATGAACAACGGCTAGGAAAAATAAATAACGTTTTCGACTAATAGCGAAAATGCCGTCCCAAAAAAGGGACACTAGGCATAAATGGGTTAACATGTAGAAGTCAGACCCAAAAATCGTGTTGACCGGTGTAATGCTCACTCAAAAGAACACTTAATTAGTCTTAACCCTTTAAGGCGCAGTGATCCCGCTCTGGGAACACCCAACTCTGACGTTTTGACTGCTGCCAGTCACGAAGAATAGATTTGATTTCTATAAAAATAGTTGCGAGTGACATGGCTCCACGAGAATCCTTTACTTTTAAGCACGTCATTTCCCGTCAAAAAATGGTCACGGTTATTTTTACCAGCACTGACATCTGCTGAAAAATGGAAGAATGCGAAGAACAGCTCATAGATTGCCCAATGCTGAAAAAAGGGCAGCCGTTGCCATCGCTCGACTAAACTACCAGCAAGATGGCGGACGATCGGAACGTTCAACGCGTGCCACAGGTCTAGAGACCCTTTTTTGACGACGGCTGGCTGTGTCGGGCACAGCCAGCTGCGTCAAAAAAGGGTCTCTAGATCTGTGGCACGCGATGAACGTTCCGATCGTCCGAGATCTTGCTGGCAGTTAAGTCGAGCGATGGCAACGGCTGCCCTTTTTTCAGCATTGGGAAAGGGTTGCGCCTCAAAGGGTTAAATTATGTTATTGTTACCGTTCGTAATTGTGCGTTGCTCAGTGCACAACGAAGTTTCCACTTTACAAAAATACTACTCCTGGCTATCTTAAAAACTGAATGCGTCTCCTATCATCCAGTGCAGACACTCAATGGAAATTCCACTTCTTTGTGCTCACTTAAAAAACGAATGAAGCAAAACGTGCTTCGGCTTCATTGATTCGCTTTCATGAACAGCAAGCTCGAACCTAATTTGTGAAGCAACATCAAAGTGGCTGTTCAGATCTTGCTTTTGTTGACTCCCAAAAATATAAAAAAGAAAATTTACCTCCGTTTGATGTCATACTTTAGCTACATGCTTCTGCAGAATAATGCTAGGCAATATATGTCGTTATAAGATATTAATGTCATGTTTCATAACGTCTAGACAGAATATAGATTTCGCCAGCACTTTAAAGTCATAAAAAATAATTTAACTTAGTTTCAGTTTATCAGTAGTTAATTTTGGTATTGGACACTACGGGGTAAACTACGGGGGCAGGGGACCTAAATGTTTACATATATATATATAGAGGAGAGGAGGTGATTATGGAATACCATTTACATTTCTAACTGTAACTTCATATATTTTTAAATAAAATCCCTCAAAACAGCATGAGTACATGCTATAATGAATCGTAATGAAATGTCAATTGCAAAGAAATACACAATTTATTTTGTTGTTATAGAAAAAAAATATTTAAAAAAAAAGTTACGAATGGAGTATAATGTGGATAGTCGGGTAATATGGAATCGATGGTTTAAACCGATGAAAAGCAATTTATATTGCTTCATATAGTTATTTGTTACTATTAAACAAAGTTTTATGTTTTGTAGTTTAAATCATTATACTAGAGTCATTTCTGCTTCGAGTCGATTTAGAAAAGTGGTAGATATAATTTTCTTTCTTTGCTCCGTTACAGTCATGCGGTGATCCCACAGAGAACAGCTGGATCTTTGAATCCAAACTTATCGTCGTTGATCAATCGAGAATTTTTCGTGACAAAAGATGCATTCAGCGTCTTTGTTTTCCGGCTCTTTAGTGGATGACATGAAACCCATAACAATATTACCCAGTAGGACATTATTCCATAATACCCGACACGCCATCTCGGAAAACGAACCTTTAAAACTAATTGGCAAAACACTGTCATCTAAAAAATAACCACAGTAAAACAAACTACCATTCTCTTAGTGTACATTATGCGTATCATCCATGTTCGTGTCACGTGTTTACTAGTAAGTTAAAATGTTTGAAAACTTATCTACAAAAACTCTTGAAAATCACAAAACATACTTTGTTCTGTAGCGAGTGATACGGCAACAGAGAGCAGTCAACTCTTACTGCATTGTAAGAAGGGAATCTTTCTTGAGTTGTTCATGGTATTCGCTTGTGGCAATAGCAACTAACAGAGCCAAAAACTCGGTATTCCATATTTCCCGACTATTAAATAATCACCTCCTCTCCTCTCTCTCTCTCTCTCTCTCTCTCTCTATATATATATATATATATATATATATATATAGGCCATGTGATCTCAAAGAGAAAAAGAGATATCCATAAAATTCTTGCTGAAAAATACAACAATCACAAATGCCTAAAAATTTATGTCAGGACATTTTGAATATGATATTTAAAGGTGAGTAGACCTGTACAAAAATTAAGGGTGGTTATCTTTTTCTAAAAAAAAAAAATACTGTATGTAAATTTTTTTTTAAATGCAAGAAATATGAATCCTGTTTTAATGCACTACTTGATTGCAATTAAAAAGTTGTTGAAAGTTTACTTCTATGAGTTTCGTGTTCAGGAAAGACATTACTTTCCGTTTTCCCTTAATATAGAGAATGTCCCAAAAAGGTGGTACCAATGTTTTAATTCTTTGTCAGTTAGGGATAAGTAGGTAATGTAATGCATTGTATCAAAATAAGGTAAGAAAAGGACTATGGTAAGACAAAGATTCTCTAAACGTTACAATTTTTAAACTTGTATACAACTCCCGTGTGAAAAATTTCCCAATTAGGGAAATGATCCCGATACACTAATGAGGTAATATATATGAAATTCGAGAATTATATCCTAGAAAGTGTCAGAGATATGAAGATAAGTATATGCTGACTTAAACCACATTTTAAAGAGTCTCGAAGGATAAAAGAAGAACGCGTGATGATCGTATTCCAGGATCCGTGTAGAAATTTCGAAAGAAAATGCTTGCACTCTTGCATTAAATGTTCACATTCAGATCGGGGCCATAGTGATTCTAACAGGCCTTCTTGTGCACTCCTAAAGAAGCCTACGGACGCTTCCTCATTGGTTAGATTCGGCCGTTAAATGACGTATCCAAGTGCTGGAACCAATAAATTTCATTATTTTTAGAGAAAAATGAAAACAATGTACATAAAGACGAGAAAAATTATGAATAAACCACATTCGAATTAGAACAGAAAGTTTTTGACGTGTACACCGAAAAAAAAAAAAAAAAGTTTTGTCTTGTCATCAAACTTTGGTCGGCAATAAACGCAATTTTTGTTAATAAGCAAAGTATTTTGTTAATTTAACGAAACTTTTGCTAAAGTCAACAAATTCAATTGAAATAATGCGAACCTATTTTTGCTGTATCAGTACAATTTTCTTAAATTCAACAAAATATCATTTTCCGTGTAGTTAATCCGATACTTAAATCTCTTACTTATCATGCAATGGTCATGCAGAAAAACTGTCAAAGGATTTCATCAAGATTTGACAAAACCTTAGCATTTCAAAGGGGATAAAACTTAAAAAAACAATAAACTAAGCAGAATGCGATTTAAAATTATTCAGGAGAGGTGTCGAAATAAACAGCTGTAACTAGCATTGGGATTGAAATTGGCTTAGAAATTTTACTAAGATATCCTTTAAGACATATGTGATGGAGTTCACATATTTAATTTTAATATTCATTTACTTTGGCTTTCTTTAATATAATCTATCCAAAATCAAGAATTCTAAATCGTTTCTGTTCGCATTTTTCGGTCACTTCGGCCTTTAAATCTGTATATTCGCTTTTCCCCGTATGCACTATTCTTAAATGTTTATTTCGTCTCTTCAGACATGGTGGAGTCGTTGTGCTAAAAATAGATTACATTACGACCGCTTGCAATCGCAACGTACATTTCTGCTTCCCCTTTGGCATCCTGCTGGCGTAAGTTATATTTTTGTTGCCCTGCCTCATCTTTAAAATTATTTGCTCGCGATTAAGCCATTTTAATTTTATTGGATTAACTGTTAGGGTTGCTCTGGAATTGGCGTTATTGATCTCGGCCAAGTTATTGTTCTCGCCAATATTTAATTCTGTGCTGGCGTAATTTTTCAGTCATTCCATCTTAATTGCACTGTCCATATAGGACGTCATTTTATTTTCGCTGAGCCACCACCGCCCGTTATAATAATTTTTCAATAGTATATGTTTAATAAAATAGTTTTTCAGTATTTAACGTCTTTTTATTACAGCTAAGTGTTTGTTCTCACCAATGTGTAATTCTCTGCTGGCGTAAATTTTAATTCATTCCATATTGATTTCACTGTCCATATAAGACGTATTTTTATTTCGCTGAGCCACCACCGCCCGTTGTAATAATGTTCAATAGTATATTTTAAATAAATAGTTTTAAGCATTCAATGTCTTTTTCTTTACTGCAACTAAGTGCATTCGAACCTGGATTTTTAGCCGTCACAACGCAACTTAATAATTTAAAATACCGTAAGCAATAACTTCGATATAACATGTAGACTATTTTACTATATTAATATCAAAATCAGTATTTTCATAAAATTTTCATATTGTAGGGAAGCTGAGTCCCCTCAATTTTGAATAATTTGCTGCACATGAAATACTTCATAGCAAGTTAGTTGCTGATAAATATTTAAAATAGTAATCATCTCACACAATTTAAAATTAGAAAGTCTTATGAAGCGGCTTTATTACTTTCAAACTCAATTCTCACGTCAAAGGGAGACAGTCACAGAGAGTTGCTTCTAAAAAGTCGAATCACTTCCGTTTTACGGTAACACGAAGAATTGGGAGGAATTCGAAGCTAGTTTTCCCCCCCGAAATCTGCAAGTCAGTTTCGCGTCTCTCTAACAAACTCTTGTTTCAACACATGAAACAATTTGCGAGACAATTTCAGTTCAAATTGTGTTTGTTCTGGCTCGAAAACTGAAGTGTTTCGAAGCTCGTCTACTCTAAGTGGAGGTGGGTGGGTGTGGGGGGTGGGGTGGGGTTTCGGAGTTACCGTCGGCTAGCAATTTAAATCACGGGAGAGGATGTCAGATATATGCTAATGTCGGTTATCGCAATTTTAATGAATATCCCCTGCTACCTGATTAACCTCTGCGACGAGCGCAAATTCATAAAAGTCTGAAGAAGGAGGGAATCATGTTCGCTTTCAATTTTATGATGAAGTTGCCGTGGTGTCATTTTACGCATTGGGAAATTCTCGTGAATATTTATTTCAGTTGCAAGATCTTCGTTTGGTAATGATTCGTCATATTCACTAAAAATATTACAATTAGAAAGTAGAATAAATATTACAATTTTTACGAGAAAAAAAAATTAATCAGTAACGTAGAATCGTATCTTTTTAATTTTGTGATAAATTGTTAGGATTTAATTTTGCACTTTGGAAATTCACGTCAATATTTCCCTCAAAAATTATTCATTGTTGATGATTCTTTAAGATTCCTAGCTGATTATTAAATTGGTGATGATTCTTTAAGATCCCTAGCTGATTATTAAATTGGTGATGATTCTTTATGATCCCTAGAAACAATAAGCGGCAAAAAAGTAGGAACATTATGAATCATACAAATTAAATTTTTGAGGTCATGCAAAATCGTGCTACCTTAATTTTATGCCAAATTTCTATGGTTTAATTTGCCGTTGAAGAATATTCAATACAAAAATTGTAAGTAAAAGTAGAATAAATATTAAGATGCTTGCGGAATATAATTTAACGTTTAGTTTTGAATCGTATTTCTTTAGCCCCTTCGTCCGTGAATTATGAATTGAGCAGATAAAAAAATGAGTGGTTAGATGTGCTGCACCATATGTAATTATCTTAAAAATGAAATATTATATCATTCAGCTAGTTACCAAACTAGTTAAAAAATGTTCTAATAATAGAGCACTAGGCTCTAATTGAGCAAATTGTGAAAAAAATTAAGTGCATTTTACAGTTATTTTGTATGAAACAATTTCTTTGTGCTTGAAAACTTGAAACTAATTCACATTTCTCACAAAATGCTGCCAAAAGTTAGTATTAGAGGGAAGTGTGTGACACGATATAAAAAACTTCAAGATTTTTATAAACAGTTCTTTGCCTGTAAAACCCCTTTCTCTGCACGAGGACTCCTAATGCAGGCAAACAATGACCATTTTCTTCAAAATGACAGCAACTCATATTTTACGTGCTATCACGAACAAAAATGTTGCTTTTTATATAGTTTTTTTTTTTAATTTTGGTGTTTATTATACAGGATGTTAGTAATTATAGAGGGTGTCACATAAATAGAGGTCCTAAGTTCAAGGCTACAAAAGACTTGTCAAAACCATTGAGATATGCAGAGCATTACTTTGCCTGTAAAACTACTTTTTCAGCACATAGTTTTTTAATGCAGGGAAATACGAACAGTGACATTTTCTTTGAAATGACAGCAACTCATATTTTACGTGCTATCACGAACAAAAATGTTGCTTTTTGTATAGTTTTTTTTTTGTGTGTGTGTTTATTATATAGGATGTTAGTAATTATAGAGGGTGTCACATAAATAGAGGTCCTAAGTTCAAGGCTACAAAAGACCTGTCAAAAGCATTGAGATATACAGAGAATTACTTTGCCTGTAAAACTACTTTTTCAGCAGAAAGACCTTTAATGCTGGGAAATACGAACAGTGACATTTTCTTTGAAATGGCAGCATCTTAAATTTTCTTTTAACCTGTCACAAACAAAAATGTTGATTTTTGAATTTTAGCCAAATCGAGAGGTTTACTATAAAAATATAGGGTGTCCTTAATTATACAGGGTGTTGTATAAACAGGGGTGCGAACTTCAAGGGTACAAAAGGCCCGTCAAAGGCATTGCGATATGCAGAACATTTCTATGCCTGTAAAACTACTTTTCCAGCACGAAGACTTTTAGTGCAAGGAAATACAAACAGTGGCATTTTCGTTGAAATGACAGCAATTTATGTTTTCTATTCATCTATCACCAACTAAAATCTTACTTTTTGAATTTTAGCCAAATGTAGATGTTTACTATACAAAATGTAGGGTGCCCGTAACTATGCATGGTGTCTCTCTCTTCTAAAAAAAAGTAAAGGCCGCTGTCGCCGCTGGTGCTGTCAAAGCTTGTTGGCCTATCTCCTCCTAAACAGTGGGGATTTGAGTTCCGACTAAGGTGTCCACAGATTCGAAAAATTCCGAGGAACCTGCTAACTTGACTTAAATTTCGAAAATCGAATTATTTTAGAAGATATTAATAAAAAACTGAAAAAATAAACAGAATGGTTGCCAGATTTGGCATAAAATCATTCATTCCTTTGCAACAAAGCGTTTCCAAGTATCTTGAACCGCGTGCAAATTACAAACATGAGTTAGAATTACGCCCATTTTACGCCAAATGAAAAAGTATATGAAATAAATCTCAAAGTGTGTTACACAAAGTTGACAATTTTCAAATAGTAAGTTCGCATAGACAACAGGAGTTTAGAATGAGCGACTATTCGTTTTTCCAAAACAGAATAACTAGTTGTAACTGATTTTAAAAGCGACATCTTGGCATTAGGAATGATTTGGCAAAATAGTATCTTTCCAAGCAGAGTGATTAAGCTTCGAGTTCCAGAATGCTGTAACCCAGTATTTTGAAAATGAAAACTCATAAAAGTGCAGATTATTTTATCGGCGGTTCGGTCCAGCTGGAGTATTTCCTACCAGAAGTCATATTTGGTGGCGTTAAGTACGCCTATTTGCCAGCGCTTCGAGATGATATAATTCGTGGTGCTAAATACGCCAATCTGCAAAGGATTATGTATATGAAAATATGGATAACGGTTTTCCGGGAACCTTGCATGAGCAGTAATCATAGGTCGTGAGCATGTGTAACTCGCCAAATAATGAAAAGTCGCCATTGGTGCCAAGCTATCCTAGCTGTTCCGTAGTCTTTATCAAAGAAAGCACGTAAACTACTGTTTTTTTAGAGATCATTATTAACTATACATATACACAAGTCGCCAAATAGTGCAAAATCCCCGAGGGTGGCATATACGCAAGGTGTCCAATAGATTTTACATAATTAAAAATACAACTCAAACAGATGTTCTGATTTTATTACGCTTTAACTTCTAATTAATATAACTTTTGAATGGCAACATTAAATATCATTGTGTTTCTGAGGACTGCAAATAATTTTTCCAGCGATTATACGCGGAGTCCGCACTCCAGGTGGTGTATAGCTCAGGACCCGTAGAACACGGATTCCTAATAACAAAATATCTACCGTGATATGGGGGTGTGGTCTACTGTAGTGTGAAGTTTAAATTTTTATGTACCAATGAACATGCAAGAACCAAGCGACGTGTAGATCAGTAACATTCCATCTGATCCAATCTTTGGGATTTGTCTGTTGAAATTCTGTCTTTTTTTACGAATAAGCCTTATTAGGGGCCGAATGCCTCATACGAAAAGCGAGCGTAGAAAGTCTAGGGCCCTTGGCCCCTAGTCAGACGTAATCATAATCAGATTATAGATAGACGTACAAATATCAAGAGTGTATATGCAAGTCTGCAAATTTTAGAGACATTACCACACTTTTTTTTGCATTCACAAATAAAGATAGTTTTTACTTAAGGTTTACCATATATATAAATATAAAAAATTTCTGCTCATTCAGAGATTTTAAGGGGCGATTTTAAGCACCGGAGCAGCTGTAATTCCCCCACAAAAATTCAGTTTTTAACTTTTAGTGTCTTATTAAGTATGGCGTTAAAAAAATATTTTGAAAGTTAAATTTTGTAAACTTGTACCTCATTTCTCTCAATGGACTATTTTTTATATTGGGTCATTCTAAATAGTTGTTTTTGTAAATTTTTAATATATTGCTCCTTAACAATTTTTATTAAAAAATAACGGCGCACCATTAAAAAAAAACTAATGGAATCATAAGACTAAAGTTTAACTTTTAAAAAGTGTCGCACTGATCAAACTGCTTGAAACTCACCCAATTTATCTGTTCGATCAACAACTCCTTTTTTTCAAACTTTACTCTTTGTGAAATATTCTGCTTCATATATTGTATTAAAAAGTCAGTTCTGTGCATTGCATTATAAAACTACATTTATAAGAACGATATGCATCATAATTAATGCACACAAAACAAGGCATTCTCTAAATAGGATTAGTTTTTTGTTGCGTAACTTTTACATTTATCTCTGAACAAGAACTGCCAAAAAATTTAATAAAACTGCATGAACTAAATCTTATTAAAATGAAAACTAAATAAAGAATAAAACCCAAGAAGTATTAACAAGTGTAAATATAGCTACGAATTCGTCTCTATACTGCGAGAAAATCTCAGAACAAAAATTAAATTAACATACTTTTTTTTGTTACGTTTTGTCTAAACCAAAATTATTTCAAATTGTTGTGAATTAATTCTGAAATGATTTGCATATTTTTTTTTTGTTAAATTCAAAGAAAAGATTTTTTTTCTATTATACGAATACTTATAGAATGTTGTTTTACTGTTTGCTAATTAGATTTTCGTTTCTCGATTTCTGGAGATAAAAAAAAAATTACAAATTTATAAAAATTTACGGAAAAATGAGAGTGTAAAATGTAATAATTTGATATTTTCTGCTAAATGATTTATATTCCATATACGGTCTTCGAGCATTTTTAAACAAGAAATATGAATAATTTTAATGTCTTATATGATGTATGCGATTTTATAGAGAGCAATTAAAGCAAATTATATAACGATGATAACTTCATTCGCTTCACAGTTTGACACATTCAGATCTGGAAATGGCTGGTAATTTTCATTATTTTTCTTTTAAAAATACTTGAAAAATCTATGTTTTAACAATTTTTTTTAATTATAAACTTCAAACTGTTCTTATTTGTAATGAAAGAAAAAACTATTAAATGTACTAAGAATTAATATTGAATAATAAATTATTGGTAAAAAGTATGTTTTGAAGTGAAAAAAAAAATCCACATAGGAAAACATCACTTTTAACATAAAATTTTATAAGCTTGTGCAGTAAAAAGTTACCTAACCCTTATGAAAATACCCCCAAAAAGCTTTATTTGTAAATAAATTTTTTTTAGTAAAATTTGTTAAAACATAAAATATGCCTGTTTTAACAAATATAAAATATTTGTTAAAATATAAAAGCGAATCCTGAATATAGAGCGAATCCTGAAAAAGTGAGTAATTTTAGCTAGTTTTATACATTAATTCCGCTATTTTCTGCCATTTTCTGCCATTTATATTTTTCTTAAACTAAAAAGTTTGTAGATAATATTTTAAAAAACGATCGATAATAGTCGATCAATTGTCAATAATTCTATATTTCAGGGAGTTAAAAGTTGACTCCGAGTGACTCTCGGACTTAGTTTTAGAAGAAACGTAACTTAACGCCATACAAACAAATTGATTTTACTCTGTTTGGGTGGCAGCACAAAATGGAGCAACTTGACGGCAGTATAAAAGACAACAACGTGTCTTAACAGGATCGGCAGCACAAGCAGTAAAGTTTTGACGGTGGTATTAACGGCTAAGTTAAACTATTGACTTGTCGCTTACAGTAGCGGGATAAGCAACCTTGTATGCGTGGTAGTCACAGTACATGAAGTATTGCAACTTGATAGCAGCATAGAAGGCAGCAAATTCATAGGCAGCAAATTCATAGAAGGCAGCAAAAATCAACTTGGTAACAGCACAAAATGCAGAAACTTGATGACAAAGTAGAGATTTGATCACAGCATAATAAGCGGCAATAGACCAGCACTTTGACGTTGTATTGTTGGCAGTATATAAAGCATTAGTCTGACTTGTCATGTACGTAAGCATACGAAACAGCCTCTGTTACGTAGTGTTGACGGAAATAACTTGATGGAACCATAAGGAGCAGAAACTTCACTGCAGCATAACAGACAGCAAATGGACAGCAGTGTTATTGGTATAACCTTGAAGGTAGCCTAGAATTAACAAATTGTCCTGTCATACAACAAGTCTGCTGAAGTCATAGGAAGATGGGCGCAGAAATACTGTACTTTGTTATAAAAAAAAAAGAAAATTCCTTTTCAATCATCACAAAAGGTTCGTTACATTTTAAACTAATTTAATGTTTTTTTAAATACGTTAACAGAAAAAAAATTAAATTTTCATGGTAGATGCACCATAAATTAATGAAAGTCAATTTTTTGTAAAGATGAAATTTGAGTTGTAAAGAAATATAAATTATTAAACATATCGTCTTTGTCAAACCATATCTGCTATGTGCAGAAACTATATTCATTATTACTAATTTTTACTAGCAGTTAGTTATAACTTGACGATATTCTATAGCTGATGCACAAAGCAAATTTTCTTTAGCAATCAAAGGTCACCGTATCATGCTAAAAGTCACACAACAGTTATTTTATACGAAAATTTGGTTCGTAAACTAGTCATAATGTTCAACTTGTTGAAATCTCCAAAAGGTGCTCACAGCAGATGTTGGTTTGACAACGATGATATAGCATATGTATATTGGAAACATTTAACCAATCTTATTATTACTCGTATACATTATTTGGGGTAGCACAAATGAATGGCCGTATTTTAAATATTAATCTATAGATATATATAAGTTATAGTTAAATTACATAAAATTAAAATACGTCAAAAGAAAAGGAAATAAATTTTTCATGGTAGATACACCATAAATTAATGGAAGTCAATTTTTCCTAAAGATGAAATTTGAGTTGTAAAGAAATGTGAATTATTAAACATATCGTCTTTGACAAACCAATATCTGCTTTCTGCAGAAATTTTATTCATTATTATTAGTTTTTATTAGCAGTTATTACTTGACGATATTCCAGAGCTGATGCGCAAAGCAAATTATCTTTAGCAGCCAAAGATCACCGTATAATGCTTAAAATCAGACAACAGTCTTTTTATACGAAAATTTGGTTCGTAAACTAGAAATAATGTTGAACAGGTCAAAATCTCCAAAAGGTGCTCATAGCAGATATTGGTTTTACAACGATGATACAGCATATGTATATTGGAAACAATTAACCAATCTTATTGTTACAAATTTTCGGGCAACTCTCTGTTCTGGGAATTAAAATGGTTCAAAATTCGTGTTCTACGCTTCAAATAGTTAAAGTTTGCTTTTTGTTGCATCAAAATTGGTCCACTAGAACCGGAGAAACAGAGGTTTGGTTTCCCCATTGCTTTCCTATGGCAGTTCTAGAAATCTCTAGAAATATTGGTCGTAGGCCTTTGGTAACTTCACTTTAGGGACTTAATTTTGGCGCCAAGCTTGGCGACATTTTGGTCATTTGGCGCGATTTTTCCAATGGGGCTTGTAAAGTTTCTTTTGCTGGATTTAAATCACATAATAACCTAACATTTCTCTTCTATGACGTAATAAAAATTCCCGCTTTATGTGGAATCTTCGAGAAATAGACTTTTCTGGAAGCTTCTTGTAGCTTCTGCGCTACCTATAAATACAAGCGTTTCAGAGGCTCCAGTTCAGTGCGGGATGAGCTCCCGTCCAGAGTGAATACGAGTGTCCGAGGAGTACGGCGCTTTGCTCTGTGATAGAAGCGGTGTTTCCGCATGCGTTTTTGAAGCTTTGTTTTTAAGTGCTGTGTGTAAATTCTTTATTGTTGAGTCTTGAGGGTGTGTTAGTGTTATCCTCGTATATTTCAGCTTAATTTTACCTGCGGGAGTGTTTCATTTCGTGGGAGAATTACAGCATTTATGAAATCTTCGGTACTGATTGAACTGTTATAAACGAGCTACTGGCCATTAGTGCCTGTGAATATTGTACAGCTGATTGTTCGACTAAGTTCTAGAAGCAATAAAGTTTGTGTTCCATCCTGACAAGTGGACTTTTTACTAGAACTTAATCCACCAAGTAGACTTTAGAATGTCGAACCCAGGAAGCAAGCAAAGTTTTTTGCAACATTATTATAACTCGTATACATCATTTGGGTTAGCATAAATGAATGGCTGTATTTTAAATATTAATGTATGGATATATTGTAATTTTTGTATTAAAGAAAACCCTCTACCACTCAAATCATATTCACACACTCGCCACGCGAACATTTAATAAACTCCAAAACTTCTCCCCGTACAATGAAAAGTTGGTAAGCTCATATTATCTTTGGCTCCTGGTCGGACAAAGCTTACGTATTCTGAGCCCTTTAATCAGGATCAAAATGTAAAACCTTTCAAACAGTAAGTAGCGTGATGTTCCATCCGTGACAATTGCGTGACTTGGGAGATGTCACGCAGAAATTTTCAACCTTTCCGGAACCAGGAACTTATCCCCCTAAAAGGAAATCTTGGATGTATGACTTGACATTTCCAGTACACAACTTTCCACAAAACTTTGCGAGAAGGCAAGTGTATCTAAACTTCAAAATATTAAGTCACATATAAGTTGCAGAATAATTGACGAAGTAATAGTTGAATGTTTAGACAGGGCGAAATATAGTATACAGAAATTAATAATGTAGTTTATGTTCGCTCACGAATTTCGTGCTAATACGTTTGTAAAACTGAATTTTGAATCGATGCAGATTATAAATCGCGACATAAACTACTATGTCGCAGTATTTGATTCCATCCGTATGTAAGAACTTGTACTGCAGAACGATGTCAAATGTGAAATAAGCTTTCAATTACTAAGATTGGAATTTGCTTAGAATAATATAGTTTAATTACATTTTAGAGATTTTAGTTATAGCATTTACGTAATGTTAGTAGCATACCGTGTTCGAATTTAAAACTTTCCATATCAAAAATATTCTATAGCCCTATTGTGCCGGCCTAGGGAGTTACGCATAAGTAATGGTGCACTGGTGTCCAAAATTTAAAGTTTCAAAGAAAAAAAAATAAGTCGTGAACTGCAAGTCAACATAGTGAAAATTTCTTGGCAAGCTTTCTAAAATTTATATTTATGCGGTTAAACAGGTGTCCGCACATTATTGTATCTTATTAACAAACAAAAAAACAATCATGAACGTTTATTTTATACATTTGAAATTATTTGTAAAAAAAATTAATTTTTTTAAGCTGTAAGGGTATCGCACATTTATTTATCAAATTCTCACAATTTCACATGTGTGTTCGTTTGTACACATTTTTATGCATTTTTCACTGGGTTAGCATTGGAGGTTTTTGATTTTTTAATTTAATTACATTTCAAATTTCGCGCTCTATTTGTGGGCACATTTTAAATTTAAAATTTAAAATTTAAAAACAGAGAGGGAGTGCGAGCACAGTCCGCAACGTGGCACAGCTGGTACATGCGTACGGTATACATCAGAGATACACATTTTTCTCCCGGTGTTGGATTTTGTTCGAATTAATCAATAATTATGTACGGGAATTTATTTAATTATCAATAATTATGTACTTACGTTGTAATGAACAGTAATCCTGTTTATTTGTGATGAATGATATTTTTATAATTCAAAATTATATAAATGCGCTGTAGTATAACACTTATAATTCAAATAATTTACAGTATATAATTATTAACACTCTCCGCATTATCAAATTAACTTTACTACACAATAACTATATAGCTATCTAAACTCAGTACAGTTTTTTTAAATAAATAATCGAAAATCATAGCACCTACCCAGCTATCAGGTTGTAACGAAAGTTTTCCGCCAGATTTGCTTGAGTCAGCTCACGCAGTACCCAGCTATTGACCTTATATGTTAAGTTTATGCGAAGCTTAGCTCGATTAATGGACATGACACTAAAGTCTAACTCTTTTAGCTAGCTCTCGTGGATGAATATTTTATCTTCTTCCACACATTCTCGTAGGCGGGCCACATCAGCATCAGTAGGCCGGTCAGAGCGCTCTGCTTCTTTAATATCCTAGTCCTCGTTTTTGAACTTTCGGTGCCAAATCTTCACAGTGTCATAGGATACAACAGTAGTACCTTAAGCTGTACACATGATTCAGTGTCATTCTGTAGCTGACCTTTTGCGACAGAACTGAGAGTAAATGATGGATCAATCTGGTAGCGTGGTAGTTCCATTTCAGAAACCTTATACTTAATCATAATGATATTGTTTAACGAATTTCACAACACAGTGCTCTAAAACAAGTCTTTTCTTTCAAATAACAAAAATCGTTTTACAAAATATTGGCAAAGACACCAACGCGAACTACTTGTGCAGGCAGTACTTGGAGTGGCGGAAAACTTTCGTTACAACCTAATAGAAAAAGTCTGTATTTATTTATTTATTTAATTATTTATTTCAAAAACATATAGATTGTACGCAGTTTAAAAGTAAATTAAAGTTCTTACGTATGATAAAAGATGGCAGTAAAATTCAATGACGTCACAATTCACTTTTTCTCCACATGTATCTGAGCGTGACGGTCACGCAAATTCAATGCTTTTTCTCCATCCCAAAAGTGCCCAACGCGCCTAAAGAAGTTTTCACTTTAAAAAAAAAAGAGTTTTCTCGACGAAAAAGACTTTTACGCAGGGGAATATGGTATACCAAATCCTGTAAGGCAGGTAATGGTAACAAGAACATTTGCACAGGCGTTTAGTGTACTCTGATATGCAAATGAGAGAAATATTTTCCAAAATATGATGTTTCATAACTCTAATAAGAGGTATGGCATCTGTACAGTTACAGGAAATAAAGCGATATCGTTTTCAAACACCCTCTTTAAATCACGATTTAGCTATGTCAGCCGCTGTAGAAGAGTTTCATCATACTAAGATGGCAAGCATGATGTCAAAAATCTCGATAATACATACAGATTTCATTATAGTTTTATTTGTGCAAACGGTTGACGTCCCATTCGAAGCGCATTTTAACCAATAATTGCTCTTGATTATGGACCATAATGCACTCAATGCGCATCGAACAAAAAATCGGTTAGTCTCATATACTGTATGGTGGCTTCCGTGACGTTATAAGCAGAGTTCATCGTACGTAACGTCATTGCTTTCTCAGTGACGTGTCAAAAGTAGTCAGTTATCGAAGACGTGTGTTAGAATTCAGCAACGGAATAACTGAACTTTACTTTTTGGGATAACGGTACTCCCAGAAAAGAAAAGGGGGGGGGGGGGAAATGGCTGAATTCTGCGATGCAAGACGAAATATACTTTAGTTAGTGTAAAGGTATTTTAATATTTCACTTTAACAAATATTTGTCGAAAATGACGAAAATGTCGAAAATTCTTGAAATAAAAGAATTTATTTCAATGACGTGACATTTTAAGGTTACTTTTTAGCAATTTACGAAAATAAATCCCACAGTAAATCCTTCTAATGTGCCTACATCATAACAAAGAAACACTGAAGGTTTTAATCTCAAAAATAGTATTCATAAATATATTTTTCAAAAAATGTCCAACATTTTAATAGGATCAATAACATGCATAGCTTAATAAAATCATATTTGTGGTCAAAATAAAAGTAATATTATTTATAAATATCTTTCAAGGCTGCTATACAATACATTTTATCGATTTTTAAATTAAGTTATCGTCAAATGCAATTTATATGCGTTTCTTTTAAGTCTGTGAATAAAAAGAATAAATGATTAAACTAATAGATAAGTCCTATTTTTTTGCTTTTGTTTTTATGGCACATTAAACTCTTTAGAAAAATTTACAGAGGTTTTATTTTTCCGTCTGGTTTAAACGAAAAATATTTTCAGTGTAAATATAAATATGTATTTCTAAACTGTTCACAGTTTATTAATGTATGGGTAAACAATAATTCAGTCTGAGCTTGTTTTGTTACCTTATTTTTACAACATTCAGTCGACTGAAACATTTTTATGGTTATAATATGGATACTTTTAATTTTAGTGCAAAGATCATTACACACTGTATTTGGTTTAGAAAAACCATGTAGCAACTATTTTGTGCATAACATTATACAGGACGTCCCGAAATGATTCTTTATCTATTAGCTTTAATACTTTATCTATAAGTAGGCACTGTAAACTGAAAAAAATTTCAAAATAAGGTACGGAAAAAGTCTACGTTAGAAGAAATGTTCTTTCGTTTGTTTTCAAAAAGTGACACTTTTTAAAATGAGTATCCGACTCCCAATTAGCAAAAAAATTCCCAATTAGCAAAAAACGTCCTATACACTAATGATATGATGGACAAAATTTCAGCCTTTCATCATAAAACGTCTCGGAGAGTAAACAAAGCTGATCAAGCGCTATGCAAGAAGTTGAATGCAAACGGTTAATACTAGAGTGCCATTTTTAGATTGAAACGGATACGCCTCCATATTCCCCGGATCTCGATCCACGCGACTTCTTACGGGGGGGGGCTACAAGAAAGGGACTGTTTACTCTTTGAATCCCCAAAAGTTGAAAAGGCTTTGACCGTTTTTCTGTGAAACATGTTGCGTGCATTCGTTTCTGTAGAGACAGTGCAACGAGTGACTTCAAAGTGTGCTTTTCGGTTGCATCAAGTTATTGCTGTGAAAGGTGGTCAAATTGAAATCGTTGTAATGTTATTGACAAGGCGACAAGGCTGTAGTCAACGAAAGCTTAGTGTCCAACCCCCCCGCTCCTAACCCTCGAAATTTTCAAGCAGATAAGTAACTACCAGAAGTCTAAGCCGTTGTGATGCCAATGGCAACGGGCGCTGAAAAAAGTATTTGAAGGAAATATGTTTGCACTCATACATTTAATCTTCGACCACTTAAAATAAATAACTTCATATTCAATTTTATTATATACCCACAGCGAATTTAATGCTCTTCTGGGAACGTGCGGAAAATATGAGCATTCGGGCGATTTCGTTTTGTGCAAACAGCCTCTCTTATATCAATGCTTGATGCAGACGACATCATTTTAATGAAAAAAAAATTAAACTATGTTATCTGGAAAAACTATTTTAAACGAATTGGAGTCCCAACTTTCCCTTCAAAGCCTGATGACCGTGACTTCAATAGAACGCCATGTTAATTAAGACAGCTCACTCACATTTTTACTCTCGGAAATAAAATGGGGCTAAAAAGAGCGAAAAAATTGCTTAAAAATGGGGCAACGGGTGGATTTTCAAATTTTAAAAGGAGCGTATATTGTTTTCTATATTTTAAGGCATAATTATGAAAAATTGCAAGCGGATCGTATAAACGGTGTAGATGTTATTGCCCTTAACTTTTAATCTTTTTGGAGAAATGGTGGTAAAAGTTTCATCTTAGAGAGGATTCTCGAAATTGTTAGAGAGTCACTGAATCAGTGAGTCCAGGATCAGCGTAACTGTGTAGTAGGATTATTAGAAGTGTATCGTACTGCTGTGTGACCGCAGCGCCATCTGATCTCCAGTCATGGAACTAATTCTGCAAGCCGGAGTACAACAGATTCCGGACAACACTGGTCAAAATGGGATTCACTGTCGGTCAAAATAGACTGTACCTCCATAATCAAGTACATAAATACACACGCACGTCGAGACGTTACGCAAAAGTCCATTTAGGAATGGACAAAATCGATTTTTACGGATCAAAATCTTAAAACCGAAACTGTTCGCGAACACAGCTCGTACTTTACTATGTTCAAGTAAGTAAGAGCAATAGTTTTCGATTAGTATTGTATTGTGCAATGGGGCAAAGCTACACGAGAGCTATTTGCATAATGAAGGGTGCGTTGGGTGGGGGACATTTTAAGGGGATTTAATGCGCATTCACGTTACATCAGGGGAAAACCATCCAAAACTCCAGTCCTCCAGATCGAGGCCGCGCGATGGCCCTGAGCCCTAGACCTTCGGAATATAGAATATCCACTCATTATATTATGGAAATCTGGATTTATTTATTTTTTTTAGAAAACACATTTAGTTATTATTTGGTAGTCATTAATTTAACTGAATTTTCTGTTTGTTTTAGCCCTAATGTAACTTTCGTGAAATGCTTATTTTTGTAATTTGAAAATTCCTGTAAAGTTTTATTGCTTTTGAAAGAAAATAACATTTAACAAATACAAAACTCAAAAACTCAAACTTCAGAGTGTAATTCTTCGAATAATTTATCGCGTTTTTTTTTTTCGGATTTTACGTAAACTTAGGTAAATAAATAAGAAATTGTAATAAAATGCAACAAAATACCATACCTTAATATACCGTTATATACGAAGCCAATCAAAATTTCATTACTAAATTCGAAGTAAAATTAAAATATCAGATCAAAAAGTTTTAAATCAATTTTGAAATATTTTACTCTTCCAATTCCCTATAAGCCTATAAGTTTCCCCCTATAAGCCTACACACTCATTTCCTTGAATTTATTTGCGAGTGTGAAAATAAATAAATACACGAAAATGCTCAAAAAGTTTTTACTTAAAATTTGAATCAGACTTCTTTTTTAATAAAATTGTTTCCAGACTAAAAAGTAAAATTTTAATATGCAGTATTTCTGTATTGAAAGGAGACTGAATTTTATTACTGTGGTTTTAATTTTGTCTTAGAAACTAATAAAAAGTGTAACTTCACTCAAAAATATACATGATGCTCAGTTTTCGTAATTTAATAAAAACGTTTTCAAATACATTTTGTCTTGTGTAAATAAAGTATTATTTTAAATAATAGTATTGTATTTTACTGGAAGTGTTTCGATAGTTCTTTTCAGTTTAATTTTATTTGAAATTCTATTGGCTTTTTCAGTTATACTGGTGGGTATAAATGTAGTACTGTATATTTCCGTTTTTTGAAAAAACTTTTGAGGAAAAAAATTCACTTCATAGAAAAACCTTTACTTTTTTGCTGATAAATAAAAAATACTACAAAATAAAATTTAATATGATAAGAAACTCATTATTAAATGCATGTATTATTAAATATGTGTATTTGTGAGAATTGTTTGAATTCTTGTTACACATAACATACTAACGTCTGAAGTGCTTAAAATCATGTTTACCACTTGATAGGGGGTTATTCAAATTACAAATTTTACACGCTTAAATCTATTGATTAAAACTGACACTCATTTATTGATTAAATTTCTTATCGGCCGATTTAAATCCTTTTACGCCAAAAAATACTCATTCAAGACAATAATTTTTGAATGCCTCAATTCGCCCCAGCACCCCCCACCCGCTATATTCTATTTAACTCAATTTCCGCAAAAATCTTGTCTATTTGAGTATTCTGTCTCTCTTCTCCCCCACGACCCATATCCTATTACTATCACGTGACCAACGAACACTCTTAACGGATAACGGTTCATAGTAAAAAACGCGGCCAGGTCATAGTTGTGTGTGTACTTCGCTGGTGATAGTTTTACGTTACATCCGAATACCAAATGCATCTTTTTCATATTCAGAGTTGTGAAATAAATTCAGCCTAGATATGGAGGAGATGCTTTAGGTAAAGATTTCGCTTTAATGGACATAGTTTCTTACGATTGGATTATAAAAAGCTGTTGTAAAACAAATGAAGTTAAGATATCTCCACCCAAAGTGAGTAAGCAGTATTTTACATTTTTCATGTCAATAAATTGGGTTGCTTCTTTAATTAAGTCTCACAGCTGGTTAAACCATGATTGCATTTCTGTATTCTGACTGTACTGTGAATTCGTTTTATAACGAGAGACTACAGTGAAATTATATTCTATTTATAAAAAAAAAATACTTTTTTATAGTGTATTAAGATATATGTAATGTATTTGCCTTGATTTAAAATTTATTTTCTCGGGCTTATAATAATAGATTACAGCTCTGATAATAAAAAATGAAGAAAACGAATCAAAAACAGCAAATTTAATAAAACACCCTTTTTCTAGCTTAAAATAATAATCTTAATTGAGTACAGATATGTTAATTAAAAAAGGGCTGATTTTGCAAAAACGCTCATTCTATAGCTTAAATAATAATCATAATTGAGTACAGTTATATGAATCAAAAACGGACAGACTCTCCTCATTTCTGATTATTATTTAGCCTAAATGGAGCTGTTGTAGAATGCTCAAAAATTGAGAATTTTTCGCTGCATTGATTTTTGTCGATGAATGGAGCCAATTTTACTCAATCGGGAGAATGGCTGTTTGAAGTCAAAAATTGAGTAAAAATATACTCCGTTTGATTTTACTCAATAGATTTAAGCGTGTATTATTTTCAAAGTCAGTTTTGAAATTTTACAAAAGTGGCGTTAATTTTCGTTTGTGCATTAGGTAAAAACAACAGTAACGAATAAAATAAAATTTAGTAGTATATACAGGATGATTCGAAATTAGTTTGACAAACATTTGGGAGAGGTACGAAATACCAAGACGTTTAAGAATTACATAGCAATGTGGGGTCGGAAACATTGTCATCATGTACCTGTTAATAATCAATTTGGAAGAAGTGTTGAAGTGTGCGTCTAATTTCTTAACCAAGTTTCATAAACAAATGGATTTTTCCGACAATTTCATCAATGTAATGAAAGAAAAAATTCCGAATTAACATTGTTTATCAAGTGTAATCGGAAAAATTCTGAATGTACATTGTTTATCAAGTGTAATCGGAAAGATGGATTAGTTTTGAAAAGCCATGATCGTAAAGTTTACTATTACTTGAATACTTCTTCTAAAGGATTATTAACAATTGCATGATGACTATGTGGACCCTGCATTGCTATGTGATTCTGAAGTGTTTATGTACCTCCTCCACCCCCTGCAAGTTTGTCAGTCTGGTCGCAAATCACCCTGTATGTCACGTCGTCAAGCAATAGTAAACTTTCCGACCGTGGATTTTCAAAAACTAATCCATCTTTCCCGATTGCAAGATAAAAATTGTTAATTCAGAGTTCTTTTTCTATCATTACATTGATGAAATTGTCGGAAGAAAGAACATTTTTTTAAAAAATGAAACTTGGTTAAGAAATTAGGCGAATACTTCAACACTTCTTCCAAAGTGATTATTAACAGATACAAGAAGACGACGTTTCTAATCCCACATTCCTGTATGATTCTGAACCCTCTTGGCGTATCCTACCCCTCTTAAAAGTTTGTATAACGAATTTTGAATCACACTGTATAGCAGTAAAAATAATAAAGAGCTTTGTACCTAACAGGCATGAAAAAATATAGGCACAGTACATTCCTTTTGAGTGATAAAAAGGTCAAACGATTCAATACCATTAGATTCCTTTTTGTTTTTAACCTTTAAACACCAGACGTTTCTAATGTTCTCATCATACATTACGGTACTTAATTTTTGCCTTTGATTTTTCTTAAACACTTAATAGGTTTTTGAGATTTTGTGAAATTTTTGTTCGTTTATTATGAGAAAATAGAAGTGAAGGTTATGAAATGAAATTAGCTTAGAAATAGTCAATTTTTTACGTGTTAATATCTTCAATGTTATCTCCTATTTTTACTTTGTTTTAAACGCATTTTGAAAGGAAACGTAGTAAATTTGCCTGTAAATTCGAATTTAAATGGCAACTTTAGAGTACAGAATTTAAAACTGTAGATCTTCTTAAAGCAATCCTGTATTGAAAAAAATCTCTCCTTTAAAATTACCGATTACTAAAATGTGCACTATACACTAATGAGGTTACGTACAAAATTTCAACCTTACATCACAAAATGTCTCAGAGATATCTTTAAACAAAGATGATCAGAAGCTATGATTTTGAATCGATCTTTATTGATATAGTGTCAAAATTATTTTCTTCCGTAATTTCTGCACGACCCCTGAAACGCAATCAACGACCGATTTTTTTCTCTTCGGGAGCCATTGAAAAGTGGTTTGAGTCAGCATATGTTTATTTTCATATATCCGACCCTTTTTAAGATATCATTATCAAGTTTTGTACGTCATTTCATTAGTGTATGGAGAAAATTTTACTAATAGGGAACATTTTTGTACGGGGGTCGTAAAAAAATTAAAAAAACTGTAACTTTTTGAAAATTAGCGATTAAATATTTTGTTAACGTAGTCTTTTTTTTTTTTTTTTTTTTTTTTTTTTTTGGATAATTTTGAATATTTTTCCTCACTTTACATTACCCGCTAATCATGCGTTAACGCTAACGCTATCCGCTATTTAAAAGTTTCGAGCCAATCATGAAGCTTGCTTTATATGTGCATATGCGCTGTACTGTACAGTGGCATTTAACGTTAGCGTTACCGTGGGTGAAACCGCTATGCGCAAATTCCCTATTGTTGTTGTGTTTGGAATATTTATTTTCGAACACGCGATCGCATTAACCCACTAATGCCCGACTTTTATTCAGCACATTCTCCAATTTATGTTGATGCCAGAAGTGATAAATAAATTTTCGATATTTGTGGGGTATAAAGAATGTATTTCTTCTTCTTAAAATACTAATAAAACAATGAAAGATTAACATTTTACTTTGTTAACAGTGAGTATTTTGTGGAAATACAATTTTATATTCGAGAAATAAAAATAGGAAAAAATGAATGCTTGAATATTTTTTTGCGACTTACAATTTTTGAGATGATGTAAAACTAGATAGCTGAGCATTAATGAATTAAGTGAATAGCGTACAGGAGAACAGACCCTTAACCTCTAAACCACCACCTTCCCCCAAGACCACTGATTTAGGACAGTGTATTACTTTGTTTTAACAGTTTATTACGCTCTTATACATTCACTAAATAGAACATTTGTATTTGAAAGTGTTCTATAATCGGTGAGCTTAGAATGATTTATCTTTCTTGCTCATTCAATTTTTCTGACGTCTTCTAACAAATCTTTTAATTTATGTATCTGTCTGATGCGGTTCCGTAAATAGCATGTTTAATTAACACTATAGTATACTAGCTGAAGTACCCGTTCTTCGCACGGGAATGAATGGACTTTTTGATATTACGATTTGTGGGGATTACTATTTATTGTAATAAAGAGATATAGCAAAATGGATATCGCTTTATATTGTGTTCAATAACCATGCATACCGAATTTCAAGGCAATCGTTTGTATGGTGCAGAAGGTCATGCGGCGTAGCGCAATCTAGTGGCGAGTTTTAGCAAAACGTATACGGCGAAAATATTCTTCGCATTCAGATATCGATGCATACGAATTTTCATGACGATCGGCTGAATAGTCCTGAAGTTCATGTGTTGACGCGACATCTAGTGTCAAGTTATAGGAAAATGGATCGTGCCAAACTCTTTCCCGTGTTCAAATATCTATGTATACCTATTTCCATAGCGATCATTCGCACAGTGAAGAAGTGATACACTGCAGGGCCATCTAGTGGTTAATTAAAGTAATGATTTGCTACAGCGCCGTCGCGTGGCGAGTTATAGAAAAATGGATAACGCCAAAATATTCTCATTGTTCAAATAGCTATGACTACTGATTTTCATAGCCACCGTTTGAATGGTCAAAAATTTGGCCTGCTGCTGCGTCATCTAGTGGCGAGTTAAAATAATAATGCATTGCAGTGCCACCTAGTGGTGAGTAACATCAAAAGTAACACAGTTAGAATATATTCTTCGTGCTTAAATGTGTAAGTATAAAAAATTTTATGCCGATCAGTCGAACGGTATAGAAGTTGATGCGTTGCAGCGCTATTTAGCGCTAAGTTACAGCAATTGGATAGTGAAAAATATTCTCCGTGTTCTAATATCCGCGTGTACCAAATTTCATCGAAATTGGTTGGACGATATTCGCATAGCAAACGTCTAAACGGAATAGAATTCGACGTTCTGCTGCGCCAGCTAGTGGCAAGTTAGAGGAAAACGGATAGCATAAAAACCTTCTCTGATAAAACACTTAGGTGAACCAAATTTCATGGTGATCGGTGAAACGGTGCTGAGTTTTTCAACATCCTACACACATACCAACATTCATTTTTATCTATAACCAGTCTTATTATATATACCAGTCTCAAGTAAAATCCTGTTTCAAATCTAAGCCTCGCCAAAGTGCCAGCATACGCCATTTTGCAAGAGTTTTTTCAGGGAATCATTCGATGCATTGACTTAGCAGCAATCAAAATGGGAAATGGTTCTAGCATTTTTTTGAAAAGTGGAATCCCTTAATACAGCCTCATTTTTTAAATTATCAACTATAACATGTTTTATTCATCGTTACCTCGATGTACCAAATGCGAAGATTTCAATTTTCTGAAATTTGGCGGATTTCCCCCAAGTTAAATCAATGTACTCAATTGGCGAGAATTCTGAAGCTACATCGCTTGAAATGCCCTAATAACTGCATTATTTCTGCACGGATAGTTAAAATTTAATGCTGTATTCTAAGAAAACCTATACACTTGTTTTCAAAAATGCTATTCCCTTAAGCTCTCAGTAAATTGCTCCAAAAAGCCTAAAACTGTGCAAACCTTTAGAACTCACTTTCTAAAAATCGGCCTATCAGCCATTTTATTTTTCGCCAAACTAAAAAAATTTACATATTAGTCTCGAAATCTTCGATCCTCATTGTTTTGCGTATAAAACATTTCATTCCTGCTCTCATTTCTTATGCGCACACGATATTATAATTAAAAAAATAACCTTACAAATATAAACTAAAAAAATCATTTATTCTTTTCTTTTCATTTTAAGAATTTAAAACATTTTATTCGGCAAAATCGCCACACATGGCAACCAAGATGCTTATTTCACACACTTTTTTCACTACAGGGTTTACAATTACATAAAGCTTTCTGCGTGGAGAACATAAAAATTCTCTTAAATTCTGGGAACGGATGGACTTTCAAAGTTTTAAAGTGGACTATCATTTATTCTATATTATTTTACATATATCTGTGTAAAATTTCAGGCTGACAGGTCCATTTTTGTGGAATTGTATACTACCCAAATCAACAAATTGACAAACAGAATTTGATTTTTATTTATAAGATTACCTACGCTTGTTTTTAAAAATACCCTCTCATTAAATTGCGCCAAGCGCTAGAATCATAGAAAATCTGATACATTTTCAGATTTAAAATACGCACTAAAGTGCTATATATAAAAAGAGTTATAATCCATGGGTCTTCCCTATTTTCGTTCCTTCTTTTATTAAGTTGGAAAGTGTATCATTATTCATGAGTGTGATTAAACAAAATTAATATTGATATTTCTAACATCCTTTTTTCTGGATGTAATATATTAGAAATAGATGCAGAAAAGCTGCTCAGAAAAATGCACAATTCCAACTGAATGAAAATTTCAAAAACTTATACGCAGGTGTATTCATAACCCAAATAGCAGACGATTAAATTACGATAAATAACGCCAAGCGTTAGAATCCTCCACAAAATCGGACATCAACCCCTTTTATTTTTCGCCAAATTAAAAAGTTACACATTTATTTTCGGAAAATTTCCAAATTCTATTTTTATTTTGAGTATAAATCATTTCATTCCCGCTCTGCTTTCACATGCACACGATATTTTAATTTAAAAACAACCTAGTCATCTAGTCAAAATAGTCATCCTAGTCATCTAGTCAAAATAAAAAAAATCGTTATTCTTTAAATTTTACTTCAAGAGTCTGAATCATTTAATGAACTGCCGAATGTGGCAACCTAGATAAGCTTAATTGTCGCTTAATGCACTGTGAGGTTACAATTACGAAATGGCGGAAAGCAAAAATTAGCCTTTTGCGATAGGTTTTTATCGATATTTCCTAAAATAGTTCGAATTTTGAAAAAATCGCTTCGAGGTGTGTCGGGACCTGTCATGGAGAATTTCCGTTCAAAATTTGGTAGGTCTACGATCACACGTTTGCGATCTACGCGAGACACAGACAAACAAACAGTTTACACACATTGTTTTATTAATATAGATACCAGTCTCCAGTATAATAAAATCCAGTTTCAAATCTAAGCCTCACCAAAGTGCCAACATACGCCATTTTGCAAGAGTTTTTTCAGGGAATCATTCGAAGCATTGACTTAGCAGCAATCAAAATGGGAAATGGTTCGACCGCCAGGCATTTTTTTGAAAAGTGGAATCCCTTAATACAACCTCATTTTTTAAATTATCAACTATAACATGTTTCATTCATCGTTACCTCGATGTACTAAATGCGAAGATTTCAATTTTCTGAAATTTGGCGGATTTCCCCCAACTAAAATCAATGCACTCAATTGGCGAGAATGCTGAAGATAGATCACTTGAAATCCCTTAATAACTGCATTATTTCCGCACGGATCATTAAAATTTAACGCTGTATTCTAATAAAACCTTTGCACTTGTTTTCAAAAATCCGTTTCCTTAAGCTCTCAGTAAATTGCGCCAAGCCGGAAACAGTGTAAACCTCTAGAACTCACTTTCTCGGCATTTGAGCCATTTTATTTTTTCGCCAAACTAAAAAATTTTAACATATTAGCCTCGGAAATCTTCAATTCTTATTGTTTTGCGTATAAAACATTTCATTCCTGCTCCGATTTCCCATGCACACGATATTATAATTAAAAAAAATAACATTACGAATATAAACTAACAAAAAAAAATCATTATTATTCTTTTATTTTTACTTTGAGAATTTAAAACATTTTATTCGGCAAAATCGCCACACATGGCAACCACGATCCTTATTTCACACTTTTTTCACTACAGGGGTTACAATTACTGAAAGCTTTTTGCGTGGAGAACATAAAAAATCTCTTAAATTCCGGGAACGGGTGGACTTTCAAAGTTTTAAAGTGGACTGTCTTTTATTCTATATTATTTTACACATCTGTGCCCAATTTCAGGCTGATAGGTCCATTTTTGTGGATTTGTATACGAATCAAATCCACAAACAAACAAACAAACAAATAAACAAACAAACAAACAAACAAACAAACAAACAGAATTTCATTTTTATTTATAAGGATTCTCAACCATAACCAATGTCAAGCATTCAAACAAGCAAACTTCTTCTAAATTCCATTATGTTGTACAACTCCGAGCAACAAAGAATTTCTCTTACCTGTTCACAGAGAAGAAAAACTATCATCTCTGTTTGATTGGTCAATAAGATTTTGTCACAATGCAATTCGATTTGAAGGATGAAAGAACACAGATGATTGTTGTAATGCTAGAAGTTATATTTTTCCTATTTTCTGTATCATATACACTGCTATCTATGCATTAATATAAGTACAAATGTTTCTTTCAATAAGAGAAACAGTTTTTACACAGAATTCTTTATAAATGATGTATGATACTATAGTATCGAAGAACGTCAGCAATTTTCTCATATCCTAAACAAAATGCAAGTTGTACAAAAAAGATTATTCCATTTTTTAAGAACAATAATTGCGTAACTGAATGTAGTATCACGTTTTCTGAAAATGCTAATAAAAAATAACTCGTTTGAGATGCTCAATATTAGTAGATCACCGTTATTGTGAGAGTGGTTGAAAATTAGGCGTTCAACCTCTTGAAGGGAAAACTGGTTTTGATCCCGAGAATTCCGCGTGGTATCAGCAGACTTTATCTGACGGGGCAAAAGGTACCGTGGTATCAGCAGACTTTATCTGACGGGGCAAAAGTTGACTGGCCTTCCAATGCCCAGGTGTAGCATGCACAGAAGCGATTTCATGTCTCCGCAGACCCCCCCCCTCTTCTCTAGATAGTCAGAGGCTGATGAACGATGTTCCAAGCATTATGGAATTTTGCCACATGTTGTGGACTTTGAGAGATTGCTGCCACGTGTTGTGGACTTTGAGAAGCTGATGCAGCCCGTCGTGCTGTTTGAAAGGGTGAAATCTGGATGGGGTCGGTGCTGGCGCCATCTGTTGCTGAAGGCAGAAAGGAGAAATGCGTGCTAGGGTCATCAACGAGAGGGCAGGCTCTTAACCCTTCAGCCACAGCTGCCCTGTTATTCACCTGACACTACTACGTGATCTCATGTCAAATCGTTTTTATGTGCTTTATTTCTCCTGAAACCTTGTCGCTGAGACAATCTGTATATAAGTTTATTTTCCCTTAACCACTCTCGAAAAGGGTGGAAATCAAATGCGTCAATCGCAAAATCAGGATAGGAAACTGACTAATGCTTACATATTCTTACGATCGATGGTTAACATACTAAAAACTAGGTGCTTCCGCAGCGGTACCACCGAACGCTAAACGTGTTAACCCTTTATAAGGCGAGTTTATGTGCAGAGAGTCGAAAGTACTTGGGATTTTTCTGGCTCAGTTTTTAGGATTCATTCATATATTTTCCCTCCATTGTAATATCCCACGTGAAAATTGGAGAAAGAAGTATTAAACAAACATAGAAATTTTGCAGGAGAATACGTTAATTATTCACAAAATCAAAGTCGGAAAACTACCTACTGCTTGTCTACGGAATGAAATACAAAAATATATAATTAAAAGCGAAGATTCTTATGATCCATTTTCGGGTCATTATTCGAGCTTTCTTTAAAATAACGAATGAAAGAAAAGTTCATAAGCCAAATATAATTTAGAGTCTAGATGTATGGAAAAAATATACATCCAATATAACTGAACAAAAATCAGAAAATTCACTAATGATAATGGATTTCTGTTTAACCCATTTGTGCCTGGATATTTTTGCGACTTTCTTCGATTTTTACTGATAACAGAAATAATAGATAAATTTCTGATGTCAACTTCTTGAACAAGGAATGATTTATTTTAAAATCATTTTACATAAAAATCGAAATATCAACATCTTACTTGGTCATGTTAAAATATTGTGCGGAGTTGAGGCTCAATACTCATGAATAAAGGCTAGGAAAAATATAAATAACGTTTTCGACTAATAGCGAAAATGCCGTCCCAAAAAAGGGACGCTAGGCATAAATGGGATATAATAGACCGTACCCAGCAAACACACACAGGTTTTCTGACCGTCTATTAACGTTCAGAAGACGTTTACTGAACGTTAATAGACGTTCAGAGAACCTGTGCGTGTTTGCTGGGTAGGTCATAAGTATTCTGACCACGGCCTTATAAAGATTCTTCTATATCACGGCCTCACTATAGAGAGAGATAGAGCAGTTGCTTGAAGAACTGTTAATTTCTTTAGCAAGTCAGCTGTATTCAGATTCTCTTTCAGTTTGGTACTTCGGTCTGAAAAGGCTTCTGTTTGGTGCATCCAAAATGTTCGGCTGAGGAACTTTGCCTCAAGCACCAAAAAGAGGGGAGGGGAGGGAGAGGGGGGGGGGGTTTCGCACCCCAGTTCTCCGAATCAGCACTTCCGACGTGGCTCGAGATCATTCCTTTTAAAAGGGCGTTGGCAGTTGGAGAGATTAATCCAGATAATTACGAAAGTATTTCGCTTGAACAATGGCGCCGGATTAAAATTACTGCTTCGGTGGGTTCATTTGAATTTTCTGAGAATCGCAACTAAGTGTATGTAGTGTTTTAGTGGAACATGTATTAAATGCGCTTGAAAATCGTTAAATGATTTTATATTTTTATAAAACGCGTTGATTTCTTACGAAATATTGAAAAAAAATATATTTCACAGAATTATTTGTAACAATTAAACTGTGGTGTTCTTATTTAGTATTATTAAGTATTAGCTAATTAGGAGTATCAACCAATTATATTTAACGTACACCCTCTAAAATGTATTCGAATGCAATTGAAATTTCCTATTTTAGCAATAATTAGTAAGTTTTTAAAAACTCACAAATGGACAGTTGGAAAAAATTGCAATTATGCATAACCTAATTCATATTTTATGATAAGTAATTTTAATATACGAAAGACATGTAAGAAGTTTGACTTTTATTCAAGCACTTTTTTTGAGAGGATGTACTCGTGCTACTTTGTCCTACTAAATTAAAAGCACTGGGTAGAAACACCAACAACTACAACAACAACAATAATAATAATACAAGGTATGTCTATTTTATTTCCAAGACTAATTGCACAAAAATGTGATACTACGTAAAATGGCAATAGTTCTCCCTGGAATATAGTTTATCTGCGCAGCGCATGCGCAATAAAATGCACGTCATCTGAAGCAGATGTCCGTCCTCAAACTAACAATACATTGAAACGTATCTATTAAATTATTTACCTTGAAATTCTGCATTTTAACATTAAATTTTACTTCAAATTCGAGAAATTGTGCAATTGAAACCCATAAAATCCTGAAGCAATACGGTGATTACACATTATCCCGTGCCCATGATTTTGAATGTATTAGAGAGTTTCAGGAGAAGGCAAAAGTTTTGACCCGTCTCGTTTGACACAAGTAGAGGTCTGTAGTGCTGCGCCACGCCGCCGCGGCCGAGGTCTATTCCGGCGCGCCGGCGAAGAACGCTCATTTTACACAGCGGTGTACAATCGACTTCAAAACATTTTTTAAATTGTACCTAAATTTTCAATTTGCTTTTCTTTTCTGTATACTTCTTAACGCTAGTAACTTGTAAAGATATAATTTATTTATTTATTTTTTTTGGGGGGTCAATGGCGTAATTTGATTGCTTTAAAAACTGTTTAAACATTGCATTATACCTCAAAAGAGCATTATAGGTTTGGAATCGTTTATGAGAAGGTTGTGAAAAAAAAACTCTTAAAAGTAAATAATGTATCAATCCTATATTGATAACTAAGTATATCGTGAATGTGCTATTTAAACAACATAAACCTATCTGATTTTGTTAAAATCTATTGTTTTAGTTTTTCAGTAGAAATATTTTAAAAGTGCACCACAACGGCAAGCTCATACGTTGGATCCCCACCAGTGGCCGAGCGCAGTCTCTGAACTGCCAGACGGAAGGGACTTTGTTCAAAACCGGGGGCGTCCGCCGATCAAACCGTTCGTAGTTTTCCGTGGCTTTCTCCGGACCTTAGCGTAGATACGCTAAATAAAAGTCAATGGCTTCATTGATAGAATATCATAAATTTTGCCGTTTATGCAAACTAAAGACAAGAATAATGTGTGTGTGCGTGTGTAAGTATGTGTATGTGTGTGTACGTATACCCCATTTACATTATGTTCTTTTCAAAAAATTTACCTCGTAGCGCCGCTGGGTTTCTAAGGTGGTTACGCCGCCGCCACGAATTTCCTGGGCGCAGACCTCTAGACACAACATGACGTTTTGGTGATGATCCATCCTCCATACTCTCCTACTATAATACCCACAGACTTTATCATGCTTTCGAAACTGGAAAATTGCTAAAACGAGTACCATTTTTAGGATGAAAACACACTGATCTGAAAGAAGACTTTACAAGGTGTTTCCAAAATTTACACGGGCCTTATGGCAGGAGAAAGCTACTTCCAAATAATGTATTAACTACATTTTCATTTGATATTTTTGAGGGTTATTTGATCAGCCCTGTTAAATAATTATGTAAGAAAAATCAGGTGGAAAATTACCCTCTCCCGTTCACCAAAGGCAAGAGGGTTTTTGGTGTGGCAAGTAAATTCTTGGATTTTATTCCTAGACTAGCTGAAGTACCCGTCCTCGACGGGTTAGTGAATGAAAATTTCCAAAAAGCAAGAACTTTCGTCAGCATTGTAGGAGTACACAGAATGGATGTAGTATGTTGCCAAAGTAAAGAAAGAGAAGTTATAATTTTCATGTATTGTTAAAATATTACAGGTTAGAGAGTAACTAAGTAATATCATTTCATTCGCTTTAGTCGTAATTATGTGATGCGCGAACGAATATTGACACATATTGAAATAATTTTCGCAAAATCTCAAAATTTAATCAACATTTCTGAAAAATTTGAAGCCTAGAATTTAAGTTGAGTGACAACCTATCATGTCACCCAAATTCGTTTCATTCCCTACAGTCTTTATTTCGTGATGCTGGAACAAATTTTCAGCATATTAAAACGATTTTCGAAAAATCTCAAAATGTAAGCAAAATATTTTTAAAATTCAACGCTTATAAATTAAGATTAGCAACTACCTATCCTATCTCTCAATTTCGTATCATTCGTATGAGTCGTTATTACGTGATGTTTGAAGAAATATAAATGTATTTTGAGAGAATTTTCACAAAATCTCAAAATCTAATAAAAATGTTTAAAAAATTGGACTCCTATAGTTTATGTTGAGCAACCATCTATCGTGTGACCCAATTTCATATCATTTGCTTTAGTCGTTATTACGTAATACGGGAACAAAGATTCACTCAGTTTTAAACGATTTTCACAAAATCTCGAAATCTGATGGATTTTTTTAATTAGATGCTTATAGTTTAAGGTGAGAGAGCACCTATCATTTCACCAAATATCATTTTTTCACCTTTGCAGTTATTACGTGATGTGCGAACACAAATTTACGCAGTTTGAAATGATTTTTGCAAAATTTCAAAATCTAATCAAGATTTTTTTTTTAATTCGACGCCTATGTTTTAAGTTGAGTGACCACCTATCACGACACCCAATTTCATATCATTCGCTTCAGTCGTTTTTACGTGATGCTTGAACACAAATTTACGCAGTTTGAAAGGATTTTCGCAAAATCTCAAAATCCAATCAAGATTTTTTAAAAATTGGACTCCTATGTTTTAAGTTGAGTGACCACCTATCATGACACCCAATTTCATATCATTCGCTTCAGTCGTTTTTACGTGATGCTTGAACACAAATTTACGCAGTTTGAAAGGATTTTCGCAAAATCTGAAAATCTAATCAAGATTTTTTAAAAATTCGACGCCTATGTTTTATGTTGCGTGACCACCTATCATGCCACCAAATTTCATATCATTCGCTTCAGTCGTTTTTACGTGATGCTTAAACAAAAAAAGCGTCACGGACAGAATGACAGAATGACAGAATGACAGACAGACAAACTTTTTTTTGAGGGTCGCATCGGATTCCCGGGTGCTTGAAACGGATAGAAATCGCAAAATTTTTGAATTCCAAGAAATGTACAGACAGAATTCTAATTTTATTTATATAGATTTAAGAAAATATTCATCTGTATTTAAATAATTTTTAATAATCTGCATAATTTTGTTAATTTGTTAATCTGTAACAATCTATTCTAACTTTTAATTGAAAAAAATGCAAAAAATAATTTTAATTCAATACATAAGTTATCGTCTATGAACCAATATTAGCAACACAACTGTTATTTAGAAATAGCTGTTCAAGCTAGATAAAATAAAATAAATAAAATAAGTTTTTATTCATCTTAAAAATATCTCATTTAAATATAAATTAATGAATGTTATATATGAGTATATAAAAATTTGCCTTTTTCATAACTTACTATGAAAATAATCTTACTATAAAAACAGAATTATGCAGCGCAAATTGAGCATAGTTCAAATTTTAAAAAAGGTTATCACTTGTAATTTTTTAAGCTTAGTAGAAACAGTATGAATATAATCGTCATAAAAAGGCAGATAATAAGCAATAATAAATATATATGTTCTATAGCACAATATGTTGTGTTATAGCACAAAAGTATGTAAACGAAGCACTTATTTTAATGAGAAAAATCGTTTATCGTTCGCTATAATAAAAAGTCATTCCAATTAGAAATACCATCTGAAAAACTGTATAAAACATTTACATTTCTGAATGTTTCTCATTCAGGAAAAATAAACAAATAAACTCATTTCTCTAATAGTTAGTTTAATAGTTAACTATTTTTTCAATCATTTTCGACAAAAATGCGTACTATGAGATGCAAAAGCCCGACGGAAATAACAACATAAAAATGGACTCCAGATATGAAAATTTAAGTTATAAAAAGGTAGTTTCCTCTAGTTACCTAAAATTAAACTAATGTTTGAGACATGTTCGACTGTCAACTTATTAATGTCAGCCAGACGGGGAAAAAAGGAAAAAATAAATCTATTTTTATTAACTATATTTTAGCGCAACGTCATCTATTTATGAAGATCGCAAATTAAGAGGAGAATTTGATATATATATATATATATATATGTATATGTATATACTATATACACATATATCATACTCCCATCCTAAAGCCCCCCTAAAGATGTAGTGTTAGAAGTGAAAACCTTTAACAATTAAAAATTGTCACTAATGAATTAAAATATTTTATTTTTAAAAGTTGTCTTCAAATTATTCTTTAAATAATTTTTACCAAAAAAATCCGCTGGTTTTTAAATAAATACTTACAGTTAATGTATGAAACACAGATTGACTCAATTTCTACGTCACTGAAAAGATCGGATAATTATTTATGATTGTATAATGAGCTACATTGATAGTGAGCTTGTGTTCTATGGACAACTCTGTGGTCCAGAATCTTTTGACGTTATAAGACAGCTGTAAGTATAATAGACGATATATATATAGAGAGAGAGATAAATAGATAGATAGATAGATTGATAGATAGATAGACAGAGAGAGTGAGAGAGAGAGAGAGAGATACACGCTTAAGCCCAAAGAACGAAAAAAAAAATGATGCATTGGGGAGCGATCCGTTTCCATGGAAAGTGGGTCTCTTTAAGTGGTCTTTTTTCTGAGAATTCCCTCCTCGCTTCTTCTTTTTTCTTAGAATTCCCCTACTCGCTTATTGTTATATTTCGCTCCGCTCTTGTGATCGAAAAACGCTCTTAAAGGAGAAGACCACTTTTGAAAACTAGGCCAAAAATCGCCCCGACTGATCAAATTTCGCTCGTTTGGTTTAAACGTGTAGATATAGATATAGATATACATATACAGGGTGTATTTAAATTGCTTCAACAAAATATTGTGGGAGATAGGGCGCATAATAAGGAATCAGAATCACATAGCAATGTGGGGTCAGAAACGTTGTCTTCATGTAGCTGTTAATACTCACTTTAGGAAAAGTGTTGAAGCGTTTGTCAAATTTCTTAAGCAAGTTTCGTATACAATGGGCTTGTCACCAAAAATGTCATCTACGAAATAAAGTAGAATTTTTAAACTACGAATTTTACTCACATGTTTCCTGGGAAAAATCGTCTTAGTTTCTGACAAACAATGGTCGAAAAGATCAGTGTTGTTTCAGTACCCTTTCCAAAGTGATTATTAACAGCTCCATGAAGACAACGTTTTTGGCCCCACATTGCTATGTGATTCTGATTCCTTATTATGTACCCTATCTCCCATGATATTTTTGTTGAAACAATTTAGATACACCCTGTACATGTGTGTATGTATTAGGGTGACGCAAAAAACAACCGACTATTTCTTTTTATTGAGTCTCTAGTGAAAAAATGTTATTTTTTTATGTTTTAAGAGCCCCTCCAAAGGACAGCTCAAAAAAAAATTTAAGAGATTGCTCCAAATTTTTTAAACTTCAAAAATCGTCAAAAATGGAATTTTTTTGTTTTTAAATTTTTTTTTATCGTTACGGTATAATTTTATAAACCAAAAAAAAAAAGTTTCTGAAAGTTTCAGTTCAAAATTTAAATTTTGAAAGGTCGCGCACAATTTTTTTAAATTTATAAGTGCATTACTTTAGATTTTTTAGACTAATAAATTTAAAAAAATTGCGAGCGATCTTTCAAAATTTAAATTTTGAACTGAAACTTTCAGAAACTTTTTTTTAGTCTATAACATTATACCTTAACGAGAAAAACAATTTAAAAAACAAAAGAATTCCATTTTTGAAGATTTTTGAAATTTAAAAAATTTGGAGAGACCTCTTAATTTTTTTTTATTTTTTTATTATTTTTTTTTTTTTTGAGCTGTACTTTGGAGGGGGCTCTTAAAACATCAAAAACTAACATTATTTTTTTTTTCACTCGAGGCTCAAAAATAGAAAATAATCAGTTTTTTTTGCGTCACCGTAGTATGTATGTATGTATATATTCGAATATATTTTATTCCATCTGCATTCTTGCTAATAACCTTTAATTCTTCATAATCTCAGTGGTTTGCTTGGCTTGCTGATTCGGTTCGTGCCTAAAGCGAGATTAGAACAATTAAGAGAAAGTGAGAAACCTTTTCCGCGCGAACAATCGATCCAGTTGGCAAAAGACGTGATCTTTCGCCCCTCTGATAACAATTGAACTTGTGTCAGCATCAAAAGATACCTCGGGGTGAAATCAAAAGCAATTTTCCTAGGCGTCGGCCTGTGAGTTTGTAACTCGAGTGTTATAGCTTCATTTTAGGAAAGGGAGAGTATGGGGTTTCTCCCTTTAAAATGTTCAGTAAGCTTGGGTGAACGTGAAATATTATTCTTAAGTGATGTTTTAATTAATTGTTTTTTCGACTTATCTCCTTTTTGGATATGCACAGATACAAAATAATCTAATACAGTTCGTATTTCCAGTTTGAATTTCCAAAATGTTTTGTTGAATAAACAAAAATTTTGAAAAAAAAAAAATGCGGTTGAAATGACGCCAGTAAAATTTTTTGGTAACAAACAAAAAAGATGTTAAAATTATTTGGTTATTTCACCAAAATATTTTCTCAAATAAACCAAATAATTTGCTAAAATAAACGTGTTTTGTTAATTTAACCGAAGTATTTGGTTAAATTGTTTATTTGGTTAAATTCAACAAAATTGTTTGTTTATTTTAACAAAATTTCTTCATTAACTGGTATGTTCATGGCTCATTGAACAAAATTAGTTTGTCGATTTTACTATAATATTTTTTAACCCACAAACTGTTGGTTGAAAGTTTCAGAGGTAAAACTAATAAATTATCTATTCATCAAAATTTACATTTTTATTTTAGTGTTTTTATATATCTACAAGTTTTATTTCATCAAACTCAGTTCGTTGTTTTTCTCCCGATAATTCAAACATAGGAATAGAATCAGATTATTTAAAACTCATAATGAGCGTGTTTTTCTGTTATTTTTTGAAATTCAAAATAATTCAATGACTAAAATGGGCTCAGTATTTTGAAATTGTTTTATAAATGTACTAACCACCTCCGGCGACCGGTTTGTTCCATATCTTAATAAATCTTGTTCGGAGCGAATCCTGTTTCTCACTGGCTTCCTTGGCACTGAAATCTCTCAGATTCTGAATGGAATTTAAAATTAAGTAGTTACAAACAGGGGCGGCCCTAGGGTAAGTGGCACCTCCTGCTAACGTAAAAAAGAGCCCCCTTTTATACTCTACTTAGTTTTTGAGTTCGAAAGGACGCCCCTTCGAAGCCGGCTGCCAGATGCAATGCTTTTCGTGTCGGGCCGCCCCTGGTTACAAAAATAAGATGGTTAAATGATAAAAACCTACAAAAAGGTGCAAATTATTTTCGTCCTATATTAATTCTGAAGAGCTTCTGGATATATTGTCCTTTATAAAAAAACGGAAAGGAAAAAGTAAGAAAATCTTAAACAGTTTCAGATTTTAAATACGCACTAAAGTGCTACATATTAAGAGCATATTATAATCAATGGGTCTTCCCTATTTTTTTCCTTATTCCATTAAGTTGGAAAGAATATCATTATTCATGAATGTGATTAAACAAAATTAAAATTAATATTTCTAACATCCTTTTTCTGGATCTAATACATTAGAAATACACTGCTCAAAACAATTAAAGGATATTGTAAGTTTTATATAAAATAAAGATATAAGCGAAATTTTTTTTTTGCCGAAAATGGAAGAAGAGAATCACAAATGCAAAATTTCTGATTTTCAAACTGTGGAGTATGCTAATTTTGAGTTCGACGTCAAAAATATCGCTTCAGCGGCAGCGAATGAAATTGGACTTTCAACTGAATAAAAAAAATGAAGACAACGATGATCGGCATTCAGTGACTGCTTTGTTTCGATGAGTACGATGTCTCAGCGACGTCATTTTACCGATTCAGAAGCTTGGAGAGTTGTTGGTAGGTTAGAAGGGGGGGGGGCAAACTCAAGCCGAAGTAGCGCAAGCCATTGGAGTGTCACAAAGTGTGATTTCCAGGATCTGGAACCGGTTTTTGGCTACTGGAAGTGCAGGCCGAAGACCAGGGCAAGGTCGTAGACGAGCAAAAACAGCCCAATGAAGATCGTTATTTAGTGTTAACGGCTCGGAGACACCGGAACATGAACGCTACTCTTCTCCAACAACACCTTCGCTCGGCTACTGGCACGACGGTTTCAACTCAGACTGTCCGAAACCGGCTCCATGGTGTAGGTCTGTATGCTCGCCGACCGATGGTCTGTGTTAGACTAACATCAAGGCATCGTCGCGACCGCAGGGAATGGGCAACAGAGCATGTGAACTGGAGGAGAAATGAATGGAGCAATATTCTTTTTTTCTGACGAGTCCCGTTTTTCAGTTCATCCTGATAATAGGCTTATTTTCATCTGGAGGGACCGTGGCAGTAGGAATAATCCTGCGTTCGTGCACGAAAGTGCCAGCTTTGGCGGTGGGGAAGTGTTGGTGTATGGTTGAACCATTCGTGCACCATTGACGGGTGCACAGACCTCTACATCATTCGAGATGGACCTCTGACTGGTCGCCGATATAGGGGTGAGATCCTCAGACCTATTGTAGTCCCTTACGCTGCAGCAATTGGAGATGACTTCATTTTAATGGACGATAACTGCAGGCCACATCGTGCTAACCTGGTGGAGGATTTCCTTTTCGAGGAAGGAATCGTACGAACGGAATGGCCAGCGTGTTCTCCAGACATGAATCCAATAGAGCTCGTTTGGGACGCTCTAGGAAGACGAGTTGCTGGCCGCCAACCACCCCCACAAACTCTCCAAGAACTGGAAAGAGCTCTTCTGGAAGAATGGGACGAAATACCCCAACTCGTCATGAATAGCCTCATTGACTCCATGCCTCAAAGGTGTTCAACGTTGCTGGCCGTCCGTGGAAACCATACCCCCTACTGAAAATGATTTCCTTTGAAGAAAACACCTTTTCTTATTCTTTTTTTCTCATATGCACTAATTTTGTTTTTTTCCTTTTCTACACAAATGCGCAATAAAATGCATTTTTTTTCTGCCAAACATGTGTAATTTATTCTCATATAACCTACTACGTCTGTCGACCATGTATCAATCAGCTAAAAAGTTTCCCAGGCACAAGATCCACCGAAAACCGCAATACCCTTTAATTGTTTTGAGCAGTGTAGATGGGGGGAAAAGCTGCGCAGAAAAATGCGCAATTCGAACTGAATGAAAGTTTCAAAAAACGATTCAGGTGTATTCCTAATCCAAGAAGCACACGATAAAATGACGATAAATTGCGCGAAGCGTTAGAATCCTCTCTTCAAAATCGCACATCAACTATTTTATTTTTCGCCAAATTAAAAAATTGCACATTTTAATCTCTGAAAATTTCCAAATCCTATTTTTATCCTTTAATTGTTTTGAGCAGTGTAGATGGGGGGAAAAGCTGCGCAGAAAAATGCGCAATTCGAACTGAATGAAAGTTTCAAAAAACGATTCAGGTGTATTCCTAATCCAAGAAGCACACGATAAAATGACGATAAATTGCGCGAAGCGTTAGAATCCTCTCCTCAAAATCGCACATCAACTATTTTATTTTTCGCCAAATTAAAAAATTGCACATTTTAATCTCTGAAAATTTCCAAATCCTATTTTTCTTTTGAGTATAAAACACTTCATTCCTGCTCTGATTTCACATGCACACGATATTTTAATTAAAAAATAACCTTACTAATAATCTAAACAAAAGATCGTTATTCTTTTATTTTTACTTCTAGAGTCTGATTCATCTAATAAACCTGCCAAATATGGCAATTTAGATATGCTTAATCCTCCTCTTTCCGCTGCAGGGTTACAATTGCGAAATGGCGGAGAGCAAAATTTAGCCTTTTGCGACACGTTTTTTATCGAAATCTCCTAAAGTAATTCGAATTTCGAAAAAATCGCTTCCAGGACTGTCGGAACCCGTCCTGGAGAATTTCCATACAAAATTTGGTGGGTCTACGATTATTCGTCTGGGAGCTGCGCGAGACACAGACAAACAAACAAACTAACTAACTAACATGTCACAGTTCGTCTTATTTATATAGATTTCCTTTTGAGAATGAAGTTACAAATGAAAATTTTGAAAGCTTCACTCTAATCTGAAGATAGTTAGAAACTATTTTCAGAGTAAAAAACCCCAAATCTGTACAATTCAGATTTTAATGCAGCATAAAAATACCTGATGTTTAATAAAAGAAACTTTCTTTTAAAATATACAGGGTGACCCATAACTATTGCTACACAATTTAAGAGGAGATAGGGACCATACTAAGGAATGAGATTCATAGCAAGTGAGGGTGAAAAACGCTGTTTTCACTTATCTGCTAATGCCAATTTTGGGAAAATGGTAAAGAGTTCGTCTAATTTATTAGCAAAGCTTCATAAACACTGGGCTTGCCTCCCAAAATTTCACCCATGATGTGAAGTACAGTTTTTAAACTATCAATTGTAGTCGCTTGTTTCCAGTGAAAGGTGCACTGACGCATTAGTTTTTGACGAACAATGGTCGGAAAGTTTACTAATATTTCTTCACTTGTTCCAAACTGATTATTAACAGATACACGAAGGCGACGCTTCTCACCCCACATTACTATGAGATTCTTATTACTTATCATGTGCCCTACCACCCCTTAAAATTTGCACGATTAGTTATGGGACACCCTGTGTGTTAAACTTTGCAAAAAAAAGAATATGTGTATTTTTTATACGGTATTAAAAATTTTTATTAATTCGTGTATTATATGAATATACATGAACTTTAGTAATTTATATCTAAATTTTAAAATGTTATTTTAAAAATCATTCACATTTAAAAAATAACTTCATAAATAAATGTCATTTATTAGTGACAAATACGGAAAATTCAACACAGTCTGCTACCACCCTTTATATATATAGATAGAGAGAGAGAGAGAAATATCAAGTGTGACAGACTAAAGAAACTTCAGCCGTTCATATTCATTATAAGCCTCATCATGGCACATTGGTTATGTCACTGAAAATGGTAAACGGCCAAAGTCGAAGCGCGGCTGTCGAACTAACAGTCTGGAGTTTTGGTAGGTTTTCTCCAGATGTAGCGTAAATACACTTTAAAACCCCTTACTATGTCCTCCTCCGAAGGCACTCCCACCCATGGCAGATCTCCCCAGCGTAGCGTTAGCATAACCAGACAAACATCATATTCACTACATTTGTGCCTGGCGCCATCTATCCGTGAAGTTCAGAAACTATAACCGATACACCCGGTACTTCACAAAGAGTCGCAAACATCCTACCCCAAAAAAGAAGCGACATGAACCTTTCAGATTTCAAAAATAGTATTAATTCTAAAACGTCATAAATTCTTCAACCCTCCCCCGCCACATCCCTGGAAACTTTCGCCGCCTATATTTCCGATTCGAAAGGGAGAGAAGAGCGCTTATGCGGAATTCAATCCCGCCCCACTTAGCGTGCCACTCATTTTATAGAAAATCAGATGATAGGGGGAACCCGAGATGTCAGCCGCCCGCCGTTAAAACTGTCCATGTCAAAAGAGACCTTATGCCGAGTTTTCAAAAAAGCGCCTCTTGCGATTTCCTTTCTTTCGAATGAACGAGTTTTAGAAACCGGGTATTCGACTTAAATTTTTATTCGTTTCGCGAGGCGTTTGAAAATTTTTAAAGATGGCATTCTGGTATAACTTTCGTGGGGTTTTGATATTTAAAAGTTATATCCTAGATGTAGATGAGTCGAATACGCTGAAGGAAACCACATTCACGACCTTATTCTCCAAACAGTTAACCCTTTAACGCGCAGTGTTCCCGCTCCGGGAACACCAAACGCTGGCGTTTTGACTGTTGCCAGTCACGAAGAATAGATTGGATTTCTATAAAAATAGTGTCGGGTGACATAGCTCCACGAGAATCCTTTACTTTTTAAGCACGTCTTTTCCCGTAAAGAAATGGTCACGATTATTTTTAACAGCACTGACATCTGAAAAATGGAAGAATGCGAGAACAGCTGGATAGATTGCCCAATGCGGAAAAAAGGGCAGCCGTTGCCCTCGCTCGACTTGAGTACCAGCAAGATGGCGGACGATCGAAACGTTCATCGCGTGCCACAGATCTAGAGACCCTTTTTTGACGCAGCTGGCTGTGCGGCACAGCCAGCTGTTGTCCGCCATCTTGCTGGTAGTTAAGTCGAGTGATGGCAACGGCTGCCCTTTTCTCTGTATTGGGAAAGGGTTGCGCCTCAAGGGTTAAACGCCTGAATTAATCCAAACACGCGTGTTTAGGCTATCGGGAAGATACTGTTTAATAAACGATTATGTTAAAATGTAAACATCCGGTTTAAAGGCGGAAACGGACAAGTCCATTAGTAGTTGTTGGGGGCTGGGCCTTATCATTGCATCGGCAAATCGGGACTTTGCCCAGGGTCCCCCTGTAAAGAGCCCGCCAATTTCAAATTTTGTCCTGAAATATTCCTTTTTATATCAAAATTCCATTAAAAATAAAATAAAATTCATAGATGGGGGCCCCCACATTCATCAATGCCCGGGCCTCTGTTGGTCATAATTAGGCCATGGTTGGGGGTGCCAGTTAGACGTGCGCTTGCAGAATGACTTCGAAACGACTTATTCTTGAAGGTTCTAGCCCTTTTATTCTTTAGGAATACTGTGTTTACAATTACAACCTCAAAATTCAGATGATATTATCAAATCAAATGAACTAAGATTAAGAATTCAATGAACAAGACGAAACACGTGCATTCACTCCGCTCCCCCCCCCCTTCTAAGACCGGTTGATTTGGATTCAACTTTACTGGCAGATTGCCAATTTTCCACGCTAAACGCAGTCAGACAGTACCTTAAATATGACTTGAGCACGCGTGCTTGGATTAATCCGTGTGTCGAGTGTTTTGCGGAGTAAGGCCAGAAGTTGAGCAGTATTAAATAAAATAACACGTCAGAGTAAAATATAACCTTTACGTAAGTTTCAATGTTAGAAAATGTATTCATTTTCATACCCGCAGGTAGGGAAATAACTCTTACTCTGGAGATATAACTCTAGGGTATATAACTCTTTCTCGTGACTACTTTTCTCGTAGTGATAAAACCTATTTTGCTCGTAGGAATATGCCTCTTACACAAGTTTCAAAGTAAGAAAAGTATCAAGTTTCAGAAGTAGGGAGAAGACACTAGAGATGAGACGGGCTCAGCCCGAGCCCGAACCGGGCTCGGGCTCTGTAATTCACCTTTGCGTTCGGGCTCGGGCTCGTGAAGAATTTCTCATTTATTGAACATACTCCTTGAAACAGATTTTAAAAAGTGATTCATGGGGAAAATAAAAGTACTTATAAAAAAAATTAGGGGCACGGGCGCCTAGAAGATGCATGAAGCTCATTTTGTATTTCAGAAAGCTTATATTGCTTAGTTAGTCATCAGATCGGACATTATTTGATAAACATAGATATAATGAATTAGAAAGTGCATTGAGAGTTTGCAACTATATTTTTCTTTAATTTGCACAAACGGCAAAATTTATTGTATTTTATTCTATCAATGAAGTAATTGAATATTTTTTATCTTTAACTGAAATTTCGGGCTCGGGCGGGCTCGGGCTTCAAAAAATGAGCCCGAACTCATCTCTAGAAGACACCTCTATTATTTAACTGATGAGACCATGAACAAATATTTGTAGAAATGATGAAGATTTAAGTCGAACACAAAGTTTAATAAATTTCCTAGCAGTAGAACAAACGCATACACACAGAGATGTTCATTACACAGGCAAATCTCACATACGTACCAAATTTCTTATGATTAGCTTCGTTAGATTCAGCGAAATACTAACAAAATAAAAAACGACATTGCTCCTGGTCTCCACTACACTGAAGGGGGAGGAGGAATGCCACTGATATCTAGAAAATAACTCGTGAAACTAGAATTTATGAGTCTATGTACTCCCTATAAATACTAGATCCTACAAAAAAAAACACTTCTGAACCCACTTATCCAATTTTTAGATCTCTTCACTATAAGCTAGTGCTTGTACCCAGATACAAAATACCTGTAAATCGATGCGTACGTTAGTGGGTAGACTCACAAACGGTCATTCTAGTGCGTGAGAGTATCGAACGATCATTTCACGTTACATAAACTTGTCATTCTGCTGTGACTAACTAGAATACTGTGGACGAGAAATCCTTGACCATTTCGTGTATACCAGTTTTGTGTATCACCAACACGCTTCATTCTACGGTCTATTCTTCTAGTTTTGGGACACAGAAAACAGCCATCTATTCGCTCTAGATGAAAGCGTTTTTTTTTCTTTTTTAATCGCCGGGCCGATTTTTTTTTCTTTTTTAATCGCCGGGCCGATTTTTTTTTCCTGTTATAGTACGCTTAACTACTCAAATTCCATAGCTAACGAGATTTCAGTAATAAAAAAATCTGGAGTGACTCCACTCGACTTTCCGAACACTTACGATTAAGATCATTACCAAGCATTTAAATAAATTTTAATCGATGAATCATACAAACCTATATACCAAATTGAAGCTCAATCGAATGCACCGTTTAAACGCTAACGCAAGAATTTCTCCCATAGGCCATAATGTAAAAGAAATCTTTGTCGAAGCCCTGTAGAAAAACTGTCAGTTCTATACACATCAAAATCAATACCGGTTGTACGATGGTAGTTTATAACATAGGTACCAATTTGAGCTCAATCGAATGCACCGTTTAAACGCTAGCGCACTTTCCAGAATTTCCCCCAATAGGAAATAATGTAAAAGAAATCTTTGTCGTAGCCCTGTAGAAAAACTGTAAGTGCTATACACACCAAAATCAATAACGGTATTACGATGGTAGTTTATAACATAGGTACCCAGTTTGAGCTCAATCGAATGCACCGTTTAAACGCTAGCGCACTTTCAAGAATTTCCCGCAATAGGAAATAATGTAAAAGAAATCTTTGTCGTAGCCCTGTAGAAAAACTGTCAGTGCTATACACACCAAAATCAATAACGGTCTCACGATGGCGGTTTATAACATATATTCCCAATTCGAGCCGTTTAGGAGCTACCGTGTTCACTCACACACACACACACCTCGTAAAAATAGCATAAATGAATTCAGAAGACCCCAAAACGTGTCAATACACCAAAATCTCGAAGTCGAATTTTTTTCATGACTACACTTCTTTCCTTACATAGTACATGTCCGGAAAGTAAAAACAGAAGTTAAATTGCAACTTAATCGTTCAAGTTCCCTTAACCCTCTGAGCATCTTGGAAGTGGGCAAATAATGTAAAGTTTTTTTCATTGCAAAATTTTCAGGCAGCTTTTAAATTATTTAAAAAATAAAATTTTGATAGGAAGATTTGCAATTATTAAAAAGTTGCAAAGCTTTTAAAGCTTTATGCATAAGCTTATTATGCATAAGCATAATAAAGCTTATGCATATAAGCTTATAAGCATATAAGCATATTAGCTTAAGCATATAAGCTTAATAAGCATATTATTAGGCATATAATAGATTATTAAGCATATAAGCTTAATAAGCATACTAAGCTTATATGCATAAGCTTTAATATCGAAATATATTTTATGATGCCTTGGTGTTATAAATTATTTAAATTATAGATGCTTTGCAGTGAAAACTGGAATGAAGTGAACGGGATTTTACGTCTCAGCCGCTTGGTCCGCCTGCTACAACGCATGCTATCTTTCCGCAGTCGAACTCCGGGCGCCATTGTGGGAAACGGGCATTTGTTAAAGGAGGAGCGAGGATTCCGAACTCTTCTTAAAAGATCGCATTCTTTTCGAACGAACCGGAAGAGGTGCGTTGGTATTCTTGGACAGTTTTTGGTTGAAGACTTCCCTTGGCCGTTTAGAAATCGCGTGCTTGGGAAAGAGAGATAGATGGGAAGTTATAAGATCACGCTGCACTTGCGTGGGAATATCATGATCATGCTCCTTTGCTTCTGTAAAATTCTATGCCACAAATTATTTAACGAACATTTATTTAACAGATTAGCAGATAAAGCCCCGGTGTGGAGTCAATTACAAAGGGCACTGGGGAAAAACATTCGATCAAAATATGTTTATATTCAATATATTTAGTCTTTAGTCAATAACATCCAAGTATTATTTTGTGTAACGGCAAAGGAAAATAATATGTGTGCATAAGTGTGTACCCAGCAAACACACACAGGTTCTCTGAACGTCTGTTAACGTTCAGAACGTCTTCTGAACGTTAATAGACGTTCAGAGAACCTGTGTGTGTTTGCTGGATAGGATTTTAAGCCCACTTAAAATAAATAATTTCGTATCCAATTTTTATTACATACTCTTCGGTCCCGAGGTACACATATTTGGACATTTTTCTTTCCAATATTAAAACGATTCCTTAAGATTTTTCTTTTGTAGTTCTGAATGGACGTACATACGTGTCGATGCTTTAATTTTGAATAAATGATGTTAAAGCACCTGAATGTGCAAATCCTACACACTGACGCGCACATCTTATTTTCCTTTGCCGTTATTTTTATCTTTGTTTGCCGTTACACAAAATAATACTTGAATGTAATTGAAATTTCCAAAGTCGAATTTGTTAGTATATCTTTGCTAGTGTGTGAAATTCAAATGGCTGAAAAGAACTTGTAGGACATCCTTTACCTTTTAACCCTTTGAGGCGCAACCCTTTCCCAATGCTGAAACAATGGCAGCCGTTGCCATCGCTCGACTTAACGACCAGCAAGATGGCGGACGATCGAAACGCTCATCGCGTGCCACAGATCTAGAGACCCTTTTTTTGATGACAGCTGTCATCAAAAAAGGTAGTTAAGTCGAGCGATGGCAACGGCTGCCCTTTTTTCAGCATTGGGCAATCTATCCAGCTGTTCTCGCATTCTTCCATTTTTCAGCAGATGTCAGTGCTGTTAAAAATAATCGTGACCATCTTTTGTACGGGAAATGACGTGCTAAAAAGTAAAGGATTCTCGTGAAGCCATGTCACCCGCCACTATTTTTATAGAAATCCAATCTATTCTTCGTGACTGGCAACAGTCAAAACGTCAGAGTTGGGTGTTCCCAGAGCGCGAACACTGCGCGTTAAAGGGTTAAAAGTGTCTTGTCAATCTTGCTTTATGGGAGTTAACAACTTTTTACTACTGAAACTGTGATTGGGAAAGACGCTTTTATTCGAAAAATTATTTGAAAATGCGCTTTCTACTTGCCATTTTTAAATGTAATAGGTTTTTTTTCTAAATAATTGTGAGATCGCTCGTTAATTTGGCATGTGAGATTTTTGTCGGGTCTGAAGAGGATAGACCGAAATCGGAATTGCATTTTCTTCTAAAAACGTGCGAAACCTTTTTCGCATTCGGAAGATTGCGTTTCGCAGGGAACATCTCCTCATATATCAATCATCAGTTTCATGCTGAGGAAATCATCTCTACTTATTATAAAAGAAGGTGTCTGTGTGTCTGTCGGCAGCGTTACGGACAAACGGCTACACCTAGAAACACCAAATTTGGTACTCCGGAAGATGTAAATATGTAGTTGTGCACCTCGAAGCGATTTTTTCAAAATTCGACCTAGATTTTTTTAAATTTTATGTTTTATGCAATTTTTGGCATTTTTTCTCACCTAATTCGTAATGACGGCGGAAATTACGCTCGCAGCAAAACGGCATTTGTATCATCGGATAGAGGAGAAAATGTTCTTTTAAAAACAGTTTGTTCTGAATACGTAACATGATTTACCGATTTTTAGGAATTTTTTTACTAAGCATTTGCTTCGGCGAATTGTTTCGTAAAATAATTTTAAAACTGTCGCATCTTGAATTCTATCCGTCATAACTTTTTGATATTTTGACAAATCGTGAAACATTCTTTTCTCCCTCTTTTAAAATAAAAACGAAAAAATTATGTAAATTAGATGATTTTTTATGAATTTTAATGCAGCTTAATCTTTAGAATTTAATAGCATCAACGCGATCTTACGCCATTCATTACATTGCGATCACGGCACGAGAATTTATCTTCGGTTGTTGCCACAGAAAGGATTAGAAAAAAGGGTTTTCTCAATCAATCGAGTTTTTAAATGGGATATCGAAATTTCAATTCACAAGTGAGGATCTATGACGTCAAATGCTTTAAGATACGTAAAAATTACGCCATAATTTTAACTCATTTATTCCAGCTCTATTTTCAACACAGGAAGACGATATTTTGATTAAAATTTACTGTAGAAATAAACTAAGAAATTCACGATTATTATTATTAGAAGTGGTATTTTAATCCGGTGCTTATTTAAAAATTGAAATGTCTTCACGGTGCTGAAAATGTTCATTTTAAAAATTACAAAGTTCGTTTCAAAGCGCGATATATTAAAATTTTTCTATTTACTATTTTTTTTTTTGGCATTTAATTATGGCCCAGACGTTGCCTAACATATGCATTCAGGCTGCGAGTATAGTTTTATTTTAACGTTGAATTACGTTCCTCCATAAAGGTCCTACATAACGCAAAGTTTTAATGATACCGTTTGAAAACTACTATGCGAAATATCGAAATTAACTCCCTCAACCAACTGGGGTATCCTTTACGCAGTCAAACAGTGACGTCATAAATTAAAAAAATGCGTGAAATTTGTAAACTCTGCAACTCTGCGCCATGTCACAATTAAAGCGGTAATAAGTAGCTCCTCGAGATTACACAGTTTGATGTTTTTCAGGAGACAGGACTATGGAGGATATAAAAGATATCGCTATATTAGATACATGGATATTTAAAATGGCCTCCCTTGGATATTTTCTCCCCACAATAAGATGAAATGGTTTGCGGCGCTAAATACGCCAATCTTATAAAACTATGTATAAATTAAAAATATACGCCGCCCAGGTGGTGTAGTGGCTAGAGAACCATTCTATCACGCCGTGGGTCCGGGTTCGAATCCCGGCTTGGGCATGGATGTTAACTTGTCCGTCCCTTCATAGGGGGTAGTGCTGTCCGCCCACTGGGTGCTCCCATAATAAAATGGACAGTAACTAGGGCCGTTGATGGCAAAGGCTTGTGGCCAGTGCCTGCCCATTAGAAAAAAAAAATTAAATATATATGGAGATTTTCTTTAATGGCAACCATTATGTGAAATGATTATTATTTATGCTAATGCGTAAATTGCAAAGAATCGCCATAGAATCAAAAGATTCCATTGGAGCCAAATAATCTAAGCTGTTTCTTTTAAGGGAGCCTTGAAGAGGGAGAAGCGAAGATAGATAGTATTAATGTACGTAATAGGTAGTATCATTAGATTCGTAAGGATAATATGAATAAATCATAATATACCACGTTAATAAATATTTCATGAAATTAAAAGTGTTTCTCCTTTTTTAACGGTTGTCTTACAACCAACTAAACGAAAAGTAATTCTAATTTGCGTTAATATATCCCGCAGTAATTTCAACAGAGGAGATTACTTGAACTTTTTTAAAAATGAAATTCTGTTTTGTCACATGCAGATATGATTTTAGTAGTAAAATATTCGCTTATTCCCGTATGAAGAGCGGGTGCGCAGTTATCTTAAAAACATCTCTTGAAAATAGCATTAATGAATTCAGAAGACCTCAAAAAGTGTATATACACCAAAATCTCGAAGTCGAATTTTTTCATGATTACAATACTTTCCTTATATGGTACATGTTCGGAAAGAAATAAATGGTTGTCCATTCCATGTAGTGTCTTAGGTATTTAATGCTACAACTTGAGCCTAAAAAACAGTATCATGTAGAAATAAGACATTTTGAAAGCCCGGAGTTCTCTGCAAACCATTAAGCTTTCCACTTTTTTGATAGTGAATGACACTGACGTAGTTTTTTGAGTCATTATACTACAATGATGCCAGGTTAATACTCGTGACGCAAACTTTACCTCAAAAGTCAAATAATTTTGCTCTTTTTCTTTAAATTCCCCATCACGAATAAATTCGAACTACACATGTAAGGAAAATTTTCGTTTCCTACCGTGCGAAGAACGGGCACGCAGCTAGTTTTGTAAAAAAATTTAAACTGGTTAATCTAGAAAAACTGTTTTAAAGGAAATTAAATCGCAATTTTCCCTTCAAAATCTGATAATCGCGAATTCAGTATTGAGACACCTGATTTTGTCATGCAAATTATTCTTTTTTTTTTTACTTTCGAAAGTAAAATGAAGCTGAAAATAGCGGAAAATCGCTTGAAAAGTGAGGAAAGGGTGAATTTTCAGATTTTCAAACTAGCGCAGATTGTTTTCTATATTTCTATGCATAATTATAATGAATTTCAAACGGATCGTATAAGCGATGTAGATTCTATTGCGTTTCTGTGCTTAAATTTTTAATATTTTTGGTATAAAGGTGGTCAATAGTTGCCCGAAGTTGTTGCAGAGTCAGTGAGTCAATGAATCAGTGAGTCAGGTAGTCAGGGATCAGCGTAACTATATAGTAGGATAAGTCGTTCTTCAATCCTGAAATCAAGCCGACCGCAGTCTACTATGCATGCGTATCGCAATATAACAGTATAATGTTTTACGGTAATCTGTTAAATTAGCGGTAAAACTCTGGAGCCTCGATTGCCAGTAAATTCAATAAATTTTACAAAATTCTTTTTTACTGCGTAGCCATAGTTTTAAGATTTAATTTTACAGTATACTATCCGAATATAACTGCAATAATCCATACTGCCTGACTGCACTTCGTGCGGAAAATTGGCAAGCTGCCAGTAAAGGTGAATCCAAATGAACCGGTCGAAGCGGGTGGTAAGCGAACGGAGAGAATGCAACGTCTTCTGTCTTGTTCATTGAATTCTCATTCTTAGTTCAATTGATTTGATAATATCTATTTGAATTTTGTGGTTGTATTGGTAAAATCAGTATTCCTAAAGAATAAAATGGTTGGGACATCCAATAATAAATCGTTTCGAAGTCATTCGGCAAGCGCACATCGGACTGGCACCCCTAACAACTAATGGACGTGCCCGCTTTAACCTCTACACCGGATGTTTACGTTTTTATCTAATCGTTAGTCAAACAGTAGCTCTTTCAGAGCAACCTTCATAGATTTAGGTCTTAAGGGCAATATAAATACCTCAAATTCATACCTAGTGTTTTTTGGCTTCGGTGTCTTACCTCCCATCATTCTAGAGAAGTAGCGGTAAGAATTCCTCTTCGGTGTCTGTCGTTTTTTACCGATGTTCCAATTTTGAATGCCCCCGCTGTGACTTATCGTAACTTCTAAGTTAGCGAGCAACGATGTGCACAGATGGGGATTCGCGTTACATCGCATTTTTTTCAACGATCTAAGATGACAATTTTACCGTCCGTTAAGCAGTACAGTGAGGTGAAGTTAGTTTTTGTTGGAAAGTACTTCGTAATGCTTTTGGTTTGATTTATCTTACTTGTTACATGCTGCAAGCAGTAATCCTTGATAAAATAAAGCTAAAAATAAACCAAAGAGTAACAGAACAGTGCACTTACAACATACTCTCTTGTAACACAATATTCTTACCCTCGCAATTCTAATTTTAACTCTTAATAATGCTTTCGGTTTGATTTATCTTACTTGTTACATGCTACAAGCAGTAGTCCTTGATAAAATAAAGCTAAAAATAAACCGAAGAGTAAAAGAACAGTGCACTAACACCATACCCTTTTGTAGCACAATATTCTTACCCTCGCAATTCTAATTTTAACTCTTAATAATTACTTATGCAAAATAAGAATATAATCTTCATGCGATAACTATTGAAATTTCACTCACGAGATTAGATTAACAGAATTCAATTTATATATTTAACAAATTTATATAATAAACTTACATCTTTTGTTATAAATAAGATTTCACTGTCGCTCGAAACATTACAACAGAAATTTCAAAAATTCGACTCCCATTGCTCACGTGCTGATAATTGGAAAACGCCCACGTAGTAAAATTGCTTAAGTATGAATATTGTTCATAAAACTGCATTTATATACCAAGCCCACACAGGTTCTAAAATATCTTGGTAATATTTCGAGCCATAAATTTTCTAGTAATCATTGGGTTAAAAAAAAAAAAAAAAAAATAGATTGAAACTTGAACTATTTCTAAAGTATCATTTCCAAATTCTTCGAATAAATTGTAAACCTTTCAATTCTTCCATATTTCAGTTATTTGATGCACTTATAAGAATAGGTTTTGTTTTTAAAATTACTTCCAGAATTGCATTGCTAGCCAGCCGCAGTTTTCAGTGACTTTGCAATAGAATTTCGATAGCAAAATGTGACTAATATTGCTTTTGCATTAAAAATCGGTTAACATGTCATATTACTTTATTTCTGAATCAAAAGTAAATCTTATTTAATTTTCTTCTGCACACTAGGCGATGAAGAACTCAATTCCAAAATTAAGTTCTTAGCTCAGAATGTGTTGCGTCAGAGCTTGCAAACGAGCCTCATCTTACAACTCCACTCTTAACAACAACAACAAAAAAAAAAAAAAAACATCAAAACAAACTGGTGTTTAAAAGGTAAATAATTAAAATTTTGTAAAATAACATTCATATGATTAGTGTGAGAAAAGAAACTGGTGTTTAAAAGATAAAATAATTAAAGCTTTGCAAAATAACACTTGTAAGATTTGTGTGAGAATAGAAACGGTTTTAAAAGATTAAATAATTAAAACTTTGTAAAACAACACACATAAAAAACTCAAAATAAACTTGTGTTTAAAAGATAAAATATTTAAAACTTCTTATGTGTGTAAAATAACACACATAAGATTTGTGTGAGGAAAGGAACGGGTGTTTAAAAGATTAAATAGTTGAAACTTGTAAAATAAGACACATAAGATATACTTTTCATAGTGTGCACGTGTTTCGATTAAAAAAAAAAGAAATATCTTCATCAGCATCTGTGCAAGTCCACTCACAGACTAAGACTGGGGACAGAAAAGAGTAAATAGACCCTAGTAGATCAAATAGTTCAAATTACGTTGGAAACACGTATTTTGATGTTAAAAAACGTGTTTTAAACGTCTTTTTGACTGATTGTGCTAATAAGGGAAGAACGAGTTGCCAGTTGGAAGAAGGAAAAAGGAAAAAACCAGTTGGAATAAGAGAAGGGTTGGGTAGATAAAAATAAAATGTGGAATAAAAAATAAAATATGGAAAAAAGAAATAAAAAAAACTATCTCGCGTAAATTAAAAACAATTCTAAAATTCCTAGTAATGTGATGTGAAGCGTTAACATTTCAAACACACTGAAATTGATGGGAAAGATCCCTTTGTCCACTTTATCTTTGAGGAAAGATTAGATTCAGAATTCTTGGCAGTCACATTTTTTTTACCTTTTTTTTTATTTATTTATTTTTTTCCATGAATATGCTCCCAGTATAATTTGGGAACAGAGATTGCAAGAGCAATATTACGACATGCCTTGCTTATTGCAATATTGTTGTTGTAATCGGTTGTAATATTGTTGTTGTAATCCATAGTGTTCTCATAATCGGTTAGTGAAAATCGATCTTCATTCATTGCCGAAAACACGGGTTAATAAAAAAGTCTAAAAACTTGAAAAATTCATTAAAAAATAATAAATTATGATAGAAAATTGCGATTTGCATACGTGGTTTTAGCGCGTGATCGGATTTTTTTTTTTTTTTAATGACAAAAAAGTTTTTAGTTCCAAATGTTACCAATAGGTGGCGGTGACATAAACAATGAGAACCAAGTTTCTAATGAAAGAAATCTGAAATCTCTCTAATCTCAGCCATGCAAACCGCAATTTTGTATCGTTATTTGTTCTTTTTTAATGAATTTATAAACTTGCACCCAGGATGCGTCAAAAGCTCGTGAAAACTTCAAAAACTAATTAAAAACGAACACAACATGATACAAAATTGAAGTTTGCATGGAGAGGATTAGAGAGATTTCGGATTTTTTTAAATTGGAAACTTGCTTCCCATAATGCATGTCAGCACCACCTATCGGTAACATTATTTGTTCTTTTTTGGTGAATTTTTAAATTTTTTTACCGACTTTTTCATCACCCTGTTCCATTATGACCTCTAATATCAGAAAAATGAAAAATGCTACACTTAGATGATAAAATTTCAAAACAGTCGTTCATTTTCAAACCCTTTCATTTAAGTCATCACGCTGTATGACTGGGGTCTCAGGTCAGAGCCAAATTTTGTAATCAAGTTTTCTCTAACTTTCCATTATCTAATTAACTTTAATTTTAAAGTTAATTAGAGAATGGGAATTCAGCGAAATGTTTATTGGAATTTTGCAGAGATCGAAAATCCATGACGATACAGTAATTCTGAAAATGATTTCCAAAACACGAATGGTTCTTTTACAGGCACTCTTAAAAGAATTCTAATGACTATAGTATAAAAGAATTCATGCGAGATTCTCGTCAATTAACCCTTTAAGGCGCAGTGATCCCGCTCTGGGAACACCCAACTCTGACGTTTTGACTGTTGCCAGTCACGAAGAATAGATTTGATTTCTATAAAAAAAGTGGCGGATGACATAGCTCCCACGAGAATCCTTAACTTTTTAAGAACGTCATTTCCCGTAACAAAAATTGTCGCGATTATTTTTTAACAGCACTGACATCTGCTTAAAAAATGAAAAGAATGCGAGAACAGCTGGATAGATTTCCCAGTGCTGAAAAAAAGGGCAGCCGTTGCCATCGCTCGACTGAACTCCCAGCAAGATGGCGGGCGATCGAAAAGTTCATCGCGTGCCAGCTGGCTGTGCCAGCACAGCCAGCTGCGTCAAAAAAAGGGTCTCTGGATTTGTGGCACGCGATGAACGTTTCGATCTTCCACCATTTTGATGGTAGTTAAGTCGAGCGATGGCAACGGCTGCCCTTTTTTCAGCATTGGGAAAGGGTTGCGCCTCAAAGGGTTAAAGAAAAAGAACTAAATTCGCTCCGAAAGATTTAAAACCGGGACAAACTTGTTCCGGTTTTAAATATTTCGGAGTTATTATGTTTTTCTTTCGAAGCCCATTTAGTTCTTTTTTTCTAAACATGTAAGCTAAAATTTCTATATCAGTTTTTTAATAACAAATTAATTTTTCGAAAAACTTGCAGTGCGAAAGAAAAATATGAAATTAACATTATGCACGATATAAGTAATATATTATTAAAAGCTATATTTTAAATGTGAAATTGGCATAAGAAGTTTGGCTTGTACTCCGTCCGTAAGGGTGTTTTACACATACAATGCAGATATGCATCACCAGCATTTAAGGGTTAAGTCTCTAACAGAAGAAATATGCCGCATGAATACTGCTACCGCTTGGAAGCTTCTAATTTAATCAGTGTAAAATCAATTTTCCGCTTACATCCTGATGTTCAATAGAGCTGAAGTTTTCCATACTAATGTTTTTTAGCCAGCAATACAATACAGTGAAACCCCATTTTAACTCTGCCCGCATTTAACGTTATCCAGCCTTTATTGGTCCCAAATATTTTTCTATGCATATAATGTTTGAAAATCTTGGTATTAACTCTTTGAGGCGCAGTGTTCCTGCTCTGGGAACACCCAACTCTGACGATTTGACTGTTGCCAGTCACGAAGAATAGATTGGATTTCTATAAAAATAGTTGCGGGTGACATAGCTCCACGAGAATCCTTTACTTTTTAGCACGTCATTTACCGTAAAAAAAAATCACGGCTATTTTTAACAGCACTGGCATCTGCTGAAAAATGGAAGAATTCGAGAACAGCTGGATAGATTGCCCAATGCTGAAAAAAGGGCAGCCGTTGCCATCGCTCGACTTAACGACCAGCAGGGTGGCGGACGATCGAAACGTTCATAGCGTGCCACAGATCTAGAGACCCTTTTTTGACCTGTGGAACGCGATGAACGTTTCGATCTTCCGCCATCCTGCTGGTAGTTAAGTCGAGCGATCGCAACGGCTGCCCTTTTTTCAGCATTGGGAAAGAGTTGCGCCTCAAAGGGCTAAAGTTAAATTCCCCGCATTGAGCGTTTTTTTATGGAATCAGGTATATCGTATGATGATCGTATCGATAACGAGGAAGGATATAAATTTCCTCATCGATTGAAGCGATCTATATGTTGTGAAAGTAGTGAAAGCGTTTATTTCAAGCTTTGAAGGTCAAGAAATTTGTTTTCAAAAACTAATATACATTGAAAATGTAATTTTTGATGCACATAATAACCAAAAAACACAAAGAAAATAATTGATTCCTTTAAAAAATAATTTTGAAAACTGGCGTCTGGATTACTCTAGAGGAATAAATAAATGATTAGAGGAATAAATAAATGATTACAGTAGAGTATCTATAATTCGAGGTGAACGGGACCGGGCTTGCCCAACGCCTCCTATACACAGAAAGCCTTACAATGCCTACGTCACCAAGCTTTGACGTCATCATTAGGCCTCCATTTAAAAGCTTTATTTTCATAAAATAAAACTATTGAAATTAATAAAAACTCATTAAAATAAAACTATTGAAATGAAATTTCTATTGAAATTTTTTTATTTCAATAGATTTATTGAAATAAAACTATTGAAATATTGAAATTTTTCTATTGAATTTATTTGAAATATTGGAACTAATGAAATTCAACTATTGAACTATTGAAATTTCTGGTAAATGCGACAAATATTAGAAAATATCTTAAATTAAACATTGAAATTAAAATACCTTTCTCATACAAAATTATTCACTATTATTCACTGATTTATTTCCTTATCATATTATCTAGTTAGTCATGGTTAAGAACTGCTTTTTGTAGTAAAATTATATTTCTTATCTTAAATTACTAAAATATTGCTATTCATGGGTAAATTCACCAGAAATTTTTAATAGTTTTATTTTGCGAAAATAATACTTTTAATGTAGACCTAATGATGACGTCAAAGCGTCGTAACATAGGAGTTGTAAGGCTTTCTATATCTAGGAGGCTTTGGCTTGCCTCGAACTATTGAAAACTCGAATGATCGAGATCGTAAAATTTAATAAGCGAATAAATGAAAACAAAGCAATTTTTTTGTAATTTGAGTGAAGTTTAAATGAAAAATGTACTTGCATATTAGTTCATTAACTCTCCAGTTCCCAGATCCACGAAAATCTCATATCTGTTGATTCCCATGGAAAGGGCCGAAAAATGCTTTCCCCCCACTGAAAGAAAGCGGGTACTTTTATCACTGATATTTGTGACACTTGGGAACCTCCCTTCTTTAGTAGCACTACGGACGAGATGCTTCCTATTGTGCTAATCCCAAGGAGATCTGTTGTAACTGCTTTTGACAACGCTTTGCACATTGGTAGGTCATAATGGCGATGAATACACGGATTATCTGTTTCTCCTCTTCCTTAAGTTCTTAAGACCCAAGGATTGAGAAACGGTCAATAACTCCTGTGTCAGGCGGGGAAAGAACTCGCTCTTGGACTGCCAGGCCGTTCCGGGGGCACATTTCGGCCGGGCGTCTTGGCCGGTAACGGATGGCTAAAGAGTTAATTATATCGGAAAATAACATTCAATTGTTGTTATTGCTATTAACACTTTGACCTGTTACTGTGCAGCGATATCGTGCCATCGCAAAAGCGGCATGTCAACAATGCACAGAAATGTCTGTGATGGGCATCTATAGGAAGAATACACGCATTTTATTTGGGAGGGGGATTTCTGATGAGGCTGCTGGGTGCACCAAATATTTGAATTTTGTGGTGAGAAAAATTCTTTCACGTGTTTTGTAATTGTTGATCATTATTTGAGAGCTAAACTGATTTTTTCGCTAGACAACACAACAAGGAATTATGGGAAACAAGGATTTATGGGAAACTCCAATAACCGAGACTCCCCTAGTAGCAAACGGACATCGGTTCCTGAAATGCCGATGATCGGACAGGGAGGAAGCGCAGCGCGCGCCATGTAAGGTTCTTCATTGCGTCGGGGGGCTCTTATCTCGGATTTTGCTCGGGCATGTCCTCTCCCGAATAGTAGGGTTGGATCATCGGCAAGGGGGGAAAATTGGGCGTAGAGCCATTGAAAAGCCGATGCGATTGGGGTGATATTCATCTCGGAAGAGCAAACACCTTGATCTTAGTGATGTGAAGCCTATGACCTTTGATAAAAGTTTTAAACTGAACAATCGATAAAAATTGGGGTATATCTCAGCTAGATAATTTTTTTTTAAAGTAAAAAAAAAAATCAAATTCTTCCCTTTGAATTTTAATGCTGCCATCTGAACTTCATTTTTCAAGCCTCCGGGACTTGGTTTCGAACTCGAGAACTAACGCTTGGCAGCCGAGCATTCTAACCACTAGACGGGGGTCTGACTGGTTATTCGCGAGACTAAAATTTGAAGTGATTGTTGTTTCAAGTTCGGAATTGGAACATTTAAGTTTCTAACTAAATAAAACTAGATTTTTCCTGTACACTACTGAAAATTAAAAAGATTTTGCGATTTCTATCCGTTTTAAGCATCTGGAATCTGTGTACGGCCGTAAAAAAAAAAAAAAAAAAAAAAAAAAGTTTGTCTGTCTGTCGTTCTGTCTTTTCTTATTCGCACATCACGTAAAACTGACTGAAGCGAATAAAATTTGTTGACATGATAGGTGGTCACTTAACTTAAGGTATAGGCTTCGAATTTTTAAAAATATTCATTATAATGAATATTTTAAAAATCTCTCTATAGATTTTGAGATTTTTCGAAGATTGTTTCAAACTGCGTAAATTTTTGTTTGCACATCACGTAAAAGTGACCAAAGCGAAAGGAATGAAATTGACTGACATGATAGGCAATCACTCACCTTAAGCTATAATCGTCGGATTAATTAAAAAAAAATTAGATTTTGAGATTTTTTTCTGAAAATCGTTTCAAACTGCGTAAATTTTTGTCGGCGCATCACATACGACTTAAGTGAATAAAGCAAAATGTAGTGACACGATAGGTGGTCGTACAATTTAAACTATGCCCCTAAAGTTTATTAAAATTTGGATTAGATTTTGAGATTTTGCGAAAACTGTTCAAACTGCTTAAATCCCAGTTAGAAAATGTTTGCACTTCTTGTGAAAAAAATTTGCATATAAAGTGAATATTTTGACGCTATTTTTGACAATATAGAATATTCACTTTTTATTATGCACAAAAACTGTATATAATTTGCACAAAAAGTGCATGCTTTCAAAATATTAAAAATATCCACTTTTTATGCACAAATTGTACACAATCTATACTTTTTTTGCAAAAAAAAGTGAAAACATTTCTAGCTGGGTATATTCATCTCGGAAGAGCAAACGCCTTGCAACTTGGGATATGAAGCCTATGACCTTTGGAGAAACTTTTAAACTGAGCAATCGATAAAAATTGGCACATATATCGTTGATTTGCATATTAGCTTGTTTATTTCTTTTATTGTATCAATTAATTCATGTACTTTCATATGCATATATAATTTTATAACTAAATATCCTTTTCTTCAAGGCTGTTCTAGGGAAGAATGCAAGTTTTTGAATGAAATGTCATTAAAAATTTACACAAAGGAAAATTTCTTATATATATATATATATTAATTTCGCACTTTTTCAGGAAACTTCCAGAATTTTTAGTCGCTGACAAATTTTGTTTTAAAAATATTCCTTGTCTCCTCTCTTTGACAGAGTCTGACAAAGGCAAGGTGCCGTTTTAGCTAGCACAAGGTAGATACATACAGGAGAACACGACAAAGGCAAGAGCAGGAAGAGGACAACATGATTCAGCATTTTGTCGCCTGTCTTGTCTTCCCGCGTAATAGCTTAGCCAATCAGCAACCTTAAAACAAACATATGGTGTGCATATGATGCTCTTTGCACATTAATGAAGGAACGGAGATATCGAGCCGTTCAGCTAGTTGGTAGAAAGACCGATATAAACCTGTTTGCTCGCTTTACCCTTCGCAATTTTGAAAGCGCCTATAAGATCTCGGAGTAAAGATTCGATCATCGGGAAAAGATGAACATACGAAAAATTAAGGATGATCAGTAATGATCAGGCGATGAATAGCCGATGCACCGATCATAGGCCTGGTAAAGCCCGAGCAAAGATTGCTGCTAGGGTCCAATTATCAAGATGCTACTGTAATCTATAAATTGCACTTTAATTCGCTGCCTTCACTTCGTCTTACCCAAGGCACAGAAAACACGTTATTTATTTTTCCTAGCCTATGAAGGCAGCTGCCTGTGCGGCACAGCCAGCTGCATCAAAAAAGGGTCTCTATGTCTGTGGCACGGGATGAACGTTTCGATCTTCCGCCATCTTGCTGGTAGTTAAGTCGAGCGTTGGCAACGGCTGCCCTTTTTTCAGCATTTTGAAAGGGTTGCGCCGCAAAGGATTAAATCATTTTTCTAAGTGCCATGTATTATCTGTTTCAGTGCCCCCATTTATCCCATTTATGCCTAGTATCCCTTTTCTGGGACGGCATTTTCGCTTAAAAACGTTATTTATTTTTCCTAGCCTTTATTCACGAGTACTGAACCTCAACTCCAAAATATTTTACCATGACCCAGTAGGATGTGGACAGTTCAATTTGTATGCATTATGATTTTAAAATAAATTACCCCTTGTTCAAGAAATGGACATCAGAAATTTATCTATTATTGCTAAAATTAGCAAAAATCTAAGAAAGTCGCAAAAATATCAAGGCACAAATGTGTTAAAATAATTTCGCAGCCACGCCTGGCAACTGCTGATATGTGAATTCTATGGCTAATCTATATGAATTTTTTTTAATGCTGTCTTTTTTTTTGCATATATATATATATATATTTTTTTTTTTTCAATCAAACAGCATTTATCCACCAATACCCTCTGGCAATTCATAATTCCTGAACTTCCTTTACATTTAGAAAGTTATAGATTCGATGAAAATAAATAAACAAGTATCGACGAAAAAGAAAAAAATCTCACATTTTATTTAGTAAAAAAAAAAAAAAATACCTACTAATTCTTCACAGATTCCTTTAAAGAAAAGTTTAATATTCCAAATCTAATTAACCTGAAAAATGCATAAGTATGAGAACGCGGTTAAAAAAACGGTGGGGAGAGAAAAAAAATTATCTGCCAAGAAAAATTATCTGAAAATGAATTATGTAAATCCGTTGAATTAGAATCGCTGGATGCTTGTAACATTTCTGACACCGTGAAACAAACCTTCTGGCACAGAAAGAAGAAAGGCAATATTATTTCAAATGTTATTTTTCGAAATCGAATTAAATAACTTCACGAAAGAGAGATTTGTTTTTTTTTCTTTTGGCATCACCATTCCCTTTATGAATAATTTATATTTCCGTTGATAATGCGAGGGGAAATTAATTCTTTTTCTCTGTTCTAAAAGTTTTATTTTAATTTAAATTTAAAAAAAGGGAACCATCTTTGTTAATCTTTTAAATGCTGAAAGTAGTCGGTCAGGTATTCATAAATAAGTGCTTAAAGCAAATACAACCTTCTGTTGGTGAGTGAGGGTGGGGGGGGGGGAGAGAGAGAACTACATTAAATGTATTCGAAAAGACCATTATCGTCTCGATTAAGAAAAAATAAAATTGTTTAACTTTGAGAATTGCGTGATATCCATTTTATATAATGCTCCTCTAACTGACAAACAAAATTATTATTCATTAGTGCTGCTTCCAATTTAAATTATTCGTGCTTGATTCTTTTCTAGTGTTTGATTCTTTATGAAAATGCCTTTTTTTATAATTTTAATAGGTAACTCTTGATTTAAGCCACTAATTCGAAAATATTTTAGTAGGAAAAGAACGCCTCGTCCATATAATAGAGTTTTTATCCAAAAGATGTATGTTATAGGTGTTTCTAAAATGCGGAAATATCTGTTCTTACTTCAAAGGAATAGTAAGGCGTTATAGGAAAATCATAAAAAACAATTAAACTCAAATTGAAGAAAAATTGAAAAAAAAAGTTTTTGGAAATCAATTTACATGATGCACCCAAGATAATTTTTAGCTAAGAAAAATTTAATTCTTGAAAAACAATTTTACCCAAATTTTATTCAATGTTATCTGCATTTTTAAACACATTTACTTATTGCCTTACTTGGAAACTAATGTTTACTTTTAAAATTGTCCAAAACAATTAAACTCGAATTGAAGAATGTTGTAAAAAAGGGTGTTAGAAATTAATGCACATTATGCACTTAGGATAATTTTTAGCTACAAAAAAATTTACCTACTGACGAGCAATTTTTCCCAAAATTCAGTTAATGCTATCTGCATTTTGAAAGTATATTTATTTAGTGGTTAAGTAGTTTTAAAGATAAGTATTATCCTCAAAAATTCGTTTAGACAGGTTTCTCTTTCCTGTAAATGAGAAAGCCCATTCTTGAGACATAAATAACAAGTATATTTATTTTTTTATATTTTTGAATATGTTTTCAAACGTTTCTTTTTTGGTACCCATTGGAAAAAATAAACCAGTTTCCAAAGCATTACTGATTCCTGCTTGTCAGGAAATAATTAAATATTTAGTGCATTTTATAAAATTTGTGGCTTGAGAAAATTAAATGCTATCCTGAAGTAATAGAGAAATTTTGTTTTCTATGAAGAAACACGATTCTACTAACTTGAGTATTAAAATTCTGAATTCCTTTAGAATCACAAATGAAGTTTTGTGCTACAAAAATTACATTACTCGGGTAAGTCTTTCAAACTTGGTGAAATATTAATACTGTTATAGAATATGTTATAAAATATACGTAAATCACTAGATATAAAAATTATTTGATGTTATCTGCTCTTATGCACTATTTGAATAACTTTGAGCACATTTATTTATTTGAAAATATGTACTTTATACAAAGTTTTCCTTGCATTTTTCCAAATTACCCCTTTCTCTCTGGTGTACAGATACTATAGTTTTCCTTAATCAACCAATCTCTTTAACATTATTATTGTTGTTGTTCTTGTTTTAAGTCGATTTTGTTATTTTTATCAAGTTTTTTTATATTTTTATTTTCACTAAGACGTCAGAAAAAATAATCAATTTTTCGAAGCTTTGTTGATCGCATCTTCTCGTACAATAATAGACTATATTTAAATGTTTCATCTCATTTCTGGAAATTCAATACAATTTGCCATCGTAAAATAACAGATAAATTCTCTTCACTCATGGAATTCTTACATTTAGATCAAGATATATTATTACCGTGATTTATTGCATTTCCTGGAATTTTTCTTTTCATTTGGCTTTCAGCTGGAATGACAAAACTCTAGGAAGCGGAACTTGTTTACTGATATCTAACTTATTCTTTTCAATTACAAAAAAACATATTTCTATAGAATTTCAGCATGAAAATCTCAATTCCAAAGAAGGAAATATAGTTTTGCATTATATGAATTATCATAGCTTTCAGGGATGCTTTTCGTATAATACTTCAAAGAAAAAAAATTCTACTTTCATCCATTCTGCTCTAAATTTTAGCTCGTGACTTCCCGGAAATGTGGGTGCATCAGGTTAGAGCCCTTACAATGAAGTACAGACCGGCACGCGGCTGTCATTCTTGTGCAGCCGTCTGCTCAGATTGAGCTTGTTCGTCGCCTCTTTGGCTCTTTTTAAAAGAAACGGCAGCGATTTACATTTGCGTCATAACTGATCTTGATTCCCAAGGACCTGTACGCCTGTTCAACGTCAACTTTTCAACTTCTGTTAATTTATGGAGGAATGAATCTAACAACTAAAGGCTTAACAAACACCCATATATTCAATATCTTTTTCATTCAAGAGCTGAAACAATCTTTTAATACTCCAAATTTCAAAAAATGAAGTTGCCACTCTCGTTGAAGTAATGACCGAATCGCCCACTTACAGCAAACCTCTTGCATAAAAATGCCGCCGAATCGCCACTTACAGCAAACCTCTTGCATAAAAATGCCGCCGAATCGCCACTTACAGCAAACCTCTTGCATAAAAATGCCGCCGAATCGCCACTTACAGCAAACCTCTTGCATAAAAATGCCGCCGAATCGCCACTTGCAGCAAACCTCTTGCATTAAAATGGCGGATGCGTTAGCTCGTATACTTAGGAGCCTTATATCGAGTCTAGGGAATGCAATCCCGATCCCGCGGGAACGGGATCCTGCGGGATCCCGCTCGAATGTTTGCGGGACTAGTCCCGCGGGATTACGATCCTAATCCCTTGGGATTGACAGTGAGAAAAAAAATTATTTTTATTATAATTTCACGCTGCTTTCCGAATCAACAGACCGAAAAGTTTTACATATTTATGTCTCTCATCTAACAATAAATGAATCAATAATTACAAATTTTAATTCAAAGTTTTATTTTTTAAAATTATCGTCTAATCGGAGTCTGGATCGCACATCTAAATCTAAGCACTGTAATATAAATTTTTCGCAAAATTCCCATCCTCCAAATGAACTGAAATATTTCATATTATTTTATCTCTAAGCGAAAAGTCACGAATTAATTATAAAAAGTTTTCATTTCAGTTTTTAATTTTTTTTTATATAATCCACACTTTTAATTATTTTACTAAAATTAAATATAGACTAGGAAATGATTCATTGGATTTTTTTCCATTTTGTCCATTCTTTTTTAATCAACTAAGAAAATAACGTAAATATGTGAACATATCTATAAATTGTATATTTCTGTAAATTCCTCATTTTTAGCAACTAACATAACACATAACTTAGTATATAATTCTGAAAATCATGGTTATATTTCATATTTTTGTAAGTTATTGTATTAATTATTTCATAAGATTAATTATTATTATTAAATTTAAACTCCATAGTGCTTAAAATCTTACTTTTTTCTACTTTTCTCTGTTCAAATGAAGCCCTAGCTAAATGAAATGTCAATCCCGCAAGATTGCGGGATCAATGAATCTCAATCCCGAAATCCCGCAGGACGAAAAACAGTGCGGGATTGCATTCCCTAATCGAGTCTTACATTTGCGTTAGTTACTGCATGCTTTTACCATGGTGGGTTAACTAGTGTCTCGCATACTCTCCAAGTATATATCCCAGCATTTTCATTGTCAGTAGCAAATATACAGGTCGTTGTTGTTTTTGTTTATGGGTTGTGGTTTTTGTTTTGGGTATCTGTCATTGCATATGGTTGCCAGAGGGCACTCTGGCAACCATATGCAATGACAGATACCAGCAGATAGGGAGGCGATGGTCAGAGGGGGGCGCTTTCCATTTTTATTGGGCCCCTGTGGGAGGAACTCCGACTTTAGCCCGGTGGTCCCCTTAATTCCAGAGGAGGGACCAACCCCTGAAGTCGTCACCCCAGAGGTATCGTTTAACAACTTGGAGGGCATTAGAGCCACGACGGATTTTACGTGCACCAGCCCCCATTAGCGTGCACGGTCCCACAGAAGTCAGGCCGAGAGGAAGTTGACCCTTCCAAGCACTAGCCAAGCCGGATGCTGCTTCACCTGCCGTGTTCTTATGGGAACGGAGTTTAGCGCCCAGACCACTGCGGGACGAATATACAGGTTGATGAAAAATTAACTTCGCTAACTAACTAAACCTGTTAGGAGTAACTTGCAGCTGAAACTTATGAACAGATTGAAACCAAATTTTATATGCAGACTGAATATCATGGCATTCTCATCTGGACTGCTTGGCAATCGAATTTCAACAGCCGCTATATCCCACAAGTGTGGTGTACCATTTATTTACATCGATATTAATAAAACTAGAAGTCAAAGCCCGTTGTGGGGGCAACTACAACGGGCGCTAGAAAAACATTTGACTAAAATATTTCTACTCTCAATATAGTTCATCTTCGTCCACCTAAAATAAATCAGTTCATGTTCAATTTTTATTATATACCCAAATCGAATTTCATGCTCTTCTGGAAACGCATTGAAACTTTTGGTTTTCGAAAGATTTCGTTGTGTGTACACAGCCATTCTTATATCCATCCAGACGATTTATTTGTGGGAAAAAAATTAAAAAATATGTAATCTGGAAAAACTATTTAAAAGGAATTGGAATCACGCATTCCTTTCAAAGACTGATGACCGTCATGACTATGACGTCCTATCGATTGCAACAGCTCATTTTGTCAAGCAAATTATTCTTTTTTTTTTTACTCTAAGAAATAAAAGGAGCTGAAAATAGCAAAAAATTGCTTAAAAATGAGGAACCGGTGGATTTTCAGATTTTTTAAGTAGCACAGATTGTTTTTTTTTATATTTTTATACATAATTATGAAACATTTCAAGCGGATCGTATAAACGACGTAGATGTTATTACGCTTTTTTCTGCTTTTCAATATTTTTGAAGTGTTTAATCTTCTTGGAGTAATGGCTGTAAAATAATTATATTGGAGTGGTTGCCTGGAATCGTTGCAGAGTCAGTCAAGGATCAGCGTAACTACATACTAGGATAAAGGTATTGCATTCTTAACCCTTTGAGGCGCAACCCTTTCCCAATGCTGAAAAAAGGGCAGTCGTTGCCATCTCTCTACTTAACTACCAGCAAGATGGCGGACGATCAAAACGTTCATCGCGTGCCACAGATCTAGAGACCCTTTTTTGACGCAGCTGGCTGTGCAATCTATCCTGCTGCTCTCGCATTCTTCGATTTTTCAGCGGATGTCAGTGCCGTTAAAAATAATCGTGACAATTTTTTGACGGGAAATGACGAGCTAAAAAGTAAAGGATTCTCGCGGAGCTGTGTCACCCGCAACTATTTTGATAGATATCGAATCTATTCTTCGTGACTGGCAACAGTCAAAACGTCAGAGTTTGGTGTTCCCAGAGCGGGAACACTGCACGTTAAAGGGTTAAAAACCTAATCACTGTGAAGTTCATGAAAATCCGCGTTCTATTGATATCTGGAATACGCAGTTTCTATTGATATCTGGAAACTTGCAACTAAACTGGATTTCTAATTCAATCATCTTTACGATTTGTACTTCAGAATGTACTTCAAAATAGCTGTTGTAGTACTTAACGTGACCTATCATGACATTTCTTTCGATTGAAAGAAAGTACCTGTAAAAGAATCGGTGGACAGTTAGGGGAAACGACGAACGTGATGATAAGCAAATTTTAACAGAAATAGCTGACTCTACCTACAAGGCAGTCGTTTAAAGAAAACAGAAATTGCACTTAAGAAATAATCGTCGGTTCTCGATACGATTAAAAAAATAAAAGGTGATTCAACAAATGTATTCTTGTAGCTAAAAAAAAATAGTTATTAGCAATGACATTACTTAAAATATTTTCCACTAGCCGCTTAAATGCAGAGTTTCCTATTTTAAAAAAATCTTCAGAAAGCTATATAAAATAAGTATATTCACAGATAATGTAGCTAATATTATAATTATGTTCTACAAGAAAGGCAAATCATGCGTTTCGCATAGATTATAAAACACTTTCCAACTTCATGTTAATATTTTAAATATTTTTAATAATAAATAATAATAACATACATAAATGTCGTAGAAATCGATGGATATTTACGACAGTTAGAGCACGGACGGACGGACAGACAGACAAACTGAAACCATAAACACTTTTCAACCTTGTTAGAAAGCGTTAAAAAGTGTTAATTTATAATGGCGATCACACTCAACCAGTGTATACATTTATTTCATGCATCTATAAATTTTAATACAGTTTCAAGTTGCCGCTAAACTCAAATTAAAAATTTAAATTCATTTAACACAAAAAACTCAGCAATCAATTCAAAGTTATTTTCTAATGTAAATATACACCGTAGCAGACGAAAACTTTCTTTGACAAATGTAAACTCCATGTATTTTAATAATTTCAAGATAGAACCCCCCCCTCTTTTTTTATTCATTGGTTGCTAAGGCAACCACGTTAGCAAATGTGAAACAAAATATTAAAATTGAGTGCTCGTGTTTATAATATCGTTCACAAGCTAGATTGCAAAATTAAAAACATAAAACTGGTTAAGAGTCAGGGCGGGAAATGTTTTATTCCTTTACCGCTAGGATCGCTGCACTTGACCAAATTTCCTATGTTTACATTATTGAAACTTAGTTTGGGTACTAAAGACCTAAGCAAGCAGCTATGGAGAGCGTCCACTATTATAATATACCTTCGCAATCCCGAAGAAATAATTTTATTTATGAAAAAAAAATGAAACTCATAAATCCGGAAAAATCCGGATAATTGTGACATCAATAGGATCTCATACTCACTTGCAACAGCTACTTTTGTCACGCAAATGATTAACTTTTATTGTGACATCAATAGGATGTCATACTCACTTGCAACAGCTACTTTTGTCACGCAAATGATTAACTTTTATTGTGACATCAATAGGATGTCATACTCACTTGCAACAGCTACTTTTGTCACGCAAATGATTAACTTTTATTGTGACATCAATAGGATGTCATACTCACTTGCAACAGCTACTTTTGTCACGCAAATGATTAACTTTTTGACTCTCGGAAATAAAATGGATCTGAAAATAGCGAAAAATCGCTTTAAAATGAGGGAACGGGTGGATTTTCAGTTTTTTAAAGTAGCGCAGACTATTTTCTATGTTTCTATATACATAATTATGAAAAATTTCAAGCGGATCGTACAAATAGTGTAGATATTATTAGGCTTTTTAGTGCTTAATTTCGTAATCTTTTTGCAGCAATGGTGGACATGAGTTTTATCTTGCAGTCAGGGATCAGCGTAACTATATAGGAGGATGATACGCTTTAAAGAATAAGTTCCCATAGAACGCAATGTATTGGGAATATTTTGAGTGCTCCTGTAGAAAAACTATAAATGCTACAAAGACCATTTTCAATAGGGTACATGGTACAGTAGATAAGAGTAACATATATAAATTTCGTAGAAATCGATGCATATTTACGGAAGTTAGAGTACGGACAGACGGACAGACAGACAAACCGAAATCATAAACACTTTTCAACCTTGTTGTAAAGTGTAAAAAATGACGTGTAAAAAATCATACATTTATTTAATGGACAGTATTCATGTGAATCCATTTTCTACGTAACCCACACTTCTGTTCAACGAATTAAATGTAGAAGAACTTAAATTGATGTTAAGTCCTTTAATATGATTGGCTGAAGCGTACATTTTCCCCCGACTTCGAGTAAAAAATTACTTTGTAATCGATATGAATGTCGAAAATGTATTACTATTGTTATTATTTTTACTGTTTTCTTTTGTTGTGATGGCAACTTTTGTTATAATATATATTAAGTTGTCTCTATTTGCAGATGGAAACTTCTTGTTGAACTTTTAAAAATTCTGGTATTAGGTGTAAATATTACCAGACACCTGTTTTCCGTTAAGAAATGTCTTTTGAATAAGTTGTTTTTGAGTATTGTAACGTTTATTTTTTCCATGCGTCGTTATAGTTAAAATTTTGCTATCATTTTTTTATGTAAATCCTTGCGGCCATCGTGGTAATTAATCTCAATGTAAATTTTTCTGTCTAAATTTTCATCTGACTATAAATTAAAATACCGCCAAAAGTTATGAGAATATTGCACATTGCAGACGATGATATTAAATGAAGAAAGTAAAATAACAAACACAGGGATAATATTGGATCAGCAAAAAAGTAATTGCGTTTTTTACATGAAATTCAAACAAATAAATTTTCAATCATGAAACCATTCTTCAAGTTGACCGTAGCTGAGTAACATTCATGATTATAGTCAGAAGAGCAGAGAACAGCCTCTCACCTCTGGCAACATTTCACCTGTCTAAGAGAACCTTCAAGAGAAATACTCAATAACGATTTCAAAATTGGAAAGATTTTCAAAATCGTGAGCAGTCGTTTTGCATTTTTTTTAAATCATGTGTACGAACCAAGGAAGCTATGGACTCACGGATCATTTGAACCACTGACTAAATATTCTAAATTCTACACCTGATATTCTTAGTACAAAAAACTTAAATACCTCCAAATACCGCCAATAAGACTAGAAACAGTATTTTCTGTGAAAATAATATTTATTTCTTTCGACTCTCGCTAGCGAAATTAATGAAAGGTGAAAAGTTCGGAACCTACGAATAGCGTTTCTCAATTTGCAGAAAGTCCCTTAAAATCGCGCAAAAAATGAATCGCAATATCTTCGGAAATTATCGTAGAAAATTGGTGGAAATTTATATTTAGGGTAATTTGAAGGTTTTCTAAGTCAGTATGTTTCCATTGAAAAAAACGAAGTTGATGCAGTATTAAATATGAAGGCGGCTCCTTATGCAAATTAAATTGCTAGAAAATTAAAGTATACGTTATTTGCAAACGAATGGTTTTTTTTAACTTTGCAGTACGACGAATAATGGCCAAATAAAGAGCAAGTGGGTATTTTTTTCCGCAGCTGTACATGCCCTTATTTTTCTTCAAAATTTTAAGGAATAAAAAAATAACCACATTTATGGACTGCTTTCTTGAAACTAATACAACCGCTAAGGAGTTAATTTGGCTGTAAAATTATACACTGTTCTAGACCTACCCGAAATCAGAACCGATAATTTTCTAAAAATCAATTCAGTATCGAAACATTTCCGTATTGAATAACATTCGTGGGCGATTTTTCAATGAAGTGTCAAGTAACTCCCGTTACTGATTCGTTTCAAAGTCTTTCCTTTTATGAGACAAAACTGATGCAGATATTATGAGATGCATACAACTGGAATCTCTCACACCTAAATTTGAAGCCCATTAGTTTTAAGTACGCAATACGTAAGTTATTTTAGTGGATGATCGATTTCGTCTACGAATTGAAATGGGAATCTCAGAATTAAAACCGTCCCTGTAAATTCCTGTTTTAGTTTATTAAAATTACATATTTTTACATGGACACACGCACACAGAAACAACATTGTAGCTCAAAACAACAAAAATCTTTATATGCAAGTGCAAACACAAATAGATTTATTTTTTATTCTTTCTTAACACCATCTTTTCATAAGCCTTACAGTGCAATTCCTATCTCTATATCTTTTCCATTTTTTATATATATTTTCTTTTTTCCTTCTTTTTCTTTACCTTTTTCTACATATATTTTTAATGATTATTTCTTATACTGGGTATCCCAAAATACTAACACAGGTTTTATGATGGAAACATAGTGGTGTTTGATCATAACAATTTAAAGACCAAAAGCGAATTAAAAAGAACAAAATATCATGTGGGCGCCATATGTATTTCTTGTTTGTTTAGTGATTACTAATACGTCTTATTGATTACTAATACCAGACATGAAATTCAGATTACATTCAAGGTAGAGCCGGCTTAACGTTTTACAGACTGCACTGAGATCCAGGCATATTTTAAATTAGTTTTCTGCATATTTCCTGCATATGTCTTCTAATGCATTAGTTAAACGTTGTTAGTCATATAAATGGAGGAAAAAATATTGTATACAATTTTCATTGTGTTCCCATTTGGGACCTTGGGTCGTTTCTGCCAATATTTTTACAATGGTTTCAAAAGTGGAATATACTGATGGGTAGTTTAAATAATAAGTGAAATATTAAGAATTAAAAGATTCATTTTTAAATTCAAGTAACGATATGAATTAAGTTTGAAGGATGTGGGGGTGTATCAAGATAGCTCTTTAAAAATTTGCGAAAATGGCTATTTTAACGATTTTTGTCCAGTTTCTCACTAATGATAGAAATGCAACTTCTATTTCAAAAAATCAAGTCATCTTTTATCTTTATCTGTGAATTTTTTCAAGTCAATATCCATAAAATTACACTTTTGAATAAATTTTTAATTTGATGTTCCCAATTGGGAACATTGGAGTGGAAAAGGTTAACGGAATAACAAATTTTCCAAAACAAATTACTCTAATAAGCGGTATATTAAATTATCCGGGATCACATTGACTCTTTACAACAGTTTGGTTTATTGAAAATGTGTCATTACATTTTTTTAAAATCGATATTCTATTAATCGGACTCCACTGTATATCCTTTGAAAATGGTCCAAAATTATTTCTCTCTTTGCCTGTAAAACTACTTTTTCGGCACAAAGAGTTCTGATGCAGGGAAATTGCACAGTGAAATTGAATGTGTTATCTTTCCTCAAATTATCAATACCAAAGACTGCTTTTTACAATACTTTTTGGATATTGTTAAGATCTGTACAGGATGTCCCAAAAACACTGACCTACGCTGTTTTCCTTAAATATTCATCATAGACTTATACGATAAATTACAGAGATACGTAAAAAAAGGTGCAGAATTTCTTGGTATCAATTAAAAATTTTCAGGAGATTAAATCTAAATAAATATAAAATTTTATATTTTGATACGGCTCTGGTGCAGACAGTTTCTGTGTTAGCAGAATGTGCCCCATACATTAATAAGGTCATGTACAAAATGTAGGCATTTTATCCTGAAATGTGTCAACGATATGAAAGTGAATATATACTGACTTAAACCACTTTTCAGTAGCACTCGGAAGAAAAAAATCACATAGGATGATCGCGTTTTAGAGGTCATACACAAACTATAAACGAAAACAATGTTTGTATAGTAGTACGACATAATACTTTTACTGTTACTGGTATTCAAGAGCCTGTATCTTCGATTAAACATATGCATCTGAGCCTTTTCATGATGAAATGCTGAAAGTTTGTACATCACCTAATTAATGCGTGGGACACATTTCACTAATTTTGAATTTTTCTGTTCGTAGGTCACATAAAAAGTTAAATTTTGTAATTATTTCTATTTAATCACCAAGAAAATTTTAATGAATATCATAAAACTTTGTACTTAAAAAAAAAAAAAAAATTGTAATTTATTGTATATGTCTACGATCATTATATAAGCAATAAATGCCCCAGCCAAGTGGATAAGTACTGAATATGGTAGATTTTGCGTAAATACGGGTTAGTACCCCCTTAGAAAAATCTCCAAGGAAGGCACACCTGTCTTCTTGTAATGTCTCGTTTTCAAGGATTATGATGGTTTTCGCACATCTCCTTTACTGCATTTTGTGCCAACCCCAAATCCAGACATAGATCGATAGCGGCAATACCTGGCAAGGGCGTTAATTTCTACCACAAACTCCCGAAGAGTTTATTTTTGTCTCATTCAGGAGCCGATAGATGGCAGCACTAGCGACAGTAAACAGGGCTTCATAATGAATTTTGAAGCAAATACCAAGCAGAAGACCCCAAGGCTTAGTTTTTCCACTGACAGACGTATCGTTTTGTACAGTAACTTTCAGGACATTGCAGCCACGACGCATTTAACGTGTCCTAGTCACCATTAGCGAACACGGTGGTCTTTGATTGGTCCCAGTATCGAAATCGCAACCTTTCGGCTACAAGATTGACGTCTCTCCCAACTGGGATACCACTCATCGACCTAGATCCCTCGAGTAGATAATCGGCCCTAATCCCACAAATCAAATCAAATGAACATTGTAAACGTCTGGAGTGTGAAGATCCCGCGTTCGGGCATTCGAACGAACAGTCTGGAGTTTCGCTCGGTTTTCTGCATATGTAACGTGAATACTCGTTAGAAGTCCTCTGAGAAAGGCATCCCCCTCACTCCCTTCAGGCTTACAATAAAACACACAAACTTAAAAAATTAAACAACTTAGGTCATTGCTTTTGAGACGTGAAGCATTAGTTTATGAATCTCGTTCATAAAAATATCGTTATTTTGTATGAAATATACTTCACACTCAAAAAAAATTATGCATGTAAAATTTGTAACAATTGAAAATGATCTGATAATAATCGAAGTGAAACGCATTTCTCAAATAAAAGTTTCTAGAACACTCAAAAAAAAAAAAAAAAGAAAAAAAAAAAGCCGACATGGAACTTCGTTTTTAAAACTCCTCCATAGCTTCGGGGGAAAATACTTTTTACAATACTTTTTCGTTTTCTGCAAATAAAATATTCAAAGGTCATCACTTTTATTAACCTAAGCTAATAACATTAAATGCTTTTAAATGTAAGAAGTAATTCCGAGAAATCGTTATTTTTTGACTCGAGGCATGCGAATGTCATCTGAATTATAATGACATTAAAAAGCGGTTTCGTTTTTTCCGCCCTTCATCATATCAAATGACATTTAATTAACAGTATTTCTTATTGAAATAAAGTTAGCTTATTCCATGCTGAATATTTCTGTTTCCAAGCTATAATACAGGTACTTTACAATATTTAAAAAAAAAAGCCTATGCGTATGAACCTGGTATTTAAATGATGGCTAACTTAAAAAAGTTCCAAGATTTTGGTTTCCTATAATTTCGTACCGGAAATTCGGATAAATGGAGGTAGATGTCAAGGACTTTGGCAAAGGATTCAGAAGAGCGTGGTGGGAATGGCGACGGTGGCAAAGATTTGGCAATGTGATTTTTCAGCAGGACGGCTCACCTCCACATTGGTCAACGTCAGTGCGCTATCAGCATTTCGCAAACAGATGGATAGGTCTAGGCCAGGGATGGGCAAACTTTTTCGGTCGCGGGCCAAAAATCGAAAAAAAAAAGTTTGGCGGGCCAAGATGAATTTTTCTAAAATTTTAAAAACAATATACAAGTATTACAATTTAAATATGTTAATGAGATGAATGAAATTGCGATTTCATTTTTAAAAGTTCCTTATATTGAGGTTCGAAGTGAGATGCACTGATTTTAAGGAACGAGGCTCAATGCTCATTTGTCAGTCTACTTCTGAAAGAATTCTCTCTAAGATTCATAGTTGAAAACACTTGTTCACATATATAAGATGAAGCAAACCTAGCACTGATTTTCTGGGCGTGAGATTTTGAATTTGGGAAACTTACTTTCGATAATGATTTGTAAAACTCTAACTTTGGTATATTTAGAAATAACTGCTTGAGATAATTGCTAGATTGCAATTCAATTCATTCAAATTGCAAATCGGACCTCACTGCTTTACAATTTATGTTGAAAGGCATGGCAAAAATATCCAATTCTGTTTGAATAGCACTGAAATCTTGAAATCTGCGTTCGAACTCAAAGGGCACTTTTTTCAAGCCATCTTCATAATTCTTAATATGGATATAGAATATATAAATATATATATATATTCTTTCAATTTCCGTCGGACCGCCAAATTAAAATTCCATCCGCGGGCCGGATAAAACCTTCCGGCGGCCCACGGCCCATTTGGCCCACGGGCCGTAGTTTGCCCATCCCTGGTCTAGGCGGTCCATTATATATACGAGACTGTTTCAGTCACGTGTCGGTGGAAAATATAAATTTGGACCAATCAGTTTGAAGGATTGGGTGTGAATAGACTCTACCATTTCAGTTGATTGGTTGAGGGTCACTAGTTGGTTGAAAAATGGCGTCATAACGATAAAATTCATCCAGTGGCCACTTCAATCGCCAGATTGAACTCAATTGGGTTTTTCCATGTGAGATTAGGTCATTACTTACAGGACAACATATCCTTATGTACAGGAACTCGACTGTGCCGCACAGCCAGCTGCGTCAAAAAAGGGTCTCTAGATCTGTGGCACGCGATGAACGTTTCGATCGTCCGCCCTCTTGCTGGTCGTTCAGTCGAGCGATGGCAACGGCTGACCTTTTTTCAGCATGGGGCCATCTATCCAGCTGTTCTCGCATTCTTCCATTTTTCAGCGGATGTCAGTGGTGTTAAAAAGAATCGTGACCATTTTTTGACGGGAAATGACGTGCTAAAAAGTAAAGGATTCTCGTGGAGCTATGTCACCCGCAACTATTTTTATAGATCAAATCCATTCTTCGTGACTGGCAACAGTCAAAACATCAGAGTTTTGTCTTCCCAGAGTGGGAACACTGCGCGTTGAAGGGTTAATGCTACTGTGTTTAGAATTTTCTTATTTAATTTTATAAAATATCCAATTCTTGGGAATCCTGTATTATGTGTCTCTAAACTCATTACTATTAATCCATTTGCTCCCAGTCTGTTTGCATGACTTTCTCGAATCTTTGCTGATGCCCGCAATTATAGCTAAATTTTTGACATCAAATGTATGAACAAGTGATACATTTCTTTTTTTTTAAATTATACTTAAAAAAGGTAGAAATTTTACATCTCACTAGATCATTTTAAAGTATTTTGTAAAGTTTAAATGTAATATTCATGAATTAAGGCTGGGAAAATTAAATAACCATTACAATTTTTTGCGACAGACTATGAAAACGCTAACATTTAAGCTTCCCGGAAATGGAACGTTTAGCAGTAATTTGTTGAAGAAGATGGAAATGTGTGTGTGTCTGTGGGTGTATATACTGTTGGGGATTACAGTTAGATGTTCCAAATTTAGAAAAAAAGGAGTTAGAAAAGTGAAGTTATGCAACAAAAAACAATGCTGCCGGAATCTGGCCTTGAAAAATTTTTATACAATATTTTATGAGTTTTTCTAGCGATTTTTCAATAAAAGATAAACATTAGGTTAAAAAATAATGTCTGCATGGATAAATTGATAAAGATGATACCTTTTTTTCAATCTGTTCATTGTTAAAAAGAACTTCATAAATCGTATCATGCAGAAAATAACGAGCAAACTGTACACCAATCATAATTATTTCAAGTACTTGTTCCATTACAGCCAAGGGCGGTTTAAAGGGAGGGGCGGAGGGGGCGACAGCCCCCCCCCCGAGAAAAAAGAAATTAATGTAAAAGATCCTATTTTACTTCCATAAAATGGATGTATATGTCAATCTTCTAACTAACCGCCCCCACCGACAAGCTAACCGTCCCCCCCCCCGACAAACTTCCAATAATCCGCCACTGATTACAGCCTATTATGTTATTTAATTTCTTAAGCATTTTTAAAACTCGTGGTACCAATATCACATCTATCTCAGTTACAGTGTCTAATTTGACATCAATTCTAATTTGAAATAATTTTTGCGGAAAATATGCATAGGTCTGAATCTTCGTTAGTAAGTTTGTTGCACGCTTTCTCTCCATCTTTATTCAGCGAAAACTCCACTTTTTTTTCTGCTATCGCTTTTTGGCAGGGGAGGACCTAACAACCTTGTTAATTTGATTGCTGTAATTTTCTATCAGTTCGACAGAATTACTAAAAATTTTTAATTTATCGTATCGGATAAAATAGCCACCATTCAGGATGGCGACAACAACCAAGTAACTACAGCTACGCTTAAACGACGTTTTCCTGCTTGTTACATTTAAAAGCAGTAGCATTTCTGTCATAGCCTTTTGGGAGGGTGTTCAACAAATCTTCTAAATAATTAGCTTAAAATCAAAACTCTTTATTATTGATTCATGCATTGTTCAGATACAACAATAGTGTTACGAATTTTCGGGGCAACCCGCTGCTCTGTGATTTAAAATGGTTTAAAATTCGTATTCTACGCTTCAAATAGATAAATTTTGCTTTTTGTTGCATCAAAATCGGCCAATTAGAACCGGAGATATGGAGGTTTCGGTTTGCCATTGTTTTTCAATGGAGGTTCTAGAAAACTCGAGAAATATTAGTCCTAGAGCTTAGATCTCTTCACATTTGGGGACTTATTTTTGGCGCCAAATTTGGCGATATTTCGCCAAAAGTCGCCAAGCTTGACGACTTTTTGATCATTTGGCGCGATTTTCCCAATGGGGCCTGGAAGGTGTTTTTCCTGCATTAAAAACGCATAATAACCTAACATTTCTCTTCTATGACGTAATCAAAATTCACGCTTTATGTAGAACCCTCGAGAAATAGACTTTTCTGGAAACTTCTTGTTCCTTCTGCGTCGGCTATTTATAGAAGCGCGCGTCGCCCCGACAGTTCAGTGTTGATCCAGCTTTGAGAGAGTGAATACGCTTGCTTTGTGAAGGAAGCTGTGTTTCGCGCTGTTTGTGAAGCTTTGAATTTAAGTGCTGTGTGTAAATTCTTCATCGCTGAGTCTTGAGAGACTGTTAGTGTTATTTATCGTATATTTCCACGGAATTTTTGCCTGTGAAAGTGACTTATTTTGTGTGAGAAATACAGCATTTGTGAGAGCTTCTGATCCAAGCGGATTGTTAAAAGCACGTTACTGCTAGATTGTGCTTGTGAATTGTGTACAGCTGATTGTTCTACGAAGTTCTAGAAGCAATAAAGTTTGTGTTCCATCCTGACAAGTGACTTTTTACTTGAACTTTTTACACCAACTGGACTTTAGAACGACGAACCCCAGGAGTAGCAGAGTAATTCCGCAACAATAGTTTGTAGATTTGGAAAACGCGCAAAAAATTAATTGCAACATTTGATCCGGACATATGGCATACATACAGTGAGAATTAAATGAAACAGTGTAAAAAAAGGGTGTGAATATATAAAGTGATTTACTGATTTTTGTGAATTCTTCAAACAAAGCACAAAGGGTTTCCATTTTGCCCTATATACGGGCATGATTCAAAATAGATGTTAAGGCAATTATTTTTTAAACCGTAAGTGATCGAAACATGCTTCCAATTAGAAAAGTTCGTCCAATTGAGAGTAGCTTTCAGATAGGGCATTTTTTAACTGGGGGTTGTATACATATTAAAATACGTAATTTAATTTTTATAAGGTCCATCCTTTACTACCCTTTATATTTATAAGAATGTTGCTCTTTGCCTAAGAAAATGAATAAAACAAATCCCGTGTCTCTAACTGTAATAGTTAGCCAGAAATTTATTGTTAAAAATGATGACTTACACCACTTTACCTACTGTGTTGGCGTTGGTTTACAGATTAAAAAAATCTGGAGTGACTCCACTCGACTTTCCGAACACTTACGATTAAGATCATTACCAAGCATTTAAATAAATTTTAATCGATGAATCATTCAAACATATATACCAAATTGAAACTCAATCGAATGCACCGTTTAAACGCTTGCGCACTTTCAAGAATTTCTCCCCATATGCCATTATGCCATAATATAAATGAAATTTTTGTCGTAGCCCTGTAGAAAAACTATAAGTCCATTATACACACCAAAATCAATACCAGTCTTAAGATGGTTATTTATAACATATATACCCAATTTCAGCTCAATCGAAGGTACCGTTTAAACGCTAGCGCACTTTCAAGAATTTCCCCCCCCATAGGCCAGAATGTAAAAGAAATCTTTGTCGTAGCCCCGTAGAAAAACTATAAGTCCTATACACATCCAAATTAATATCGGTCTTAAGACAGCGGTTTGAAACATATATACCCAATTTGAGCTCAAACGAATATACCGTTTAAACGCTAGCGCACTTTCAAGAATTTCCCCCCATAGGCCATAATGTAAAAGAAATCTTTGTCGTAGCCCTGTAGGAAAACTATAAGTCCTATACACACCCAAATCAATACCGGTCTTGCGACGCTGGTTTATGACATATATATCCAATTTGAGCTCAATCGGATGCTCCGTTCAGGAGCTATCGTGTTCACTCACATACACACAAACACACATACACACACACACACACACACACACACACACACACACACACACACATACACACATACATACATACATCTCGTAAAAATAGCATAAATGGATTCAGAAGCCCTCAAAACGTGTAAAAACACCAAAATCTCGAAGTCGAATTTTTTCATGATTACAATACTTTCCTTACATGGTACATGTTCGGAAAGTAAAAATCCGTACTTCAGGGGACCCACTATGAGTTGATAAATGTTAAATAACGATCCCATTGTTGAGAATGACAATCAAACGCATTCAAACGCATGAAATTAACAGGTACAGTTTTACCTGAATGGATAGGTACTGCGTTATGAAATTAGTGATAATTTAGTCTTTTAGGGGGGGGGGGTCATCCAGTAATTTCATCACGCTTCGAGAGAAGGAATTTTAAAGGTTATGACAAGGTAATGGTGTGAGTTACTATAGTGTGGTAGTTTTCACTAGAAACTGCCAAGCATGCGTCATAGGATGTAGCTAAATTAGGATTTGAGAAGTCAACTGTGTCTATCGAATGACTATTAATATAAATTAACACCATTAAAAGTGTAATTACAGTTTTCTCACTTTTGAGACATCCCCCTAAGTGTTTGCGACCCAATGACAAAATTTTCAAATGGATGTATCTCGGAAACTACTCCACGTAGAGACACGGGTTTTGTTTTATTAACTTTCTTAGGCAAAGAGCAACATTCTTCTAAATATGAAGGGTAGGAAAGGAGGGACCGTATAAAAATTATGTTTCGTATTTTAATATGTATACAACCCCCAGTCAAAAAAATGCCTTATCTGGAAGTTGCTCTTAATTCGACGAACTTTTGTAATTGGAAGTATGTTTCGATCACTTACGGTTTAAAAAGTAATCGCCTTAACATTTTGAACTGTTCTATTTTGAATCACCCTGTATAGGGTAACTTACTGGATGATTGCTTTTTCTTTTAAATAACTGACACAATTCAGAGCCACTTGTGGCTCTACCTAGCAACCGAAATGCCACCGAACTCGGTATGGTGTTATGGAAAGCAAGATTCCTTGAAAAAAAAATTAGTTCCAGAAATCGACGATAAGGGTATTTATGGCTCTAACAATGTAAAAAGCATTACAAAAAATAATAAGCGTTTTAACCGACAACATATTACAGATAGTGCGGAATATTCTTCATGACATGTGACACGTTACGCGCAGGTGTAGAGAACGCTTTGCAGAGAAATGATTAAGTGTAATAATTGAATAAATTGAATACGGTCGAAATTCCTCCCCGGGAAAGGGAATTTAGTGAATAAAGTTTAGCATTTCACTGTAATTCTGTATGTTTTATTGTTTTTTCTTTCTTTGTTTGTTTCACATTTTACGGTGTACAGCGCCATAAAAACAACTGCCGGTGATTTTTAGAATTAAATTTTTATTTCACAGAATCTTCTTTCCCATGCCGTCATTACTCTCCATACCAAGCTCGGTGCCACTTTGGTCCTGATATTGAGCCACAGATGGCTCTGATTAGTGCCAGTTTAAAAAGGCCTCACCCCGGTATTATCAGAAATACTTTGTAATAGAGACGGTATGGTATCAATGAAACTATTACACATTTTAAATTGTCTTACATGTTAGAATTCACTCATCTTTCTAAACACATCTATTATTTTCTATAAATATTTAATGATAAAATACTGGCTAATTAGTGCGCAATCTGTTTCCGACAGTAATATTTAATAAATAACTGAACTAATAACTTAAGTTTTACTCGCAAAATGTACACATATTGATGTTGTGAAAATTTAACGTATTAATCCAGCTCAAAAGTCATATATTTGTGCTGATAATAGCTAAATAATACATCACAGGTTCAGACAATCATAATTAGCTTTAATCACACGAGGAAAGTTTTCAAACTGAATCAGACATCTACTCAACATTTTCAGGGAAAATTCTTCTAACAGCCATTACTCTTATATTTATTTATACCACTCTAAGCGATATGCATAAAATGTCGATTAAAAAGACATAAATATGTAATAGCATAATCAATATTTCCTGTACTCTAAAATGATTACGTTTGTTGTGATGCAAATATAGCTATGAATTAAATATTTTATAAAAACAAAATTGATTTTCCTTGTATAATTTGAACTTTCTATGAATGAGAAGGTAAAATTCACGTAGAACATATTCTTGTCTCTGAAAATTTGAAACTAGAAAATTATTAATTTATCGTTCATCATTTTTTTTCTTTAAATTAAAGCATGATTTATAGTATTCTGTATTCGACGTAATGTATTTAAGAAGTTCAAGTGAGATTATTTAAGAAAGATGTTTTGAGTAAAAAAAATTACAGGGTAAGGCAGGGTAAGTGGGACTGCTTTTCAGCATAACTTGACTTTAACGTACGTAGTACTACACATGTTGTAAGAGACATTAGGGCTTAAATTGTTTCTCATGCAATCTCACAGCAGTTGCCTTTCTGAACATAGAGACATTTGTCAAAAATCAAAAGCTCTGACTGTGAGGAAAAAAAAACTATAAAGGAATGCAGCCTAGAAATGCAGCAGTAGCCCACTTACCCCTTTCGTGGGGTAAGTGGACCAGCGGTCACTATTTTTCAACATGCCAATGGTATAGTTGGAGACTTGTAAGTGAAACCTGGTAAGCTAGAAGCTGCTTCATCTGAAACGGTTTTCTAGTAGCAACTTTTTTTTTTTTTAAAAACATCCAACAACAGAAAACGCATTTGTTTCTAAACAGTGTTTATTTTTTTTTTCATTTAAGCTCATTTTCATAACAGTTTTGTTTTATTTTATGCGATAAAACATTTGAAAATAGAAAAATAACATTTAAGCTTATAGTTACATGAAATGAGTATAAAACCAGTGTTGTGTTATGAAATTAAGACCAATTATCTGCACGAACGATCTAGGCCTATGGGTGGGGTACTCTCCTTGGGGGTCTTTTTAAGGGGTCCTAACCCGCATTTACGCTAAGCTTCGGAGAAAACCACGGAAAACTCCGAACGGTTAGGTCGACGGACGCGCGACGGGACCCGAACCCGGGACCTTCACACTTTGCCCTTCTACCATTTCCAGTGAATAACCACTGTGCCATGGTGAGGCTGAGTATAAAATCAGATAATTTATCTATATCTACAACTAAACAGTGAGTACCGTAAGTTGGCTAATAAAGCAATCCAACTAAAACTTGAATTAAAGAAATCCTAAGCTATATAGGTACCTACCTACACTAATTAGATAATGTAGTGTTGGTCAAAAAAAAACTGAATTGGTCATGGTTGAACAAGTAGCCTAGAATAAAAAAAAATTCAAAATACATATCATGGAACAGCAGTTTGAAACATCATCTTACGATGTGTGCGCGGAAGTGTTATTCCGCTTGGTTTTAATGTACCTCCTAAGGTAGATTATAGGCGCATAATGCAAAAGGACTTTGTTTTGGGCCATGATCATCAACAAAGTTGACTGGGGAAAATGGGCATTATTTACCCTTATCGGGTGGCAAATGTGCAAACAATTTTTAAACTAATTACAAATACCACGAAACTTTCAAACACAACATACTTTATTTAAAAAAAAAGAGAGACAGGTTTACTGAGTTAAAATTAAAAGAAATGACGAGAAATAAAATTTAAAGAGAAATAAAGACCAGAAATAAAATTTAAAGAGAAATAAAGACGAGAAATAAAATTTAAAGAGAAATAAAGACCAGAAATAAAATTTTAAAGAGGAATCAAATTTAGTCAGACGAACAGAATAGCAAGAAAGAAATTAATGATATGTCTTAAAAGTTTTGTTTTTAATTTTTAATGGCCGTATCAGCAGCCTACTGGAAGCTTGATCACACCGAAAGCTGCAGATGTTGGTCATTTCATTACGGAGGCGCCTATTAGGCAGACCGAAATTGCTCCCTATGAGTGGTCTCCTAATTTTGAACCAATTACAGATGAGAGACCTAAGACCTGAAATCGGTATCCCAGAGGTGACGTTTGAACATGGAGAACAATTGAGGCTCAAACATATTTGACGTGCATCAGTTCCCGATAGCGTACGCGGTCTCACAGCATTCCAGTCTAGAGAGGAGTTCACCCTCCCAAGCACTGGTCAAGTCGGTGCTGCTTCACTTGACGTGTTCTTAAGGAAGTTCAGCGGCTAAGTCACTGCGGGATTCATGAGGATTAAAATTCATAATACAATTTTTAATTGAAGTTGATTTAAAAAAAACACAAAAATAAATTTTGAAAATATTAAAAATTCCTAATAGCAAAGGAAAGAAAATCAACAATTTCAATTTAAGTGAATTGTAACTTGAAAAAAAACTGCCCTTTGTTGTTGAGTGCTCGTAATCAAAATTTCTTAAAATTTAGCATTGAAATTTAAAATTATTTTGAATTTAAAACTTTTGTTGCGTGAATACCTCTACACTACCATTAAGATTAGTTCATCTAAAACTTATCAAATAAAAATATACTTTATTTAAAGAATTAAAAACCTATTACATTAAGGCAATACATGCTGAAAATTCTTAGGCATACTGCAGTGACAATTTAAAATCCAACATTTAGAAGTATTGTTTGTTACCATGAAATTGGAACAAATTTAAAAAACAGACCATTGTACTTTATACGTAATTATCTATTGAAGATCGATGAGAAACACGTGAATGCCTAATGAGGAAATCATTAATTCATTACAAAATCGTTCTTTCACAAAGTAAAAAAAAAAAAAACCATTGAATTGAACGGGAAACTTAAAGTAATTTATTCTTTTTAATGAAAATCATTCCCATCTTATCAAAAATTTAAAACGATAAGACTCAATGGAAGGGAGTTTGGAAAGATTTTTAAACTTTTAAAAATTTACTGATAGTTGTCAGCTGAAAGTTTAAACTAACAAAAGAAAAGAATAATTTATATTTATATCTTGCAAATGCTTTTATTGTACGACAAAATGATTTATTGCCGAATTTATCTGCAGTGATTTATTATGAGAGGATTTTAGAGGCGGCTCACACACAATTGGTTAATAATAAATGTAACTATCTCAGATTATAGTACGTATGTGGTTTTCTTGAAATTTCTGAAAAGTATTAACTGAACATTTCGCATGTTCAATAATTGTAAATTTGTGGTGTGTAGTGTCAGGATATTCATAAAATGTCTCGAATAGTGTACCTAGAATATGACACTTCATGCGTAATTGTGGGTTATATAGACGAAACCAAGTTTTCTTGAGTATTATTATACCAAGATCGTAGTTTTTCTTGAGGACTGCCAGAAAATTTCACGAGATTTCACCAATACCATCTTTACGATATGCTTCGGTTGTTTGGCGATTGATTTTGTGGGCCATTGTAATCCATGAGAAATAATTACTGTTATTAACATTAAAATATAGTACTTTCCGAGTATCAGAATTTTAACAATTTTTTCTTAACTATTTGTCTTCTTATTTAATTAATTTTGTAGCAAAGAGAGCCCACTAAAACTGCACAACAAAAAAAAAGGTCCCAAATTGTGACCAGTGGTCCCAAAAGACTAACAGTGGCTTTCAATTTTTACTAAAACTGTTAATTAAATAATACAGTCCCCGCTAAATTACAAGCAAAACAAGGGTCGCATTAAATAATGCACGTCCCGTTAAATTACAAGTAGAAAAGAAAAAGCGAAGAATAAAACAGAGAAACGACTGAAATATATTGTTTTTCATCACGCTTCGATGAAGTTCAAAATGTGACGCGATCTATTGTTTCATAACCCTGTAAAAATGCAGGAAAACGGAATCAACGGCCGGACATAATCTTGAGTTAAAAGAAACAGCCAAGAGAAATATGGTAACCTATTTAATTCATGCTAAGAATGATCATTGATGCTTAGATGACAGGCTGAAGCAATTTAATACAATAATTGCAACTTTCCCAAAAAAATACGTTGAAAGGCATGCTATTTCGAAATGCTTGTTGACGTGGTACAGATCTTCTACTAGAATCCACTTCCTTGTGAGTGGTATACGGTCCCATAAGTGACGTCACCAAGGGGAACCACCTTGGAAGTGACGTCACCAAGGGGGCGTGGCTATGAAATCATATGGTGGCGTGGTCGGATGTGACGTCACGAGTAGAGCCCCCCCACTCCTGCTGGTTGAGATGTTTACTTCCTGGATGGTTGAGTTGCATTCTTGCTGGATGCTGAGTCTGCTATGTTTAGGTCAACCAGCTGGAGGAGAACTCCTCTCGTGACGTCACTTCCGGCCACGCTCCCTTGATGACGTCACTTCCTTATCTTAAATGGGCCCGTATACTAACTACTCTTGGGCAAAGTAGAAGAAGTACTTTAATATCAAAATATTTCGGATATTCAGATTTTGACTGATACACTTATTTTAACCATAATGTGTGAATAATTTTTCACTAGTTTTGGCTTGACGCGTATGTGCGTACCATTCAAAACGATCAGCAGTATAATGTTGAAATTTCGCATTTCGGACTGTTGTACACCTAGTGCTGCACCTCCCTTTTTGACTGTTTTAACTATAGAATAATTTATTGACAGAAAAATCACTTGGCAAACGGCAAAAGACTGTAACAATTTAAGCATTACCCGAGGTGCACCACGTGGGGGCCTGCTATTCTACAGCCCACTGAATGGAACTTTTCTTTCACATCGACAATTCTGTAAAGAATTTGCCTCTCGTGCAAGTTTTAGAAAGTCGTGCAGGCTTGTGTTGGGACCACACTGTTCTACCAGACCCCGCGAACTCTTGGGCTTGTTCCATTCTGACTATTGCCCAGACATGATTGTGTACAAGTTCACTTATGCTGTATTGGTATTTCTGACTCTCCTTTCTGTATTTTATGTGACTTTGTTACGTTTTATCCAGTGGCGGTACGAGATATCCTCCGAGCACACAACATCTCGGCCACATGAAAGCCGGTCAAGTGGGTGCCTTTTGACTCGGATAGGAATACGCCGCAATCTGCCACGCGAATTTTACGGGATCGAAACCGGATTCCGCCACGCGCTCCCTACATTTATGACCCGATGACGAAAATAACAAACCACATTAGATGAGTGTCAAGTACTAATTATTTTTGTAGAGTTGAAACATACTTTAAAGTCTGATAGCCTAGCGGCGAATGTAACTGGCATTTGATAAATAAAAATGATTTATAAACAGAATCTCTCAAAAGACTTTCACTGCATTGAATTCGATGGGCAGTCATTGTTGAAACTGCATTTCGGAGTCTTTCATATATATTTCGTAGACTTTAAGAGAATTTTACTGCGTCCTAATATTTCTCTTAAGATTGTTGACTCAGTAATTGTATAAATATTTGATGTTAATAAAAACTAATAGTTTTAGCAATGGTATAAAAAATGAAATATCGTGTCTTAATTTCAAATAAAATGAGTTTAATTGGAGTTCGTCAAAAATGTGTGAATTTTATTAGAAGTAACAAAGAAGTCATTTCCATATCAGATTTTTTGTTAGTCATTTCTTTCCCGTACTTTTCTTTCCATTCTCTGCACTCCCTTTGCAATTAAATTTTTGTTGACGACATGAGCTCTTGCATGATTTGATATGAAACTGCCGTCCAAAGAACACATTGAAATTAGGCACATTCGTTCTGATATTGTTGACCATTCACAACGCCTTTTGACAAGAATGAATAAATATTTGGTTAAATAATGCTTTGTGTAAGTTAAATAAATCTAATGTTTTTCAGTTTTGAAACTGGCGCATTTTGTACCTTTTGATTGCAACATATGTCCCAAATTTTGATAGTTCGCTCTTCCGTAATTTCTAAAATTCAGTATAATACTGCTTGCCCTTCAAAATGACACACTTAAGATTTTTAATTTAGTATTTTCCTTAGAACTAAATAATAACGTAAAACATGGATAACGTTTGAGAACTTATCATTTAACATGACTAAACGATTATTAGAAATCACAAATTTCTGAGTATACACTATACTTTAAGCAGACTTCTTTCTGATTACCTTCATCTTTGCAAGACAAGATTACGTGCTATCCTTATTAAATAATCAACAGGGCTGTCTCTCCATGACGTAGAGCACTTTGCAGAGTCTTTGTAAATACTGATCTTTCCTTTAACCTATACATTACCATACAGTGTAATTCTTTCGAAAATCTAACATGCTTTAAACTCTAATATTTGTTTCCGTACACAGATCTTTAGAAAAATCAACTTAAGAATTCATAAACGATTATCTCTGCTCACTTGAACATAATCCAACATTTGTAGCAGCTAACATCGAATGATATTAGTGATTCATTGGGTAACACGATTCATATAATTGACAAAACATTTATACATTTCCGAACTCTTTCAGATACTGAATCTATATTCTATCTACTATAAATCACTCCTTCAAAAGATATTCTGTTTCAATTAATCAATCTAGCAGTGTATCGAGGTTGTGACAAAATTTTATTTCTGCTGTGCTAAACCTTTATTAAACAATGTTCTTTTGGATTTCCAATAAACAAGGTAAAAACTTTCTACCGCGTTCTAAGAAAAGTGAATAACCTTACATTTGCTAAAATACTTAACAAATCATGGCTTCGATGATAGGCTTCTTCATCCCAGTGAACTAGAGAAACAATGATCGCATCTCATACGTTGCTGAACTTTTGGACTGCTTAACAATTAATAGCTTCAATGATCGATTGCTTATGGCAGTCAGAGATCTAGAAATGAACTAATTTTCATAACCAATTCCAGTCTGTTTAACATAAGCTTTTCAGAAAGTGAGGTGAAGATTAATGATTATAAAGAATCCAATATTGACTGAATAAACAACTCTTTTGAAAACTTAACACTTCTTCTAGCAAAATAAATCAGGGAAGATTATTTTTGCGAGAGCCACAAACTTTCAGCAGACTTCTCCAAGGAGTGAAAAACCTCACTATCGCATGACTGTTTATGAATAAATGGTGCCTTTCTAGTTGTGCCCCTTTCATTACATTATAGAAAATGTGATCTTTTCTATAATCTTGGCAAATTTATCCAATATCGATTAAATACACAGATCTTTTGAAAACTTAACAATTATCCCATCTAAAAGAATCAAAAACGATTATTTTTGCAAAAGCCATAAATTCTCCTCCAGCTTTCTTCCAGGAGATAATAACCTCGCCTTTGCAACACTGCTTAACAATGGATAACTTCAATGATAGATTGCTTATCACAAGTCAGATAACTGGAAGTGCACCTGATACGCCACTGAGCGATTTCTTTTTAAATATACTGATCTTACATTCAAAACCCCTTTCTCCTTCTAGGAGACTGATGATGAAAATTGATGATAAGCAAATTAATCCAATATTGACTGAGCATACCAGATCTTTAGAAAACTTCACACTTGAACGTGGCTGGAAGAATCGGAATTTTTGCACATCTGCCATAAACTTTCCTTCTTGGAGACCTCATCACCTTTTGCAACAGCACTTAACAATGGATGACTCCCAGTGATCGATTGGAAACACATGAATATTTAATGGCGGAATCATTAATTCTGAATGTCAAAAGTATTCCCGATATTAAACGGGGGAGGAGGAAGGGGGGGGGGGAATTATTTCGAATTCTTTTTATGAAATTAGTTTTCTCTCTGGGCGTCTCATTAAAAATTCCACCTGATAAGATTCGAGGTCTCGGAGAGGTAAAGTTGAAAAGGAGAATGGATTTTTCAAATGGAAAAGCCAAGCTGATTATTCCTTTAAAAATCTGCGAAAGTTAGAGTTAAAAAAAGAAAATTACCGCTCTCTTCCTATTTATTTTCCGGGGCAAAAGCTTTTCGTCTGGGGCGGAAATGATTTATTGCATTTGACGTCACTTGGCTCGCGGAGCAAAAGTTACGTTCGGAATGTTTGCGAGAAGAAGATGCTTTCAAAAGCAGATTCTGCGAGAGTATTTAAGCTTGCATTGTTTTTGAAACGTAGATTTATTTTCCAGATATCCAATTTAAGTTCCCGTGGGATTGTAAGCGAGGATACGAACGAAATTTTGATTAAATTCATATTTGAATATTATGAATAGTGTTCTTATAGTGCTGTTATATCAGAGCATAATATTCTAGGGATATCTCTAAAGGTATTTTGCTTATTTCCAGCCGATGACACAAACCTACTTCTCTCTCGCTGCAAAATAATTTATTTCAGTATTAATGTTAAAAGCAGAAAGAAAGCATATAAAGTCTATTCATAATTATTCGCCTATTTAGATCAGTGTACAGCGAAAACTGCTTGCCAGAATTTCACCGAATTTGCGGGACACCGTAAGGAGACATGGGGGAGAAGGGTTTGCGTGGATGAAAATAATCCATAAATTCACCACCAGGTGCCGTTTGACAATGTTATATTTGCTAACATGCAAACTCTCCCACCGCGCAGATGTGTAAAACATCTCTTTCACAACCTATTCATAGTTTTCTTCGCTTGAGAATGTTTCTCTGTTTTATTCCCGCTAAAACTTTTCAAAGGCCACCTGGTGGTAACTTTTAAGGCCAAATATTTCAATTTCTTTTTGGTCTCATTGAGGTTTCCTGCAAATTTGGTAGCGTTATAACAAATAGTTTTTTGCTGTAATACATACATGCTGTAATACATACCTGCAAACATATTAAAAATTTGTTTTTCTGAATCCGAACTCCTCCCACTTGGGCTAACTTTATTTAATCAGCCGTAATAAAGATGTAAAATATGATATCATTCAGGCTTACACTTTTGGTCAATCTGACAAAGAAGTGAAATCTGCATTTTTATGCTTGAAATCTGCATTTTTATGCACGACGTTACGCAAAATAAATATTCTAATTTAGAGGACTTACGACATCTCAGCAGCAAAAGAAATGTATGCAAAAGTTGATTTGTTCTACACATATGTTCTTTAAATCTGTTTTGTATCTCTTTCCAGAGAGAATAAAGGCATAATTGCGTTTAGGGAGATTTTTAACGGAAAAATACCTGGCATCTGACTTTGGAAGGGGAGAAAGCCCGGGAAAACTCCCACCAGGCAACCAGACGCACAGTACTCATACCGACGTACTGTTACTATGGGCACTGCTATTAGCTGTGACTTAAAGACTGAAATTATAGCAGTCGGTTTTCCTGCTAAAAATGAACCCAAATTTAACGAAGTCTATAGTTCATTCGTGAAAAGTGTCAGCTCGCGTCAACAGATGCGCCGTTTAGAGTTACCTGCGCCCCTGCGCCCTTCCAAGAGAATTCCGAACGCAGTTTAGATCCTCATCAGAAGGTGGTATGACTTTTAAACTTTGGCAAGCCCCAGGAATTGCATTCAATGGGCGATATGACTTCTAAAGATATTGATTTGGCGCGAAATAGACCGAAATTTGCGAAATTAAATCTATCGCAACCAAAATACATTTTCATAGATTACATAGTAAAAAAATCTGGAGTGACTCCACTCGACTTTCCGAAAACTTGCGACTAAGATCATTACCAAGCTTTTAAATAAATTTATTCGATGAATAATTCAAACATATATACCAAACTGAAGCTCAATCGAATACACCGTTTAAACGCTTGCGCACTTTCAAGAATTTCTCCCCATATACCATAATGTAAAATAAATCTTTGTCGTAGCCCTGTAGAAAAACTATAAGTCCTATACACATCAAAACCAATACCGGTCTTATGATGGGGATTTATAACATATATACCGAATTTGAGCTCAATCGAACGTATCGTTTAAACGCTAGCGCACTTTCAAGAATTTTCCCCCTAGGCCATAATGTAAAAGAAATCTTTGTCGTAGCCCTGTAGAAAAACTATAAGTCCTATACACACCAAAATCAATACCGGTCTTGCGACGGTGGCTTATAATATATATACCCAATTTGAGCTCAATAGAATGCTCCGTTTGGGAGCTATCGTGTTCACTCACATACACACATACACACATACACATACACACACACACATGCATACATGCATCTCGTAAAAATAGCATAAATGAATTCAGAAGACCTCAAAACGTGTCAATACACCAAAATCTCGAAGTCGAATTTTTTCATGATTGCAATACTTTCCTTACATGGTACATGTTTGGAAATTAAAAATAATGAAAATTCAACTACATTTCATTTTGAGCAACGTGCCTAATGTTTCTTTAATTTTACGAAAATATCTACCTTGGAGACCTGCGGCTTGGAGGTTACGAACTTGTCCTTCTCCACGCCAATCCCACAAGCTTATGGTCGCGGGTTCGTTTCTCACTCATACGCTGGTGGCTTAAATTTCCCTTCTCTTTTCTAGTTAAAGCGTTCCCCTATTGTCCACTTTACTCGACAAGGATTTTTAAGCGGATTCTGGAAACCAAGCGCACAAACCCAAAAATAAATGTTCCAAATATTGGATTGTTCGGAAAGTCATTTCGTTTTTTTAAGAACATGAGAAACCTTCTGTATATTCGCTTTTCCCGTATGCGTTATTCTTAATTGTTTATTTGTCTCTTCAGACATGGTGGCGTCGTTGTGCTAAAAATAGATTACATTACGACCGCTTGCAATCGCAACGTACACCCTCCAAAAAAGTATTCGAGCAAGAGAGAAATTTCCTATTTTAGATTTGCGAACAATAATTGAGTTTTTGAAAAACGCACAACTTGGCAGAAATATGGAAAGTCATATTTATACATAGCCTAATTTATATTCTATGATAAATAATTTTTAATGTACGAAACCAACGTAGGAAATTTCTCTCTTGCTCGAATACTTTTTTTGGAGGGTGTACATTTCTGCTTCCCCTTTGGCATCCTGCTGGCGTAAGTTATATTTTTGTTGCCCTGCCTCATCTTTAAAATTATTGGCTCGCGATTACGTCATTTTAATTTTATTGGATTAAACTTTAGGGTTGCTCTGGAATGGGCGTTATTGATCTCAGCCAAGTTGCTGTTCTCGCCAATGTGTCATTCTCTGCTGGCGTAATTTTTAATTCAATCCATCTTAAACTTCACTGTCCATATAGGACGCTTTATTAATTCGCTGAGCGACCACCAGCACCTTCCGCTGTAATAAGTTTATGTTTCAATAGTATCTTTTAAATAAATAGTTTTCAGCATTCAGTGCCTTTTTCTTTACTGCAACTAACTGCATTTGAACCTGTATTATTACACAACGCCTTTTAATCTTAAATTTAACTCTGCACTCAATCTCTTCACCATACCATTGTGTCGAGCTTTGAGGCGTTTCAAATGATCATGAAGCGTCGAATTCGATGAATTTAATCTTCAAACGATCTCACGAGTTGTCATTCGCCGGTTTTCATCCATGAATGAATGCCTTTATTGCGTCTTCCTCAACTTCAATTGTCCTTCCAGAACGTGATACATCTTCAGCATCAAAATTGCCGGATCCAAATTTTTGAAAATCACTTTTGGCCTTGGCGTTCTCTGAATACATCTTCTCCATACACATCGGATAATTTTTACTTTCCGAACATGTACCATGTAAGGAAAGTATTGTAATCATGAAAAAATTCGAATTCGAGATTTTGGTGTATTTACACGTTTTGGGGTCTTCTGAATTCATTTATCCTATTTTTACGAGATGTATGCATGTATGTGTGTATGTGTGTGTGTGTGTGTGTGTGTGTTTGTGTGTATGTGAGTGAACACGATAGCTCCTGAACGGGGCATGCGATTGAGCTCAAATTGGGTATATATGCTATAAACCACCGTCGCAAGACCGGTATGTATTTTGGTGTGTATAGGACTTATAGTTTTTCTACAGGGCTACGACAAAGATTTCTTTTCCATTATGGCCTATGGGGGGGAAATTTTAGAAAGTGCGCTAGCGTTTAAACGGTACATTCGATTGAGCTCAAATTGGGTATACATGTTATAAACCACCATCGCAAGACCGGTATTGATTTTGGTGTGTATAGGACTTATAGTTTTTCTACAGGGCTACGACAAAGATTTCTTTTACATTATGGCCTATGGGGAGAAATTCGTGAAAGTGCGCTAGCGTTTAAACGGTACATTCCATTGAGCTTAAATTTGGTATATATATTTGAATTATTCATCGATTAAAATTTATTTAAATGCTTGGTAATGATCTTAATCGTAAGTGTTCGGAAAGTCGAGTGGAGTCACTCCAGATTTTTTCTTTCTTAAACAGTAATTTTACCTTATTTATAGAGAATAAAAAACAAAACATGTCCAAAATACCGCTTTTCAGTTTCCATATTTGGAAGGGTACCCACCAAAAACTACTGCTCATAAGCAATCTGACTTTTTTTGCAAGCAAATTTGCTATATAAACTGTCGAAATACATAATTATTACGCTCATAATGTGTAAAGTTGGCTGTAGAAAAATACAACTAAGTCCGCTTTTGGGAAACATTTAAATTACTTTCCAAACAAACCTACAGCAACAACAAATATCGACCTTATCCAAGAAGGTATTATATTTGAAAGTCAATGCAGTCGACATCTTATCGACAAATTCAATCTCTCGATACAACTAAAATATTTAAGTATCCCCCTTTTAAACTCGATAATAATTACGGGATTTTTCTGCTTAACATTTGTTTACCCCAGTGCTAAACAATATTGATCTGTTTAACATTAGAGATATGCCGATGGTAAATTACTGATAAATTTATAACGCTGAATCATTAATCAAGTGCATGCAGAACGAATTACTACTACCTATCGTCTACGGAATCGAATTTTAGGGGAAATTTTTAAACGAATATAAATCACAATCTCGTTATAAACTACACAATCAAATTTCAAAAATGAATCTGATTAATGCAAGGAACCGTTCTCGCCTTTTAAAATGAAGATTAATTTATCTTTCCATCTTCCATTAAATATGTGCATTGCTTGCGAACTAACAGCGCTTCAAATTAAAGTAACGTTTAGAGTTGAAGGTGTTTCGGTTCAGTTCAATGCTTTTAAAAATTAAATTAAATTCATTTCTGTTGCATATGTCTAATGCGGGATATTGTTGCTAAAATCACTAAGTGATTGTGCATTAAAACAGTCTAAAAATATCAAAAAATAATATTTTATTCGACAAATCGAAGAACTAATATCTCACAAAAAAACATCGAATTCAATAACACTTGCAACATCAAATCATTAACTATGTCATCAATAACGATATTCAGTCCTACAGCAGTGCTCTATACTTCCACGAGTCTATCTTCAACTCACTCACAACGAGAGAAAATCTGATATGCATAGATTTCCAAGAAGATCGTGACGTCATTTTTCTTGATCTTTCTCCTAACTTCTTTCCTAACTGAGATACGAGTTGAGAGGTCCTGATTATTGCACTTGGGGCACGCATGCAGAAATAGGCCAAAAAGTTGAGTTTAGAGCAGCATATAGAGGCACAAAAATTGAACCAGCTACATTTAAGGGCACAAAATTTGAAAAGTGCCCTGGGTACAATAGTGTCATAGTCAGGCCCTGCGATCAGAAAACGCACTGTGAATATAGAGAGCAGAGCTTTACGATTGACACTGCGATTTGAATAGTGTTATTGCTGTGATAGTGAATATGTTACTGCATTCTTTCATTTTTTTCAATATTTATGCTTTCATTTGTCGAATAGAGTTTTATATTTCCTTGTAGAGCTTGTTGAACTCGTTTAATGTACAACCACTTTGTGATTTTCGAGGCAACATAAGTCAGTGGGCCTCAAAATAATCTGATATTTTAAAATGCACTCCACATTTCTTTTTCTTTTTGACACAGGCCGAGTAGTTATTGACAACTAACATCGAGAAGTCAAGTTTAGTCATGCAGACTTGCGTGACTTAAAACTGCTTAGATATTGCAAAAAATTCACTGATAAAAGATAACAATATTCCGGGGGCAAGCCCACAATGTTGCCTCGAAAATGAATTGGTCTATCGACCTTCAAGATAGATGGCGGTTTTTTATGTCATTAGACTTCTTTCTTTAGGTTTTTCTGAACAAGGAAAGCGTAATAATTTACTTTAACAATTTTTTGGCTTAGTAATTTCATCATGAAATCTACATAGTCATAATCCAAGAGATGCAAAAATTATAAAATTCCGGACGGCAAATACATTATCTCCCCATATAACTAAAAATAAAATGTAACCAAATCTTCAAAAACTTGCTTATCGATCTATTAATTACAAAATTTACGTTGAAAATATTTTTTAAATACATTTTTTAAACTTGTGTTGTTTAAATTAAAATGTGCTGTAATTTCCTCTGACACATTTGGAGCAGTGAATTTTAACTGAAACCAAAAATCAACATTTTTCAATCATCAATTGTGAAAGTATTGGGTTGGCAACAAAGTAATTGCGTTTTCCTGTATAAAATTCAAGCAAATAAGTTTTCAACAAGTTTTTAATTACAGATAAGCTGTGATTGAACATACGATTCATATTTGTTACATTTTAAAGTAAGAATTTCACTGGCAGTATTTTTTTTCGTCCATAAAAGATGGCCACCTCCCCCTTTTTTCGCTTCTATCCTCCTTAGAGGACACTATTAAAAATGTCCTGAAATTAATTTTTAGGTATTCGTGACTGCTGTATTTTACAGAAAGAATTTCACGGATATCTCTATTTTTATTTGAGATCACGCGGGATATGTGAAAAGAACTTTTTGGCCCCTTACCCCCCTTAAGATTACGAATTTTGGAAAATGCTCTCTGATCTAGCACCTATGTTGAAGAGCTCGCGTACATTCCAAATTTCGCATAATTAACTTAAGTAGTTTTGGCCAGGCGTAATATTGACATACGGAAAAACGCAATTACTTTGTTGCCAACCCAATACATATAAGTAGTAAAATATTTTTCCTATCATGTATTCACGAATGAAATTTCGATTTCCACAAAATTATAAATTGTGATATATAAAGTTACAAATAAATTGAATTACATTTTCATATTTGTTTTAAAGAAAATTTCTTAGCTTAGAATGGCCACAAAATATCGCAAATAAAGAGAATTAGAAAATAAAATGCTTTTACTATATGACTTTCGAAGCATTTTTAATTTTTTTATAAGTTACATGGAATAATGATGCATTTGTTATCAGAAATTGTCAAACTCATATTTCATGGATTATTACTATGTAGTGTGTGGTGGGTTTGCCACAGAACACGATACAGTCACCAAATGGGTGATTAAGAGCTAAGATGGCTACCAAGCAAAATTAAAATACGCCCTTTATGTAATAAAAACAGCAGTTTTGATGATAATATTTATATTATATACTTAAGAGTAACATTAATAATAACGATAGTAATTTTAATTATGTAGTTGTCGTAATTTCTTATGGTAAGCAAAATATGGCGCCAAAAAATAATCACTAAATTGGCGGCCGAACCGTGTTCTGCGATAGACTCTTGTGTAATTTCATAATGAAATCACACAAGAAAAAAAAATGGTTAAAGTAAGTGATTTACTATATTTTATTTTTATAACAACGAATTATTTAGTAACTTCATCAATTTCACTTTGTTTTTTTGTATCTTGTGTTTATGTTTTTACTATGGAATCATACCTAGAGTTTGAATTTGTTATTATAAAAGATGAAAAAAGAAATGCATATCTTTTTTATGGTTATGTGTTCTTTAACGGATTGAAAAATGAAATTATTTTATTGTTTCACTACAAAAATATTTGTACCAACAATACCAGGAATACCAAACCAACAATAACAGGACTCTAAGAATGAAACTTACAACAATAAAGCAACTTTTTATTTCTCGAAAATAGCTACAACAAAGGAAATTTTAATGTATTTTCACTTTGGCTTTTATTATTACAAGACGTCCTACTTTACAGCTCAATAGTTTGTTAAATATGTCTTATTTATAGCATTTATAAACAGATACTGCTAAATGCTCCAACATAGCCACTGAAAATATGAAAAATCAATTTGCCTGTGTTTCAGTAGATAATAGACCTTGCAATACTTGTATGGCACCAATTAGTTATCGGTAAGACATCACTTCTTCTTAATTTATCTATTCTACATGAAAAAAAAGAGATGATTATGTCAGGATTTCCTTGCAGATATTTTTACTTTCCGAACATGTACCATGTAAGGAAAGTATTGTAATCATGAAAAAATTTGACTTCGAGATTTTGGTGTATGGACACGTTTTGAGGTCTTCTGAATTCATTTATGCTGCTTTTACGAGATGTATGTATGTATGTGTGTATGTGTGTGTATGTGTGTGTGTGTGTGTATGTGTGCATGTGTGTTTGTGTGTATGTGAGTGAACACGATAGCTCCTAAACGGGGCATTCGATTGAGCTCAAATTGGGTACATATGTTATAAACCACCGTCGCAAGACCGGTATTGATTTTGGTGCGTATTAGTCTTATAGTTTTTCTACAGGGCTACGACAAAGATGATTTTTTTTTACATTATGGCCTATGGGAGGAAATTCTTGAAAGTGCGCTAGCGTTTAAACGGTACATTCAATTGAGCTCCAATTGGGTATATATATTGTAAACCACTATCGTAAGACCGGTATTGATTTTGGTGTGTATAGGACTTACAGTGTTTCTACAGGGCTAAGATTTCTTTTATATTATGGCTTATGGGAGGAAATTCTTGAAAGTGCACTAGCGTTTAAACGGCGCATTCGATTGAGCTTGAATTTGATATATATGTTTGAATTATTCATCGATTGAAATTTATTTAAATGCTTGGTCATGATCTTAATCGCAAGTGTTTTGAAAGTCGAGTGGAGTCACCCAGATTTTCTTTATTATCTTATACAGATAAAGCTGAAATTACTCAGCTGAATAATGAAGTCATACTCAACTACGCTATATTCATTTCTATGCGGTAGCTTTCCAGTTCGAAAAATTATTGTTCGACCACTTTTTAGATAGAAACCTAAACATCCAGTTTGGAGGCGGAAACTGCAAGATTTATAAAAAATCGTTTATTTAAGGCATAGTGGGAAATTCTCAGCAAATTGTAATCCAGGAATAAGTGGAATCCTGCCGATATTGCAACAAAGTAAAAAAAAAACGAATACACTCTCAAAGTTTGCAAGTAACATATCCCATGATCTAAAATATATATGTAAATATATATGTTATATGTTTATATGTGTGTGTGTGTGTGTGTGAGGGCATCTTTCATGCAAGAAAAAAAAATATTTTCTTTAAAATTCTTGCTTTAAAGTGAAACAAATATGAATTCCATGTTCAGGTACAGCTTGTTTGCACCTAAAATCTAGTGAAAAATTTATTTGAATTTTATGTAAAACAAAAAACGCACGCAATTACTTTTTGTCCAACCCAATAACATAAAAAAATCTGGAGTGACTCCACTCGACTTTCCGAACACTTACGATTAAGATCATGACCAAGCATTTAAATAAATTTTAATCGATGAATCATTCAAACATATATACCAAATGGAAGCTCGATCGAATATACCGTTTAAACGCTAGCGCACTTTCAAGAATTTCTCCCCATAGGCCATAATGTAAAAGAAATCTTCATTTTATCCCTGTAGAAAAACTGTAAGTCCTATACACATCCAAATCAATACCAGTCTTGCGACGGTGGTTTATAACATGTATACCCAATTTGAGCTCAATCGAATGTACCGTTTAAATGCTAGCGCACTTTCAAGAATTTCTCCCCATAGGCCATAATGTAAAAGAAATCTTGGTCGTAGCCCTGTAGAAAAACTGTAAGTCTTATACACACCAAAATCAATACCGGTCTTGCGACGGTGGTTTATAACATATATACCCAATTTGAGCTCAATCGCATGCCCCGTTCAGGAGCTATCGTGTTCACTCACATACACACAAACACACATACACACACACACACACACACACATACACACAAGCACACATACACACACACACACACACACATACACACCTACATACATACATCTCGTAAAAATAGCATAAATGAATTCAGAAGACCTCAAAACGGGTCAATACACCAAAATCTCGAATTCGAATTTTTTCATGATTACAATACTTTCCTTACATGGTACATGTTCGGAAAGTAAATATGATTTTTCTCTAATTTTAACCGTTTTTCTATTTCATTTTCTTTTCAAATACTAACTGAATTAGCCTTTTCTGTTGCTTATAATTTTAAGTTTCTCTGTACCCACTAGAACTGAAAAAGGAAATAAAATGCCCATGGCACATATTGGAGTGAGGGAGGTGATCGCACAAGATGGTATTCTGGTCCCTACACCATCAGTTCAATATGCTAATCTGCATCCTTCGGTGACGCGTCATTGGTAAGTATATTCGTTATATCTATAGCACGGACATTTAGGAGGTTACACTTAGTTAACCCTTTGAGGCGCAACCCTTTCCCAATGCTGAAAAAAGGGCAGCCGTTGCATCGCTCGACTTAACGACCAGCAAGATGGAGGACGATCGAAACGTTCATTGCGTGCCACAGATCTAGGGACCCCTTTTTTGACGCAGCTGGCTGTGCGGCACAGCCAGCTGCGTCAAACTGGCTGTGCCGCACAGCCAGCTTGCTTAACTACCAGCAAGATGGAGGACGATCGAAACGTTCATTGCGTGCCACAGATCTAGGGATCCCTTTCTTGACGCAGCTGGCTGTGCGGCACAGCCAGCTGCGTCAAAAAAGGGGGTCCCTAGATCTGTGGCACGCGATGAACGTTTCGATCGTCCTCCATCTTGCTGGTAGTTAAGTCGAGCGATGGCAACGGCTGCCCTATTTTCAGCGTTGGGCAATCTATCCAGCTGTTCTCGCATTCTTCCATTTTTCAGCAGATGCCAGTGCTGTTAAAAATAATCTTTTTTACGGGAAATGACGTGCCAAAAAGTAAAGAATTCTCCTGGAGCTGTGTCACCCGCAACTATTTTTATAGAAATTAAATCTATTCTTCGTGACTTGCAACAGTCAAAACGTCAGAATTTGGTGTTCCCAGAGAGGGAACACTGCGCGTTAAAGTTAAATAGTGCCATTCTTGCATGTATGGCGCAAAACACTCTGTAACTCCTGGTGTAGCCATCGATTAGAAGACAATATTCTCAAAATGTTTATTTACAATGATGATGACACACATACAAACATTATTTACATGTATTTCATATGGAGATAAATTTTAACAGCTTTAAATACACGCTAAACTCTTAGTGAAAATTCTAAACTCATATATAACATATTACTTAAATGACTCGGTAAGGAGCCGTGGTAGTCCAGTACGTGCGGCGTACGTGCACGTTAAATCGGTGATTCCGAAAGTCCTCGAGGCGGACGCTAGCAGTTTATGAGGGGTGCCAATATTTAGAAGCTCCCCACTTTCACATGAGGATCCAAACTGTGGCGTGAAACTCCGGAAAGGACGTATGCAGCTCTAAACGACGCATTAAGAGACGTGAGCTGCCCTCTCCTGGAAAAGAAACAACACAGTAATGAACTCAAAGCTATTTTCTGGAGTAAATATACACACTCGTAACAAATATTAACTCAATATTTTAATCATCTCAAAATAGAATATCTTTTTTACTTTCTTTATTCACATGTTGCTGAGGCAACCACGTAAACTGCGCAATTGCAAAGTAAAAAAAAAAAATAATAATTAAAATTTAAACTCGTCCACAAGCTAGATGGGGAAATTAAAAGAGTGGAAAACTGGCAAGCAGTCAGTGTGATAATTGCTTTATTCTTAAGCCACTAGGACCACTGCATGTCACTCGATGTCCAGTATTTACATATTTGAATGGTAGTTAGGAGAACTGAGATGCCAGCAAGCAGCTAAGGAGAGTGTCATCTCCTAAAGTCTACCTCCGTGATCTATAGACAGCAAAATTAACAATCTAACAAAAAAATAAAAGAACCATTAAAAAGTTTCTTATATGTAGTGTTCCATCTTAATTCGGGCAATTTATAACAGGTGGCAGGGCACATCATAAAGATTCACAATCAAATAGCAATGTGGGATCAGAAACATCATTTAGCTCTTAATAATCGCTTTGGAATAATTTCTGAAATATTGGTGAACTTTGCGACCACTGTTCCTCAAAAACTAAAGTATCCTTCATAAAAAAGGTTTCTAAAATTGACAATTTAGAAATTCTATTCCATTTCATCGATGAATTTTTTAGAAAAAATCCCATTGTATATGAACATTGGTTTAGAAATTAAAAGAACGCTACAATATTTTCCCCAAGCGATTATTAACCCAGTTATGCCTAGTGTCCTTTTTTTGGGACGTCATTTTTGCTATCAGTCGAAAACGCTAATTATTTTTCCTAGCCTTTATTCACGAGTATTGCACCTCAACTCCACAAAATATTTTAGCATGACCCAGTAGGATGTTGACATCTCAGTTTTTATGCATAATGATTTTAAAAGAAATCATCGCTTGTTCAAGAAGTTGACATCAGAAATTTATCTATTATTGCTGGTATTAGCAAAAATTGAAGAAAGTCGCAAAAAATATCTAGACACAAATGGGTTAACAGGTAAGTGAAAACGGTGTTTTTGACCCGCATTTCAGTGTGATTCTGGTTCCTTATTATATATCCTAGCTCCCTTTAAAGTTTGTCCCAATCATTATGAGACACCCTGTATATGCGTTTCTTTGCATATGCCTAATAACATAGTTTAGATAATAACTAACTAGAAATAATAACATAGTTGTACCATAGTTAGTACATGTGCCAAAACTGGTGGCAATCTGTTTACCCTACAGAATTTTGTTTACGGGGGAAATTCAATTACAACCACCATGTATTATTCATTTTTCGAGAATCACTTCATTTAAGTGTCTGCAGTTTAGTACCGGGTGACCAAAGAGCCCGAAAAAACTTTAAAAAACTCATTAAAAATGAACAAATAATGATAGAAAATTGCGGTTTGCACCAATAGGTTCAGGGGGCGGTGAGATTTTTTTTAACGCCAAGAAAGGTTGTAGTTTCAAATGTTACCGATAGATGGCGCTGGTGTTCACAACGGGAAGCAAGCTTCCAATAAAAAAAAAATTCGAAATATCTCTAATCTTGTCCATCCAAACCGCAATTTTGTATAGTTATTTGTTCCTTTTTAATAATTTTTTTTTTAATTTTCACGAGCTTTTGACACATCCTGTGTGCATCAGAGTTTAAAAAACTGATTAACAAAAATAACGATGCTATTTGGATAAACGATGCTATAAATAACGATGCTATAAATAACGATAAATAACGATGCTATTTGGATGGATAAGATTAGAGAGATATCGGATATTTTTAAATTGGAAACTTGCTTCCCGTTGTGCATGTCAACGCCAACTATCGGCAACATTTGCAACTACATTTTTTCTTGTCATTAAAAAAAAATCCCATCATCCTCTAAACCTATTAGTGCAAACCGCCATTTCCTATCATTATTTGTTCTTTTTTAATAATTTTTTTCAGTTTTTACGGACTTTTTGGTCACCCGGTATTAAAGACAGCTTGTAATGCACGTATGCTTATACGGTATGCCCAGTAAAGACCCTTGTCGGAACGACTGCTGCTATATTCATAAAATGCATGTCTAGGTGTAGAAAAGCAGCCATGAGCTACTAAATGAAACCGCCTACGGCGACACCTGGTGGAAAACTGCGTAGTTACCATTCTTATATCGAAAACGGAACGAGATATGAAAAAAAAAGTGATTTACTAAGATGTAGATCATCATCGATGTAATAAAGACACCTTGTGTACATTAATGTGATGAAAAAACGGTTAAAACACAGTTTTTTTCCCCGTTTTTTCTTATAGTGAGATGTGACAAAACTATCTGAGAAAGAAAATAACGGTACTTACGTATTATCTCGTCGGTCATTCCCGCCAAATTATTACTTCCTTAAATGTACTGGCAAACTGTCGCCAACCGTATTCCAAACTATCAATAATTTCATTTGTCCGGCATCTATCTTGGCGAAAAATCGCTCGCCTTGGCAGAACGCCATAATAATAAATAAGTACCAAAATAACAACTAGTCATAACAAAACTTTACCTTTATTTGAGATGTTCAAACGCCTCACCGTCAGATGCAATACATATTTCGATACTCGTTTGAATATCAACTTGCATACGTTTGAGCATAGAGCGTGATACGTTGGTATAAGCGTCTGCAATTCGTCGTTTAAGATCCTGCAATGCTTATTGAGAGATAGTATACACCTGCTATTTCAGGTCTCCCCACAAAAAAAGTCCACTGGAGTCAGATCAGGCGAACTCGGAGGCCACTCTTCGAAACCGCCGTGCCCAATTATTATACCCCCGTGATTTGAATCTCCGTCCCTTTTATTGGGGATCACAAGCGATAACACTGCGCCACATTGCGGTGTTTCCTTCAGTTCAAGTTTCATGACGGGGCAGCGTAGGAAATCATGAAAGAATAAATTCGTATTTTGACCGTTCTATTTTCAGCATGTCCACAAGGTGCACTTTCGTATGAAATCGATAATGCTCTGCAACTTTGCGAATAATTTTTTTTCCCTATCTCGTCCCTTTTTCAAAGCAGGAATGTCGACTCCGCAATTTTCCACCAGGTGGCGCCGTAGGCAGTCTCATTCAATAGCGCATGGATGCTTTACTCTACCTAGGCACTTTAATAAATATTGCAGCGGCCATTCCGAAACGAAAGGGGAACCATGAGACTTTAAAGAGCATACTGAATAAAGAAAATAAGTAATTAAAAACTGACTTTATAGCTGTTGAAAACTATGATTCATTTTTCAGTGATACACTAACCTCAACCGACAGACGAATAAACCAAGGTGCCGACCAAATAGATGAAATTCGTAAAGTAAGAATTTTTATTCCTTAAAAGAATACCACTAAGTGCACAAACTTTTTTCAAGCAATCTTTCATTTATTCAAATGAAAAGCAGTGAAATTGTTTATTATTTTATCGACTTGAATCACCTATTAGTCAAATAAACTTCCCAGCAAACACAGCCCTATCGGATAAGTTTTGGGCCACAAACGCCGGGCCGACAACGTTCAGGAGGTGCCGTTTACGACAAAATTTAGGTCCGAACGCCGAGCTTATGGCCCATAAGTAGGGTATGGTTACTGGATCTCTATTTAACTAAATGAATAAGTTCCTGTGTTCTGTTTAACTCATTTGTGCCTGGATATTTTTGCGACTTTCTTCGATTTTTACTGATAACAGAAATAATAGATAAATTTCTGATGTCAACTTCTTGAACAAGGAATGATTTATTTTAAAATCATTTTGCATGAAAATCGAAATATCAACATCTTACTTGCTCATGTTAAACTATTGTGCGGAGTTGAGGCTCAATACTCATGAATAAAGGCTAGGAAAAATAAATAACGTTTTCGACTAATAGCGAAAATGCCGTCCCAAAAAAGGGACGCTAGGCATAAATGGGTTAAACAGTTCAATTAACTGCAAATATATTAGGTTGTAACGAAAGTTTCCCGCCACCGTAAACATCGTCAGCCCACAGTTCGCGTTGGCGTATTGGCTCATATTTTGTCAAATGATTTTTGGCATTTGAAAGAAAGAGACTTACTTTATAACACTGTGTTATGAAACCTGTAAAAAAATATAGTTATCATTAAGTACAAGGTGTGTCAAATGGAACTATCATTCTAGAGGATTGGAGCCATCCTTTACTTCCGGTTGTGTTGCAAAAAGTCAGCTACAGAATATCCACGAATAATGAGTACAGCTTTAAATACTATTGTTGCATCACGTGACACTGTGCAGGTTGGGTACCGAAATATCAAAAAGAGTTATCTAAGGAGTTAGAAGTTAGTTTTTCAAGCAGATTTGGCGGAAAACTTTCGTTACAACCTGATACATATATCCTGTGTATAGTGCAATGACTGTAATTAAGAGTACTTTACAAAAAAACTATCAAACATTTGGCCAATTGCCGACCAGAAAGTATGGTGCGTAAAGCACCGTACAGTCTGGTCGGCAAGGTCTGGTACAGTCTGCTCTGGTCCTGCAGTGGACCAGTCGGTTCCCATTAGAACACCGAAAGTGAAGCAGCGCCGGCTTTAGCCAATGCTTAGGCGAGTGATACCCCTCTCCATTGGGTCTTCAGTAGACCATGTACGCTAAAGGGAGAGGGTTCACATGATATCTGTCGTGTTTTCGATGTCCTCCTTGTTGAAACGGTACCTCTGGGAATACCAATCCAGGTGCTTGGTCTATGATCTGGAATAAGTAGAAAATCAGTAGAGCTCACACAGGGTCAAAGTTGGCCTGCCTACTAGGCGTTCCCATAATTCAATGACCATGATATCCGGCCCTCGTAGCGGCCAAGCCTGTGGTTGACAGCTGACCCGGCCATTGAAAAAGAAGAAAGAAAAACTTATTTTAAAGACTTAAGAAACTCTCTTTTTCCTCCTTAAAATTGTACAGTATAAAATTTTACATCAGGTAAGGGCAACGTTTGGAAATTCGCGGGCCAAATTCGGTATAATTGGGATTTATTGGATTTTGAATGGTTTTTAATGGGGGTTTCGTACTTACCGCGGGCCGTATCAAAAGCCTTTGTGGGCCGGAGGTTGCCCATATGTGTTTTACGTCAGCGGTTCATGTCACAACAAATAAACTTTAGTTATTCGAGTATGATTATTCAAGTATATAATTGAACATTTTTATGCTAATGCGCAATGACTTTATTAAACTTTATACTATTTCGAATAATATAGTTAGTAATAAGTAGCTGAGTTAGTAAGGAATTATTTGTGTCACGGTAAGCCTACATTAGGAACATCTTCCTAAGAGTTGGGGATGTCTTGGTCGGAGAACTTTTTAAGGGTTCTAACACGTTCTCACGTTACATCTGGAGAAAACCGCACAAAACTCCAAACCGCTAGATCGACAGCCGCACGGTAAGCTCGAGTGTGAGACCTTCACACTTCAGCCACTTACCATCATCAGTGCCTTACTCACTAGGCTATGGTGGGGCCTCTGAGTTAAGGAGATTGACTGAATGTAGTACCGACTTATTTTTCTAAATCTTTCTCACAAAATTAGTTTCTTTTAATTGTGTATACTTTCCATAAAATATAAGTTCATCACATGAAAATTTGAAACAAAGGTCATTTTCTTATCTCTCCTAATGTGTTCGTAGGAAAGGATATCGGAAACGAAAGATTCTCAGCTGAAGTGCCTTAACCAGATACCTGAGTTTTTGGAGGATGAAAAAATAAAAGAACAACCTAAAAAGTCCAAGGCCTATTTAAAGGAGCATCCAAACCAAGTTGACCATCTGACTAAAGGGTATGTCTTAGTTTAACCCTTTAACGCGCAGTGTTCCCGCTCTGGGAACACCAAACTCCGACGTTTTGACTGTTGCTGGTCACGAAGAATAGATTTGATTTCTATAAAAATAGTTGCGGGTGACATAGCTCCAACGAGAATCCTTCACTTTTTAGCACGTCATTTCCTGCAAAAAAATGGTCACGATTATTTTTAACAGCACTGACATCTGCTGAAAATTGGAAGAATGCGAGGACAGCTGGATAGATTGCCCAATGCTGAAAAAAGGGCAGCTGTTGCCATCGCCCGACTTAACTACCAGCAAGATGGCGGACGATCGAAACGCTCATCGCGTGCCATAGATCTAGAGATGCTTTTTTGACGACAGCTGGCTGTGCGGCCACAGCCAGCCAGCGATGAACGTTTCGATCGTCCGTCATCTTGCTGGTAGTTAAGTCGAGCGATGGCAACGGCTGCTTTTTTTTCAGCATTGGGAAAGGGTTGCGCCTCAAAGGGTTAAGTAACTGTGAAATATGCACGATTTTACGGATTAAAAAGTAAAGACGCACAATTATATGCTACAATAGTTCTAAATACAAAATCTCAGCATTCGGCAGTTAAAAGTTTTACCGCTATGCCGAATGTGTAATTATTCTTGGCGCCCACTTTGGCGACATTGCTTCTTTAAAATTGGAACTATCACCCTAGAATAAAACAGTCCTATTTCAACGTGGTCTAGGCAATAGGGTGGATCGGTTAAAGTTTCGACCTCACTGTCAGACAGCTAATACCGTCTCCTTGTATTCATATCTATGTTAAAGTCGTACCCTCTTAATGCAATATCGATTAAGGGAATATCCCGCTAAATGTAATAACTTTTCTGTGTACCAAACCGTAATAATTAGTCAATGTGATCCCAGATATTAGAATACTCCGCTTATTGGAATACACGCTCTTGGCAAATTGGTTATTCTACTAAGCGGATGCGACTGCACTGCATTCATTTGTGATTTAACATTAAAATGTGGTTTATTCCTTTCCTTAGAATTCTCTCCTTCACGACCTCATCGCAAACCTACAGGAATGTCATGCAAGCATCTTCTCTGGTAAACTATGACAAAAACCCAAAGTCCATCACTCGTACGGATTTTACACCAAAAGTGCTCTATCCTTTCGAAAAATCACTGGACAAAGTAAGCACATGAGCACTTTTGTAATTAAATTTTGCAATTTTAACTTAGCAGTCCGTGTAGCAGTTCCCTGGCATGCGTTCGCAATAAGCGTTGTTGTTTCGTAACTCTTTTGTGATGTTTTGCGCCATCTAGAAAAGTCTAAGATCATTTTGTCTGTGTCTGTCTTCCTTTTTATTAATTGCATTAAATTCTGGAGAAGTGTTCAAAACGGGGATAGCACATTGCGTCATTGCACGGAACACACAACGTACGGAGGTGGTTCAGAAAGTAAAGTAACAAGAGCTTTCACTGATGCACGTATTCCCCGAGCAAAATAAATGCCATGTCTACGTACACCCAGAGAGTAGCAATGTACTAGGCAGTGCATCGCCATTCAAAACACGTTGGCAAAAATGAACAATGTGACTTGTGGCACGAAAATTTGCAGAGAGACTTGACTTGTGCTTTATCGCAGTTTTTCGCTGGTGTTAAGTGTAAACTACAGTCCAAACTTACTGCCAATACCGATTACAAACCCTCTTGACATAAAAAATTATCACCAATGTTTAGTGTATGTGTATATATTGTGTGCGTATGTGTGAGAGAGAGAAAAATTCTTCATTTATAAAAAGTTATGTTTTAAAAATATTAAAAAAAAAAAAAAAAACACTGACGTCTGAAATGTTATTCTAGAACTAGAGCAAAAAAAAATTATAAAAAGTGGATAGATAGTGCTTCTACCGCTTATTAAGAGATTTTTTTGAAACTCAATAAACACTTTTGGCGTGGGTTTAAATTTTTAATTCAAGACTATTTAATGAATAGGAATTAGAGAAGATTTTTCCGCCACGTAAATATGTTTTGCGTGCTAATAGCTGCAGAAAAAGAGAAAAGAAATACTATGTATTAGAATTATTTTTTAAAAATTTGTATTAGAAAATAATACACTCATGTCCATAAATTAAGGATAATGAAGTTCAGGCAAAGAAAGAGAAAGAAGCAAAACAAATTTGACTTATTTGTAAAGTCTATTTATTAAACAAAAAGTAAAGAGCAAAAAAGATGCTATATGTTTGACAAAATTAATAAAAATTGCAAGTTTTACTCCCTTGACCAAATTTCAAAAAAGAACCTATTTACAAAAAACAGTATAACATGGTTAGTAGGATGGTTAATACGGAGTATGTCTCCCGGACGATGCAATACAGGCCTGACAACGCCTAGGCATGCTGAGTATCAAATGATCAATCTGATCTTGGGGAATATTACACCACTCATCAAGCAATGCACTCCGAAGTTCCGGTAGACAGGTGGGAGGGGGTTGACGGGCTGCAATTCGTCGGCCAAGCATATCCCACACATGCTGTATTGGATTCAAATCCGGTGAGTATGCTGGCCAATGCATACGGGTGATATCCTCCGATTGAAGGCATTCGTCTACAATGTTTGCACGGTGAGGACGGGCGTTGTCATCCATAAACACAAATTCAGCACCCATGGCGCCCCGAAACAAACGTACATGTTGTTCCAGAATGACATCCCGATAGATGTGGCCTGTCATCGTTACACTCTGAACATGCAGGTCAGTTCTGGAACCAAGAATAATTTCTCCCCAAACGAGCCATCCTGCACCACCGTAACGGTGTCTTTCAATGGTGTTCTCTTGGTGGTAACGGGTACCTGGCGCTCTCCAGATGAATGTCCGGCGAGAATCAGACTCCAAACTAAACCTGGACTCGTCGGAAAACATCACACAAGACCACTGTTGCGGTGTCCACAATGCATGCTCTCTACTCCAGGTTAATCGCAGGCGACAGTGAGTTGCGGTAAGTGGAACACATCTGACAGGCCTACGAGCATATAGACCAATGTGCCCTAAGCGTCTGTACACGGTCTGCCTTGAAACTGTCGTACCGGTAGCTGAAGAGAGCTGACGAGACAGGTCTGATGCTGTACTCCGTCTGTTTCTTTTGGCAGTCACTGCCAAATAGCGGTCCTCATTCGGCGTTGTAACTCGGGGGCGACCTGTGCTGTAACATCTACTCACATTACCATCATCTTGGAATCGTTGCCAAAGCCTGGAGATGACACTCTGGGCGATTCCAAGTTCCTCGGATACTTCCAGCTGGGTACGTCCACATTCCAGTCGTCCGATAATTCTGCCACGTAAAACATCATCCAAATGCCTCCTTTGTGCCATAACTATGCGGTTTTTGCACTGAAAGGCTTTCACAGCGCTTGTGAACAATTTTACTTCTTTGCCACCATTCCTTATATACCCCTCTCTTACACTCTCGTCATTGTGACGTACCATCCATGCCATCTGGTGGTTTCCTGTAGTTTGCATATTCTTCAAGATGTGTGCGATCATTCCACAGGTGAAATTTTTATTTTAGAGATCAATTTCTGTGTAATTCTGAATTATCCTTAATTTATGGACATGAGTGTATTTTAGGGATTTTGAGATTGTATAAAATACTCATAAGCTACTAATTTTCTTTTTCTTTCAAACTCTGGTACTTACTCATCAGGTACTCGTCATTACTAAGGCTGTTGGCGATTTATTGGCGATTTTACTAAGGGAACACCCAATAGACAACCAACGTTAACCCATATGAAGGAGCCCACAAGTTAACACCCAAACCCAAGCCGGGAATCGAACCAGGACCCAATGGTTCGTTAGCTGCTACATCACCTAGAATACCCAATTTTTAAAAGAACTTTTTGATTGCAAATGTATTGTTTATGGCATCAAAAAAGAGAGAACTAGTACTCCGTGAATAAAACCTCAAAATACTGTCCCTGATTCTTATACATCTTTTTATTTTTAGATAAAGCAACCTGATTATTGCCAAGACAGCAACGCCGAATGGAAAAGATACAGAAAAACAGTATCATTTTTCTCTGACTTGGAAGTTCCTAAAAGATACGGTTATTATAAATTTATGGACGACGAGAAGCCTACTTGCTGAACAGTGTTTTACAATTTTTTTTTTTCAAATTTTGAACGTCTGTGATTGTTATGCATCACAAAAAACTTGTAATTTGTAATCCTTTTTTCTTTATACTGTCAAAATTTAAAATAAATATGCGTTTCGAGTTTATTCAGTACTTTAATTTGTCTCCACAGTCTTATCAATGAACTGAGATAATTAGTTATTAGCTTCACTTTTAGTAGCTGCATGTACGAGTAACAGTAATTTTAGTAGTTCAAGTTTCTTATCTAAGTTAAAACCTAAAATAAAAAGTATTAAATTTAAATTACAGCCTTAAAAAGCTTTAATTTAAGTTAGATCCTTAAAAATAGGTGAGAACATGGGAACATGTGTTGTTTGTACTACTTTTTATGTTCCGTTTCCGTTTATAACCGTTTTATTTATTTATTTAGTGCTAATAAATGACTACAATTTTAAAATTAGTAATAAGACTTAAAACTCCGATTACCCTAATATTGTTTTCAAATGTTACATAAAAAACATTTCATTGCCTGTAAAAAATACTTTTTCCATCAGAATTGCCCTGCGATTAAATGCAAACAGTGTCTTTTTCAAAACATGAAACCTAAATTCATTGTCATAAATTCTACTTGTCTATTCTTTCACATTATCGCTAGGTCTAGATGTTCACAGAAGTTTGTCTGCAATATTAACATCAATAGCTTCATAACCAAGAATAAGATATTAATTTCAACTCTTTAAAATATTTCTTATATGGAATTGATCTTTCTTTGCCTGTGAAAATGCTTTTTTTTTATATCTGATTGGTTATAATGCGGTGAAATGTATAAATAGTGTTTCTTTCAAAACATGATACCTAAGTTCGCGGCCATAAGAATACATTTTGGTTGTTTATGTATTCCTTCACATCATAGTTAGATCTAGGTGATTATAAATATTTATTTGTAATCTCTATAGTAGTGACTTTATAATCAAGTATTAGAAAATGATTTCTACTCTAATTTCTTTTGAAAATATATCTTTAAAAGAATTTATCTTTCATGACCTCTAAAAATACTTATTTTGTCTGTCGATCAAAAAGTCTGGAGTTTTGGTCGATTTTCTCCTGATGTAACTTGAATATGTGTTAGAACCTCTCAAAAAGTCCTCCGACAAAGGACTTTTTAAGAGTCCCGCTTCTGTAGGCAGATGCCTTTATTCTAGTATTAACGTAGGACAAATTTCAAACTCAAACTGCCAGATTCATTATAAAGTAGTGAAATGTAGATAGCGTCTCTTTCAAAAAGTGATATTCAGTTTCTCTGTTGCAGGGATAAATTTTACTGCTTCTACATTATTTCATTTGTCGTTGAATCTAGATGCTTAAATGTTTATTTGTAATTTCAATAACAATAATTTTAAAATCAAGAAACAGATACTGATTCAACCCTTATTTCTTTAGGAAACACTTCTTTTAAGAAATTTATCCTTCATTGCCTGTAAAACTGATTTTTCTGTCTGATTGTTTATAATGCAGTGAAATGTAGATAGTGCCTCTTTCGAAAAGTGAAATCCAGTTTCTTTGCCATAAAAATAAATTTGGTTTTTTTTATACATCCTTTTATTTATCTCTGCATCTAGAATAAATGTTTATTTGTATTTTAATAACAATAATTTTAATATCAAGAATCAAACACTGATTTCTACCTTCATTTCGTAAAATATTTCCTTAACTAATTTATCTTTCATTGCCTGTAAAACTGCTTTTTCTGTCTGATTAGCTATAATGCAATGAAATGTAAATAGTGCCCCTTTCATATAAAAAAGTGGTATCCAGTTTCTTTAAGGCATAAGAAGAAATTTTGACTGTTTGTACGTTCTCTCATTTATCGTTGCGTCAAGATGTTTATGAATGTTTACGTACAGTCTCAATAACAACTGATAGTTTCACAATCAGCGATCAGATTTCAATGTAATGATAGAAAATTGCGGCTATTTTTGCACAATTAGGTTTGGCAGGTGATCGAATCTTTTTTTTTTTAATGACAAGAAAATTTGTAGTTCCAAATGTTGCTGAAGGGTTTCGCTTACATGCACAATGGGAAGCAAGTTTCCAATTTTAAAAAAATAGGAAATCTCTCTTATCCTTTCATTGCAAACTGCAATTTTGTTTCATGATTTGTTATTTTTTAATGAATTTTTGAAGTTTCCTCAAGCTTTTGGCACATCCTGTGTGCATCTAACTTTAAAAATTAATTTAAAAAGAACAAATAACTACACAAAATTGGAGTTTGCTAAGATTAGATAGATTTCAGATTTTTTTTAATCGGAAACTTGCTTCCCATTGTGCATGTCAGCGCCATTTATCGGCATCATTTGGAACTGCAACCTTTGCAATCATTAACAAAAAAAAAAAAAATTGGATCGGTTTCTAAACCTATTTGTGCAAACCTCAATTTTCCATAAATATTTATTTTTTTAATGAATTTTTGAAGTTTTTACGGACTTTTTGGTCAACCGGTACATTTAAACAATTTATACGTTTGTTCAATAGTTTTTGCACATTTATTAGCTAATTTGGGTCATTTTCCGAGCAGATTTCCTCATGCAAAGCGCCACCTGGTGGGATTTTTATGAACTTTTTTCTTTTTTCCCTTGAGTGCGTCTCGTGTACAGTTCCATATGCCGAATTCGGTGGCAATCTGCTCACCCGTTTCAAATGCAGAATGAGGTTCAAAGGAGAAGTTTTATTGCAACCACCCTGTATATATTATTACTGCAGTTCTTCTATAGGTTTAGCTCAAGGCATCTGAACAACGACTTAAAATTAAAAGCGAATACTAAATACAAATTTCAATCAAAGAATTTATCAGATCTAACAGTGATCTAAACTAAGAAAATATTTTCGATGCATTAATCTCAATCATAATTTTCATAAAATGAAGAACGCCATCCTTTCACTCAGTTTATTATAAAAGAGAATAAATACTTTTTCAAAAAGAGATTTCGCTAAAGAAAGTTTTGAGAATTCTATCAAAAACTATTCCTGATTAAAAAATCATTTCAAACTCGAAAGGGAAAAAATGGAAAAAAAACCTTCACCTCGGTAATTTTCTTAAAAGAATGGACATTTCTTTTCATTTCGGGCTCAGCACAAAGGCGGAAGGGGCACAAACCTCCCCCCCAGAAATAAAATTCAGACCGTGTGTGCACCCCCGAGCCAGCAAGTACAATGCTTTAGTAGTAATGAATCACTTAGTTATAATCTTTTGCTTTCGCTGACATTGATTTATGACATCATTTTGCATTGGTGATTTATGGCCTCGACTCACTTCGACAGCGAATAATTGAGTCTAAATGATTAATAAAATTTAATTTGACAAGCTGTAGCTTTGCATTTATTTCTCTCCCGAAGTTTCCCCCCAAATAGTTATGTATGCGAAGATGTTTATGGTGTGTATGGAGTTTCATTGTTGTTGTTTTCATTTTTTTTATTCTAAATAAATAAAGGAGTGCGCCATTTTATTTTATATCGGGAATTAATAGCTGTCTCTTACCTATTGACATTTTAAGTTTCAAATGACTGTTGATGCAGAAGTGAAAGTGAAAAATGAACGTTAACATGAAAATTGAATTTGGAAGGTGATTATTATCGAATATAAATTTTAAAATATTGTAACTAAGGCGTGTTAATAATACTACCCGCCCCACACTTTACATGTTCTTTATACACACGGCAGTTTGAGCCAAATTATAAGAGTCATTTCAACCAAAATCATGTTTCTTTGTTTTAGCAGTATTTCTCAGTATTTAGGTTGGAGTCGCTAAAAATTTTGGGTGTCATGATAAAGCTGATGGTGACCATGGAGGAAAAGGCAAGTGCTAACATTGCAACATGTATGAAAAGATATAATGGGGGACATCTCCATTCATAAAATTATTGTGATAAAAATTCTTACAGAAATTCTTCTTAATTGCAGCAGCTACGGGTTAAAGTGCCAAAGTTAGCAACCTGGTGTTTTATAGCAGAGTTGCATTATATAACACGAAACTTTGGTTATAAAAATATAAAAGAAACACGAAATGGCTAAAATGTGCTTCGGCCCACTGCAAGGCAATTTTCACTTTCCGAACATGTACCATGTAAGGAAAATATAGCAATCATGAAAAAATTCGACTTCGAGATTTGGTGTATTGACACGTTTTGAGGTCTTATGAATTCATTTATGCTATTTTTACGAGATATATATATATGTATGTATGTGTGTGTGTGTGTGTGAGTTAACACGTAGCTCCTAAACGGGGCATTCGATTGAGCTCAAATCCGGTATGCATGTTATAAACCACCGTCGTAAGACGGTATTGATTTTGGTGTGTATAGGACTTATAGTTTTTCTACAGGGCTACGACAAAGATTTCTTTTACATGATGGCCTATGGGAGGAAATTCTTGAAAGTGCGCTAGCGTTTAAACGGTACATTCGATGGAGCTCAAATTGGGTATATATGTTATAAACCACCATCGTAAGACCGGTATTGATTTTGATGTGTATAGGACTTACAGTTTTCCTACAGGGCTACGACAAAGATTTCTTTTACATTATGGCCTATGGGGAGAAATTCTTGAAAGTACGCTAGCGTTTAAACGCCGCATTCGATTGAGCTTAAATTTGGTGTATATGTTTGAATTATTCATCGATTTAAATTTATTTAAATGCTTGGTCATGATCTCAATCTAAGTGTTCGGAAAGTCGAGTTGAGTCGCTCCAGATTTTTTTTTTTAAATGTGCGATAAACGCGATGTGAAAAGATACGAAAGATTCTGCTTTTTCGCGTATGCATTGTTATATTGTAATCTAGCTACTGCGTGACAAACGTAACCAGTCACGAATGTGCTTGCTTCACTCGACGTCATTGATCGGTGAATTCGTATTTTTGCGCGTGGTTTATTGCTATTACGTTATTACAGCTAGCTGCTGCCGCTCCCAGCATAGAACTATCGTCGATTTTGGAACCACATACATTAACCCATTTATGCCTAGCGTTCCTTTTTTTGGGGACGGCATTTTCGCTATCATTCGAAAAACGTTATTTATTTTTCCGAGCCTTTATTCGCGAGTATAGAACCTCAATTCCACAAAACATTTTAATATGGCCAAGTGGGATGTCGACATTTCAATTTTTATACATAATGATTTTAAATGAAATCATCCCTTGTTCAAAAATGTGACATCAGAAATTTATCAATTACTGCTGGTGTTAGCAAAAATCGGAGAAAGTCACAAAAATATCCAGGCACGAATGGGTCAACGTATTATATAAGTACATAGGGGGAATTAGATTATCGATAACTTTATTTAGTATGGGAGGGATTCTTTGACTATTTCAGCCTCCCCCTCCGACGTGTGGTGTAAGTAAGCGTTGTGAACACAATAACACCAAAACAAGAAACGCACGTCATAGTCTGACCATGTTTTCGCGTGGAATAATGGCAAGCAGACAGTAAAGGTGTATCTAAATTAACGGGTCAAGGAAACGAGGGGAGGAATACCCGATTCAGTACACTTGTCCCGTCTCTTTCGGTGATTGTCCAAGCGAATGTCTGACTAAAAACCACCACAAATAATGGACGCGTCCGTTTCCTCCCCCAAGCCGGATGTTTATGTTTATATCTGAAAGGTAGTCGAACAGTACCGTCAACTGGGTGCTATTTGGGCCACTTTTGCATGTTTTCACTAACATTTTTTGTTATTGTACGGATTTTCAACGTCCAAATTGGTGAAAACAAGAAAACCGTTTTAAATATATTGTTATTATTATTATTATTATTATTATTATTATTATTATTATAATAATTATTTTACTGTTTTTACTTTCCGAACATGTAGCATGTAAGTATTGTAAGTATGGTAAGTATTGTAATCATGAAGTATGGCATGTAACTATGGTAAGTATTGTAATCATGACAAAATTCGACTTTGAGATTTTGGTGCATTGACACGTTTTGAGGTCTTCTGAATCGATTTATGCTGTTTTTACGAAATTTATGTATGTGTGTGTGTGTGTGTGTGTATGTGAGTGAACACGATAGCTCCTAAACGGGGCATTCGATGGAGCTCAAATTGGGTATATATGCTATAAACCACCGTTCGCAAGACCGATATTGATTTTGTGCGTATAGAACTTAGTTTTTCTACAGGGCTACGAGAAAAATTTCTTTTATATTACCCCAGCAGCACACTAACGTTCCAAGTACGAACTGTGAACGATCAGCTTAAACGTTCACGGTACGTAAACAAAAAAACGTTCTACTAACGTCTATGTGTCCGGGCAGCCGACGTGTTTAAAACGTAGAAAACCGGTTCAAATTATGTACTTCCCGAACTCATCCAGAACCATTAAATGTTTCGGTAGGACGTTCACACTGTGTTTAAACTACGTTTTCTCGCCCCGATAGCACAGCAAATTTGCATCAATCTTGCAGTAAGCTTGATTTATCAAGTCAATAAACTTGAATTAAGCTTGATTATTTCAAGCGTGTAAGCTTAATGCAAGCTTGAATCAAGTGTTCAAGTTTACACTTGCCTAACTTGCATTAAGCTTGACATAGCAAGCTTGATTCAAACTTACTACACTCTAAAAAATTTTCCTAAAAAAAAAAATCCTAAATACATGGGGCGCCGAACTCGCCCCATATATTTTATTTTTCCACGCATTTTCCCCTCTACCCTGAAACCTCAAGTTATTTTAATCTGTTTCCGTCTAGCGTCCGCGACTGGGTTCGATCTCGGTACCTAAGGTGTGCGAAGCAAGCGTCCTATCCACAATGCAAATCTGACTCGAGGAGAAATGACTAAAGTTTGAAGTGACTGTTATGGTTGTCACGCCGTTGTTTGGGGAGATTGATCAGTATTTCTTATGCCGAAATACATCTCTTATTTTTCCATAGGATGAATCAAAATTAAAATAATGTTATATGTGATTTATAGACTCTACTACTAGGGAAATAAGCATAATGTAAACTTAAAAGCTGCACACGTTTTAAAACTTTCAGTATCGCAACACTCATGTTGGGCAATATTGGCCAAAATCGAGACAAACGACTGATTTTTAAATCAATTTTGTAGTATATTTGTATTTTATTTTGAAGAATTTCAATGTTTGGAAATATAGAATCTTTTTTTTAATTCTATGGTCAAGTAGATTTATGACTGATGATAAATTATTTGTTATGTGGCTTTCCAAATCAAGCAGTAAAGTTGTATTCAAGCTTACAGTTCAATGACTTAATCGGCGGGAAAATATTTGCTGACTCATTTTTTTTTTGTAATCTCCAAGCTTGTTGCAAGCTTAAAATGAATTGAACTGTCAAGCTTGCATTAATACGTCAAATTGAAAGAAATGTCAAGCTCTTTTTAAGCTTATGTGCTGTCTGGGAGTAACACAAATCGTAAATTATGCAAAAACAAAAAACAAAATACGACCAACAGCAATATCACGAGGAATGCAAAATGATTTTGCCGCTTGCTTGCCCCTTTGCGCAACTCAAGACCGGGATGTTGCCAAACAGGTGTCTGTAAAACTTTACTAGACGCCAAGTGAACGACTCATTCCGACGTTTCAGGAATAATAAACTCAACGCGTCTAGTAGAACGTGTTGTTAACATTCTTTTAACTTAGTACCACCAGTACTTTTGTTATGCGTTGAGTATGACGATTTATGAGCACTGCTTTTGAACGGTTTCTCCAGCACTTCTGATGCTCGTCAAGTAGGACGGGTTATCAGGCATAACTTTTGAACGATATCAACAGCACTTCTGTTATACGTCGCATGAAACGTGTTATTAGGCATAGCTTTTGAGCGGTAATACCAGCACGTCTGCTGCACGTCGAATAAAGAACGAGTTATTAGGCATTGCTTTAGAACGGCATCATTAAATCCCCTGTTGCACGTCCAATAAGACGTTATTTATTCACAGTTTTTGGCAAAAGATAGCTTAGTACAATTTTAGAACGTTATACAGAACGTACAAACATTACCTGAACGCTTTTCTTACTATTCTGAACGCTACTAGACGTTCATAGAACATTCTTGTGCTTCCTGGGTATGGCCTATGGGGGGAAATTCTTGAAAGTGCGCTAGCTTTTAAACGCTGCATTCGATTGAGCTTCAATTTGGTATATATGTTATAAGCCACCATAGTAAGACCGGTCTTGATTTTTTTTTTTTGTGTATAGGACTTATAGTTTTTCTACAGGGCTGCGACAAAGATTTCTTTTACATGATGGCCTATGGGGAGAAATTCTTGAAAGTGCGCTAGCGTTTAAACGCTGCATTCGATTGAGCTTCAATTTGGTATACCATGTTTGAATGATTCATCGATTAAAATTTATTTCAATGCTTCCTATTGATCTTAATCGTAAGTGTTCGGAAAGTCGAGTGGAGTCACTCCAGATCTTTCTAATTTTGGGCCAAAATAGCTTCTGCTTAGGGCTTTTCTGGTCCATTCATTTCATTCCATGTAATTGCTTGTTTGTTTCGTTTGTTTTTGTGTTATAGCAAGCCTATCCTCTTTGTTCCAGTGGTTCACGTATGTGGACTTTTTTATTTCCTCTGTTAAAACGATTCTTTAAGGTTTGTTTGTAATTCTGAATAAATGTACATATGCGTCATTGCTTTAATTTTGAATAGATGATTTTGACACATGTGAATGTGTAAATCCAACACAGTGACACACACAGTTTGTTTTTGTTTGCCATTATTTTATCTTTTTTTGTGTGATTTCACAAAAGAATATTTGAATGTTGTTGAAATTTCCTAAGTTGAATTATTATTTTTTTTGTTGTCTTTTCTTCGAAATTCACACAGCTAAAAAGTACTTTTAGGACATCCTTTTACCTTGCAAAGAGTTGACAATCTTCCTTTACGGGTGATAGTAACTTTTTACTACTGAAACAGAGAATGGGGCTTTTATTCCAAAAATTATTTGAAAATACGCCTTCTCTTTGTCGTTTTCAAGTATAATAGGTTTTCCAAGGACAATTATGAGATAACTCTTCGATTTGCGATACAAGATTTTTGTCGGGTGTGAAGAAGTTATACGACGGAAATCTGCCCACGAAGGGTACCTTGGACAGAGGACTTGTTTAGGGGATTCTAACGCGTATCCACGTTACATCTGGAAAAAACCGCCGAAAACTCCAGAGTTACATGGAAAGCCAAGCTGTGGACCAGAATGCAAGACCTACACACTAACAGCTGCCTACCATTTTGCGAGCGTTATCCACTTCGCCAGCCCCACACGAGGAAAACTCTTTAACCATTAACACGCAGTGTTCCCTCTCTGGGAACACCAAACTCTGACGTTTTGACTGTTGTCACTCACGAAGATTAGATTGGATTTCTATAAAAATAGTTGCGGGTGACACAGCTCCACGAGAATCCTTTACTTTTTAGCACGTCATTTCCCGTAAAAAATAGTCACGATTATTTTTAACAGCACTGACATCTGCTGAAAAAGGGAAGAATGCGAGAACAGCTGGATAGATTGCCCAATGCTGAAAAAAGGGCAGTCGTTGCCATCGCTCGACTTAACTACCAGCAAGATGGCGGACGATCGAAACATTCATCGCGTGCCACAGATTTAGAGACCCTTTTTTGACGACAGCTAGCTGTGTCGGCACAGCCTTTTTTTTCAGCATTGGGAAAGGGTTGCGCCTCAAAGGGTTAAACTAGGGCAATCCATGCCAGCTTTCGCAAGCAAGCAATTTGCTTAAGCAGATTTCTAAAATGATTAGAGACTTTATTATTTCCTTTAATTTTTATTATTAAGGGGTAGTTGTTAATTTTATATTATTATGTTTTATTTTTATTTTTATTTTTATAATTTATATTTTATCCAATTATAAAAATGTTTATTTAAGCTTCTGTTAACTTAAATAGTATGAGATACAGCAAGTCATCTCTAATGCATGAAATAGTGCGTATTTTAATATTTCAAACTTCATTTCATTAAAATTAAAGTAATAAAACAACTAATTTCTTAAATTACTTTTTAAAATTTTCCATTATGATTATTTTTTTAATGAAATCACTATACTTTACTAAAAGCACAACAAAATACATACTGACGCAATGTTTTATTGATTTTAATTTACTCAGTGTTTCTATTTCTATTGTTATTTATTTTTTATATTTACTTTTAATTATTTTTTACACACAAAGTACATTTATAATTAAACTGTGTTCTTTCGGATTATGTAACGGAATTCAAAAGTTTCTCAAAGAATGTATGCAAAACAAGAGAGCATTTTTGAGTCTTCAGGATTAAATCAATTATAAAAAAAAATTAAACACCTATATTTGCATTTTAGAAATACTTTTATCATTTTTAAAGGCTTGAAAGTACAAATAAATTAGATTTGTTACATTTAAATATGAATATTAGAATATTTTTTTATCCCCAATTTTTGACGTACTCCAAAGAAAAAAAAAACTTCAACTTTACACTTTACTTTTTAAAATGCATTTCTACTTCTATGCTTTCTGGATATTACACGTAAAATATTTTGCAAAGAAAAATATCTTCAAAATGTTTTAGGAAATTTTCCAACACACGTAAATGTAAATTAACTGTAGGAAAAAGAAATAGTTTCAAGACATTAATCATTACCAAAAAATTTTTAAATGCAACATTTAAACCGAATGTCATTTTCTAATGTAGATCATTATAGATAATTCGTATTGAAAAAGTGATTAAGAGACTTTTCTTCCGCGCATGAAATGTTCAGAGAAAAGTTTATTTAATTGCCAAAAAGCATAATTTATCAAAAACGTTTTTTTCAAAAAACTATTTTGAAGGTTTCTTTAAACTAATTTTGAGAACGTTTACTAAATGTAATCATGAAGGGTAGTTTTCAAACAAAAATTCTTTTACGAGCAAGTGAAAGCAAGGATAGTTTGCAATTTGATGAGCAATTTCTCTAAAAAATTTATTTCTGTGAAGTCTACTTTGAATATGATTTATGACATTATTTTATAATTTGCTAATTTGACATTTTACAAACGATATGAAATTAACCTAATGTAATGTTTTATCTATTCGAGAAATTTTGATGAAGTAATTCAAATCTTTTTAAAGTAAAATACCTTTTTCTCTAGAACATATTTTAATTAGAAATAACTGCACTTTAAGAAAAGTTAATTTTTAAATTTAATGCCTTTTGTATTGATGTTCTGTACTGTGATCGTATTTTGCATTGATCAGTTTTGGTTTTAAAAAGAAAAGTTTTAAAAAAATTTTAAAAAGTGAGACACAGTCAAAACATTTAACATAGCTTGAAATTCTTTCCAATCTCTTGAGTGTTCCAAAATGCTTTAGATTTCATTTAATTTCTTTCGTTTCATTTTAATGCATATGGATTTTAGTCTTTCATTCACCATAAACCTATGTGAAATCGCTGAATCAACATGCATGCATATCTTTAAAAATATTCGGAATAATCGTTTACAGCATTTGGCGTCCACTCCTGATTTGATTTTATGCTATAATTAGTCATCTGCTGCACAAATGCCTGGAAGTAACATTTCATTGCATATTCATTTATTAATTGTTATATTAACTTATTCATTTTCAATCATTTCATAACGTCTGCACTCAAGTTCCAGATGACTAATACTTTTACAATTCCTACAACAACACGAAAATTTTTTAAAACGCTTTGTACCGAATCTGACGATGCTTTCTTATAAGTAGTTGACAGTACACAAAATCTCGTCATTTGGTACAATTTAGAGAAAACCTACAGAGGAAACTATATATGAAAACATGAACAAGCGCTTCACTTGGCTACAGTTTTTAACTATTTTTTGAATCCACACCAGACTATTGTTTCAAATTTTGAGCTGCTATTATTTTCCTGTACACCAGATGCGCTAGCATGTCTTAACTAATAAGCCTAGGTACAGGGTAGCTAATAAGTTAACATACAGGGTGGGTAAATGAACTTCCCCAATAAATAGCATTCTACATCTGAAATGAATGCGGAGACTGCCGCAAAATTTGCCATGTGGTGGACTGATGTACACGATATGACCTCAATAATGTTTTTCAAACAGCTTGCACTAGGTGCCCCATTGTATGAAAATTACAGCAAATTTAATAATTGAAATTAAGTCGAAATGTATGAACAATTTCAGCATAATAGTTCAGAAACATTTATTAAGTAATTTGGCTCATTTCTTGAGATGAATTCATCAGTTTTCCAAGAAAAGCGCCAACAGGTCGCGTCCGCCGACCTAACAGTTCGGATTTTTCCGTGGTTTTCTCCGAAACTTTTCACAAATTCGGGTTACGTCCCCTTAGAAAGTGCCCCACGGAGGGCAATCCCACCCCCGGCCTAGATCCCTAATCTAGATAATTGGCCGTAACCCACATTTCCATTTCTATTTCCTGTGAGAAGTCACCTAGTGGTTATCTTTTGTACTAAACATTTTAAACACTTCCATAGGCGCATATCGTATAAAGTCCATTCAGCCAAATTTGGTTAAGATTTCAACCGTTTCAACTGCAGTGCTGTTCATAGAAGTTTATTATAACCATCGTGTGCATAACTGGATGTCTCCCGCAGTGGCCTAGTCGCTATGCTCGGTTCCCATAAGAACCCAAAAAGTGAAGCAGCACCAGCTAGGCCAGTGTTTGGGAGCATGGGAACCTCTCTCGGCAGGACTGCTGTGGAACCTTGCACACTTACGGGTTCGGGTGGTCGTAAAATCTGATCGGGACTCCAACGTCCCCCATGTTCAAACCACTCCTCTGGGGGATGCATAACCAGGTGCTAGGTCTCTCATCGGGTTCAAAATTAGGAAACTCCGAGCTGAATCGGTCATCCTCCTGCTGGAGCTCATTAAAATGGAAGACGCTCTCTTTCGCCAATCGCCGTCCTATATGGAGATCTAGTCCCGGTTGACAGAGGGCATTAATGACAGCAACAATAACAACAGCAATACCCGGAGGTATCGAACCAAAATTAAGAGACTAAAGCATTACTTTCTACAGGGCGAGTCTGAAAAAGTGTCCAAACGTTGATGGGGTGATAGAGCACATCTACACGAGCTTAGTCGTCTTAGAACATATGGGCGGAGCGCAAACGGCGAGCCGCTAGGTGGCGTTTCTAATGGTGTAAAAGGTTGGTGGGAACGCAAGCGGTGAGAAGTTGAAAGTTAATTTTCCACTGGCAGATTGAAAGAAATAACACAAGAAAGAGGGGAGATGCTTGAGAAAACATAGTATTGAGAGTAATGGAATTGGTGGACATGCTCAAAGAAATTGCTCCAAAGAACGTCTGCCAATTGCAATGCAAGCTTCATACCATCGGTATAGGGACTAACGCGCAATTTGCGAATACACCAGGCATTTTCCGCTAGATATACCCTTAATATAAACAGTGTCTGAGGATTTATTATTCGAACACAGAAATCTCTACATATATTTTGCAAATCATGGCCCCTTTCCATCATATCTTTATGAATTTAATAAATCACCAACAGCTAACTGTATCTGCAATAATTATGGAAATTCAGTCTAATATTTTACAGTATGTCCATTGTCCAAGAATGATTATATGAAGAGGTCTTCCTCCCAAAATGACGAAACTTAGACAAAATATATATTAAAGAACCATTTAACCATAGTTAACCATTATTTACTAAATAAAAATCATCATGGGGATATCAGAAATAGAAAATAACCAAGATAAATATATTCCCCCAATTTCAATAAGATTAACACATCCGGTAATTGACTATGATTCAGACTAAGCATATATATATATATATATATATATATATATATATACAATACTTGAAGTCACTGTTACAGAGATTATAAATAAATATTTATAATTCCCTATATCTAAATATGATGCGAAGAAATACATAAACAGCCAAAATGTATCCTTATGGCCGCGAACTTAGGTATACTGTTTTGAAAGAAACGCTATTTATACATTTCACCGCATTATAACCAATCAAATATTAAAAGTAGTTTCACAGGCAAAGAAAGATCAATTTCATATAAGAAATATTTTTAAGCGATATGAGGGTAGAAATCAATATCTTATTATTGGTTATGAAACTATTGCTGTTAATATTGCAGACAAACATCTGTGAACATCTAGATCTAGCGATAACGTGATGGAATACACAAGTAGAATTTATGGCAAAGAATTTAGGTTTCACAGTTTGAAAAAAGACACTATTTGCATTTAATCGCAGGACAATTCTGATGGAAATTTTTTTACGGACCATAAATACTTTTTTATGAAACATTTTCAAACGATATAAGGGTAATCGGAGTTTTAAGTCTTATTGCTAATTTTAAAATTGTAGTTATTCATTGGGACAAAAAAATAAATAAATACATACATATATATATATATATATATATATATATATATATATATATATTTCTTTTTCTTTACAGTATATAATAAACTTCAAAATATAAGATTTAGATTCGTACTAGAAAACTTCACCATCTTCAAAAATTTATGTTTTTGAATTTATCCTAATATATATGTATATATATAAATTACTCTAAAAATTTATTCTATTTATGTATTATTTTTGTCTACTCTAAATTTACAAATACTACATCGTTTGTTCTAATCGTAAAAATGGTTTTATTTTTCTCGACTTCAAAATTTATTAATCTATCCAATTTATTTTAAATTACACGTAAAAGAAAAGGTTTTTATCTTTTTATGTTTTTCAATGTTCCAAAATTTATTAATGTAAAAAAAAAAAAAAAATCCACATTTCATTTCTTCTGTTTGGTTCCTTATAAAATTTTGTTTTCTTTTTTCTGTTATAGTAAATGTAAAAATTGTAAAGAAAGAAATATAACTGAAAAAAATGTGAATGGTTCTACACAGTCCGTTGCCGGAATGGTGGCGTAGCTGGGTAGTAAAATCAATCCTTTGAGAGTGATATTTAAAGACTTAACCCTTTGAGGCGCAACCCTTTCCCAATGCTGTAAAAAGGGCAGCCGTTGCCACCGCTCGACTTAACGACCAGCAAGATGGCGGACGATCGAAACGTTCATCGCGTACCACAGATCTAGAGACCCTTTTTTGACGCAGCTGGCCGTGCGCGAGCACAGCCAGCTGTCGAGCACAGCCAGCGTTGAGTCGAGCGGTGGCAACGGTTGCCCTTTTTATAGCATTGTGCAATCTGTCCGGATGTTCTCGCGTTCTTCCATTTTTCAGCAGATGTCAGTGCTGTTAAAAAGAATCGTGACCATTTTTTGACGGGAAAGGACATGCTAAAAAGTAAAGGATTCTCGTGGAGCTAGGTCCCCGCAACTATTTTTATAAAAATCAAATCTACTCTTCGTGACTGGCAAAAGTCAGAACATCAGAGTTGGGTGTTCCCAGAGCGGGATCACTGCACCTTAAAGGGTTAAACTTAATAGGTAGGCTACTCTCAAAGGTAATATTGTAATGTTATAATATTACACCCTAAATATACCCCGAATATACATACCATTTATAACGCCACCTTTCGGCGTTCAAGTTTCCATGTTCAACGTCACCTAGCGGCTAGCCGTTTGCGTTCTGCCCATACATTCTCTGCCGAAACTTGCTCGCGTAGATGCGTTCTATCACCCCATTTAAGATTTGGCCACTTTTCAGACTCACCCTGTATACATAAAGGCCTTATTACACGGACAAAATTTAGAGCAATTTTGGGTTGCAGCAACCAGTTGCTGCAATGCATTCCCGCAAGAAGTCAGATGAGAACGCAGGATTGCCATAGTAAACAAACTCTCCTGCGTTCACAAAGGCCAGAGATTAGCCGAATTGGCGGTAGCTAGAGCATGTAATTATAAATAGCATATCGTTGGTTGTTTATACCCCGTGTCTATCTTCAGATCGGATTGTTATTTATTTTTTGTTTTCTTCAATCAAACCAATTTCCATGTTGATGTTCCATTTCACGGACATTTGTTTTCGCACACACTCAACCGTTTCACTACGAGCTGTATAGAGCTTTTCGACCTACGTCATTGCATGACGTCAGATCATAGCAACCAGCTTGGCAACACTTTCCTGTAGGACACACTAACCTTCGTTTGAGGACGGTGATTGGCGGAATACTCGTCTTTCTACCTCTAAATGTCCGAGCTGTCCTACAAAAAGTTGCTCTGACGTCATGTCAAAATGCTCTATGGCTGACGCTGACTCTTCCGCCATCTTGTGCCGTGACGTAGAAATAGGAAGCACTACGATTGGCTGGAATTCCAGCAACCTGCCATATTTTCGCCTTTGATCGAAAAAGTTGGAGTTGACTCTTCCCTGGGTAACGAGGGAAATTTCCAGGAAAGAGGTTTCTGTAACTGGTTGCAGCAAACAAATCGCACGAAAATTCCTTCGTGTATTCCTTCGTGTAACACTTAAAGGGGGCGGCTCTCGCGCACATCTCATTAATTACCTATTGAGAAAGTGATTAAGCAAATTCCATTTCATCTTCTAACAAAACATTTCCAAAGGAGAATCCTTTTAATTGAAAAACGGGGGGGAAAAGAAGAAAGAAAGAAAAAAAAATCATCCATTCATCAGTAACTTTTCATAAAACGGGAATAAAGATTTTTCCCTTTTTAATTCAAAGTGAAGCAAATTGAAAGGACGCGATGCCGAAAGCGCGGTATTCTTCCAAACCAAAATGCCCCCGCCCCCCACCCCCCCACTTTTTTCTTCTTTCCAAATAATTTTGGAGCACAACACAATGTTAAGCAGAAATGAATAATTTACTTTTAAAATCTTACGCTTTCGGTGTTGTTCAGAAGATGATTTATGACATCGTTTTGCATCCTTGATGTATTACTCCGCGCATCAGTTTGAAACAATTGAGCTATTGAATTGGGGGATTGTAAATGTGTGTGGAGAGTGTAGTTAAGCTGTTGAGAAGTACAGCGTTATATCTAGGATTTTGATTTTTTTTTATTATGGCTATTTCAATTTTGAATTTCCGAACATGTACCATGTAAGGAAAGTATTCTAATCATGAAAAAATTCGACTTCGAGATTTTGGTGTATTGACACGTTTTGAGGTCTTCTGAATTAATTTATGCTATTTTTATGAGAGGTATGTATGAATGTATGTATGTGTATATGTGTATGTGTGTTTGTGTGTATGTGAGTGAACACGATAGCTCCTAAAACGGCCATTCGATTGACCTCAAATTGGGTAGACCGGTACTGATTTTCGTGTGTATAAGACTTATAGTTTTTCTACAGGGCTGCGACAAGAATTTGTTATACATCATGCCCTATGGGGGGGGGGGATTCTTGAATGTGCGCTATCGTTTAAACGGTACATTCGATTGAGCTCAAATTGAAAAAAACTAAGAATTTTTTGTGCATTCTTCATCCATTAAAATTTATTTAAGTGTTTGTAATGATCTTAATCGTAAGTGTTCGGAAACTCGAGTGGAGTCACTCCAGATTTTGTATATTATTTGATAAAACTGCATGATGGGTATTTTGTTTGTGTTTACTATGACTCCTTGACGGGCGACAAGGTATGAACCAAGTACACCGCATTTTATTTTATTTATTTACATATTCATTATTTTATTTTATTTGTTTACATTTTATTTTATTTATTTACTAATTCATTATTTTATTTTATTGATTTACATTTTTTTATTTACATTTTATTTATTTACATATTTTATTTATTTACATGTCCCAAAAATAATGACTTAGGCTTTTGTTCCTTACATATTGATTATACGCACGTGCAATAAATTACAAAGATATGGTAAGATGGCCTAAAAAGATACCCTTACGGAAGAATTTGCCTAAATAACATTAATTTTTGAGCTTACAAAGCACCTGGTACCCTATGTTGAACAAATACTTTAATTATTCCTATACGTCTCTAAAATACTAGAATAGAAATCTGTCGGTTTCTAAAAGTATTCAAACATAGACAGCAACGATATAATTAAGGCTGTTGCGTGCAGAAGCACTTAATGTTCATATTATTGCCAAAACTGATTGAAATTTAAACAGTTATCTTTAGAATGGGGTTTTGTTTATTTTAGAAAATTAATAAAATATAGTTAGCAAAAAGTTTTGACTCGGAAAAAAGTTACTGTGTGTTTGAGTACGTCCTATCAAGAAATGATTTGAATACTACAATTTCAAAATAAATACTAAAAATGTAGAGCTAAGGCCTACAGTCCTGCATACAAAACTGAAATAAAAAGTAATTTTCTAGCAAAATATTAGGTAATTATTTTTTAACTATTTTTCCCAGTTAATAATCACTAAGATTATCAGATATATTTATTTTAGACACAGAAAAAAAAATCTGGAGTGACTCCACTCGACTTTCCGAACACTTACGATTAAGATCATTACCAAGCATTTAAATAAATTTTAATCGATGAATAATTCAAACGTATATACCAAATTGAAACTCAATCGAATGCACCGTTTAAACGCTTGCGTACTTTCAAGAATTTCTCCCCATATGCCATTATGTCATAATATAAAAGAAATTTTTGTCATAGCCCTGTAGAAAAGCTATAAGTCTTATAGACACCAAAATCAATACCGGTCTTAAGATGGTGATTTATAACATATATACCCAATTTCAGATCAGTCGAAGCTACCGTTTAAACGTTAGCGCACTTTCAAGAATTTCTCCCCATATGCCATTATGCCATAATATAAAAGAAATTTTTGTCGTAGCCCTGTATAAAAACTATAAGTCTTATACACACCAAAATCAATACCAATCTTAAGATGGTGATTTATAACATATATACCCAATTTCAGCTCAATCGAAGGTACCATTTGAACGCTAGCGCATTTTCAAGAATTTCCCCCCCGATAGGCCATAATGTAAGAGAAATATTTGTCGTAGCCCTGTAGAAAAACTATAAGTCCTATACACACCAAAATCAATACGGGAACATATATACCCAATTTGAGCTCAATCGAATCTACCGTTTAAACGCTAGCGCACTTTCAAGAATTTCCCCCCATAGGACATAATGTAAGAGAAATCTTTGTCGTAGCCCTGTAGAAAAACTATAAGTCCTATACACACCAAAATCAATACCGGTCTTGCGACGGTTGTTTATAACATATATACCCAATTTGAGCTCAATCGAATCTACCGTTTAAACGCTAGCGCACTTTCATGAAATTCCTCCCATAGGCCATAATGTAAAAGAAATCTTTGTCGTAGCCCTGTAGAAAAACTATAAGTCCTATACACACCCAAATCAATACCGGTCTTGCGACGGTGGTTTATGACATATATATCCAATTTGAGCTCAATCGAATGCTCCGTTCAGGAGCTATCGTGTTCACTCACATACACACAAACACACATACACACACACATACACACATACATACATACATCTCGTAAAAATAGCATAAATGGATTCAGAAGCCCTCAAAACGTGTAAAAACACCAAAATCTCGAAGTCGAATTTTTTCATGATTACAATACTTTCCTTACATGGTACATGTTCGGAAAGTAAAAATGGAGCCTCGTAGGGTTAAATATAACTTCGGCATTTTTCTAGTATGTTTTACACCCTATTTTGCATTATAAATGTATTTCGCTAATTTTTTCAACCCACATTGAGTAATTAAAAAAAAAACAGAATTTTGAAAAAGTGTCTGCAAAGCATCATTTTACCCTCAACTAAAGGGCAAAATGACCTTTCGTTTAAAAATAATCGTAATTTGTTTTATCGGCAAAATAAAAAAGATGTAAAAGAGTTTTTGACTATACATAATGAAATAAAATAAGTTTTACAATCAGATTACGCTCATAATTTATTTTATGAAAATTTTAATATAAAAATGTGTCGCAACCAATAAAATAGAATATTTGAAATATATAATTAAAAAATTATGGCCTATAATAAACGTAGAAAAAAAATAATTCACTTTTCCGCTCTTCGCAAACTCTTATTATTTGAGCACATATCCCAAAAATGCCCAAAAGTTTTTTTTCCTTTTTTTTTAAGGTTAAAAATATCTTTAACCCTTTGAGGCGCAACCTTCCACAAACCTGATCAAAGGGCACAGCCAGCTGCGTCAAAAAAGGGTCTCTAGATCCGTGGCACGCGATGAATGTTTCGATCGTCCGCCATCTTGCTGGTAGTTAAGTCGAGCGATGGCAACGGCTGCCCTTTTTTCAGCACTATGCAATCTATCCAGCTGTTCTCGCATTCTCCCGTTTTTCAGCAGATGTCAGTGCTGTTAAAAATAATCGTGACCATTTTTTTACGAGAAATGACGTGCTAAAAAGTAAAGAATTCTCGTGGAGCTATGTCCCCCGCAACTATTTTTATAGAAAGCCAATCTATTTTTCGTGACTGGCAACAGTCAAAACGTCAGAGTTTGGTGTTCCCAGAGCGGGAACACTGCGCGTTAAGGGGTTAAAATCTAATGAGTGTCAAAACTCTTACCTATGTAGTGTGGATAATCTTAGCTCACTTTCAACATGCAAATCGATCTGTCGATCATGCAAATCAACATGCAAATAGATCTGTCGATCATGCAAATCAACATGCAAATAGATCTGTCGATTTGCCAATAGAGCAAATCGATTATATCTTGGTTTGGTTTGTTTGATGAAGGTAAAGCTATACACGAGGGCTATCTACCAAATGAATGGGTATGACTTGGACAGAGGGATATTAACGCGTATTCACGTTACACCTGGAAAAACCGCTCAAAACTCCAGACCATTAGACCGATAGTCGCATTGTAGGCCAGAATTCTGGACCATTACACTTCAGCCGTCTACCTATGCTCAGTATCTTATTCACAAGGGCAAATATAGGCAGTTTTTCTGTTATTTATATATGAAATTTATGTGAGTGCTGTGCACACATCAATCTTATTAACTTCCATTTCAAAAAGAGTTCTATTGCCTAAGTTCTACTGCCCTGCTTTATTAATTTCCCGTTCTTTGTACAGATGCGCAAAATAAAATAAAAATGAAATCCACCGAATTTCCCATCATTTTCTTTTACTTTCAAACAGTTATTAAAATAGAAAGATTAAAAATATGATTATGATCAAAAAGATTGCGATTGTTGATGATTTTTTTTACGATGCGTAGATTCGAAATTCTAGCAAATATTTCTACCATTTTGTTCTTAAGCTCTGAATAGAAATACAAGTGCCTCAATTCGTGTGCGAGCACTTCACACGTTACAACTACCAATTACATAATTAATTACTATTTATATTAATGAATGACGGAATCAACGCCTAATTAAAACAAATAAAAACGCATTTTCAATTAGATTTCGCAAATTCATCTCACGCTCTAGACACAACGCACATGCATAAAATACTGCAGATGAAATTAATTTTTAATTAATTACAGATTCAAGCAACAGCCAAAAAAAAAAACAAAAAATACTCAAGAAACAAGATTTTCCCCTCTATGCACGTCGGGATTAGTTATTTAATAATACTTGTTGAAAATTATAATTCGCAGAACAAGCAGCAATTAAACTGAAAGTAAGTAATTAACTAAACGCTCCTCTGCATTTCATCGCTAGACAAATACTGAAAATTCTGTATCTGAACTCATTACGTGGTTAACTAAATTTTGGGTTTTTAACAAAGCAAACAAGAGGGAAAAAGTGCGCAAATACACATTAATGCTTTTGCCAGTTCTCCCAGATCAATAAATTCAAAAATCTTCAGGAATTCATTATTTTAATGGATTGATTCTGAATTCTCTATCAAGGAGAAAGAAAGGAATAAAAGTCCATTACACAATGTTTCTAATCTGTTTTTAATGAATATTAGATTGAAATTGCTTTAAAACGGAAAATTCTTGATTTGATTTGATTGCAAGGAGCATAACGCAGATGCGCGTTTTTAATGATGGATGCTAAAATAATCATTAGCTTGATTCTTATAGTTAGTGAAATTCACGAAACTATTTCCCAGGGTTGATGATTCTTTTTTTTTTCACTTTCCCAACCAGCGAAATTAGCGAGCTTGTTTTCTTAAAGACAAACGAAATTATTAGAATTGAATGAGAACTAGTAATTAGTTTATTAATATTACGAATATTTATAAACTCGGAGGAGTGTTTTCGTTTTAATATATCGTTATTTTAATTTCGGATTTAATGTAAAAAAATGTTATGTTTTACCAACAACACTCATAAATTTAACATGTCACACAGTTTGTAGGTGACGTGTTAAATTTATAAATGTTTTTGGTAAAACATAACATTTTCACATGTCGCAGAGTTTGTTGCTCTCGTGTCCGTTTGTAGACGAATGTATTATCCATAAATGCCCCTAAAAGTGCCATTGACCGTAATGTATTAGATATCTTTTGAGTGTTCCTGCAGCAGAACTATAAATGATAAAGACACTTCTTTTAATGGAAAAATTCATTTTGTAACTCTTAACAGCATATATCATTTCTGAGCCGTTTGAAATAGCCTAATACCTCTAAAAATCGCTTTGATGAATTTCGGCCCATAGAGCGTAATGTATTTCGAATGTTTTGGGTGGTCCTGTCGAATGGAACCGAAAGGGGAGGTGGACAACTAGATGTTACAACAATCCTAAGTATAAAGTTTCGACATTCAACGCCTAATAGTTTTTGAGATATGCGAGTTTAATAAATTTCGGCCCATAGAGCGTAATGTATTTCGAATGTTTTGGGCGGTCCTGTGCATAAACTATCCATTCGATTGAGACCAAAAGGGGAGGCGCACAACTAAAACAACACAAAATGCAAGAATATAGATTGAAAACTAAAGAAAACCCTACCCAAGTCCCTAAAATCAACAAAAATTGAAAAGTGACTCGACGCGCTCGCGTAGACAAAAAACCCGTGATTGAAAGAAATAGCACTCTCAAGTGCTAATAATCTTTAGAAAGTACAAAGGTCCAATACTCATGAGTGGAGTTGAAACACTCTATGGTACTGAAAGTAAATCTTTCATTACAGCATTAATTAATGATAATTTAATATCTAATTACCCATAAGTACGTGTTTGATGTTAATAATTCTTCTCAGTTGAAAAATTCTATCGAAATCCATTTATCAAAACAACTTAATGCAAGAACAAAAACAAACAAGGAAATTTACCGTTTTCTTATGAAAATTCTGAAAATTATGACATGTTTCTTTTCTTAAACAGAAAATTAACAATTCAAGCTATATTTTGCTTATGCTGCCTTTACTTACCTTAGGTTATTTCTCTTACGATTGTAGATTCCATTACTTATTTATCTTAAGTTGCTTATCTAACATGTCTTATTATTGAGGACCAGAAAATATTTCTAACATATCACAAAAATCTGCTTAACAAAGGCTTATGTAAGTCATATTTTACCGTATTTACAAAAATATCCTTAAAATCTTGATAATTTATTTTGCGTATGAAATATAGGTCGTAAAAATGTTTGGAGAATATCTATTTCTTTTTTCTGTTAAGCAAACAAACAGAAGCATTACTTCATATCATGATCCGATATAGGACACTAACTTTTATTATTTCGTAGCTGCCAGTGTGCAAACAAACAAATAAAACTCCTTTCCGCAAAAATCACATTTTATTCTGAAGAAACCAGTGTGCAATCAGCAAAGAAAGATATATCCTACAGAAACGGTATACTATATTATCTGATATGTATGTATCTGTTGGTAAAACATAGAATAAACTAGGGTATTCTAGACTATATATTAAAGCATGACGTGCAGTCGTTGGTATTTCGAATGTACGGGTGTCCCAAAAAAAAGTGGTATCAATCTTTAATTCTTTATCTATTAGAGATAAAGGGGCAATTTAAATTTAAAAAATTCAAAATGATTAGACTACGTTAAGAAATAATTTTCAAAAAGTTACACTATTTAAATTTGTATACAACCCCGTACAAAAAAATTCCCAATAAGTAAAATGCGCTTCATACACTAATGAGGTGATGCATGAAATTTCGGAGCCTTTCATTATAAAACGCCTCGGAGATATCTATAAACAAAGATGATCGGGGGCCATTCATACATTTGAATGCAAACGTTTATTGATAGAATGGAAAACAGCAAATTTTTGTGCGGCTCCTGTAATGCGTCATTCGACGAGATTTTTTCCCATCCAGATAGCCATTGAAAAGTGGTTTAAGTCAGCATATATTTATCTTCATGTCTCCGACATATTTTAGAACCTAATTCTCAAAATTTGTACATCACCCCATTAGTGTATGGGACACATTTTACTAATTGGGAGTTTTTGTACCGGGGTCGTATACAAATTCAAAAAGAGTCACTTTTTGAAAATTCACGACAAGAACTTTTTCTTAACGTATTGTTTTTTCCAGCCTTATTTTAAGCATTTTTTGAAATTTACATTGCTTACTTAACTCTATTAGATAAAGAATTAGTAAGTGTTACCATATTTTTAAGGACATCATGTATAGCAGAATATAGTTTGAAATTGTTAATAACATGAGGAAGCTGGCTGTGCGGCACAGCCAGCTGCGTCAAAAAAGCGTCTCTAGATCTGTGGCACGCGATGAACGTTTCGATCGTCCGCCCTCTTGCTGGTAGTTAAGTCGAGCGATGGCAACGGCGGCCCTTTTTTCAGCACTGGGCAATCTATCCACCTGTTCTCGCATTCTTCCATTTTTCAGCAGATGCCAGTGCTGTTAGAAACATTTGTGGCAATTTTTATACGGGAAATGACGTGCTAAAAAAGTAAAGGATTCTCGTGGAGCTATGTCACCCGCAACTATTTTCATAGAAATCAAATCTATTCTTCGTGACTGGCAATAGTCAAAATATCAGAGTTTGGTGTTCGCAGAGCGGGAACACTGCGCGTTAAAGGGTTAACTGCCTTAAGTGAATAATGATAAAAGTTCAAATTTCTTACGCAATGGAAAATCACGAAAATATATTACGATTCAGCAAATGAAAAAAAAAAATTTTTTTAATGAAAACATTCAGAGCGGTGGTTCATTCTTTAAACCAACAATTTCAGAAAATTTTACAAAAGTTTCATAACATTACAATCACCAGCTTTTCTTCTTTGGATAAAGCAATATTTAAAAGGTCTCGTATTGGGAGAAAGCATAAAACAAGGGGTAGGTGTGGGCAAAATCTGGTGGCAGCGTAAAACGGTGTTTTTCATTTCCCCGCTTATCAAGTGCTGCCATCTATATGCCATTGCCATAGGTAGTGCATAGCGTGTCTATTTTTCATTTCCATGTGGGATACTGCTTGCAGAGTGACAGACAGTTACGCTCCTAGGATTTATTACCTTTTTTCATTACCCTTATCTAGTAAATGTAATGTTAGAATACTTTTTTGTTAGGTTCGCATGCAGATACTAACGTGACAGTTTACACTTACTTAAAGTGGTGTTTAAGTAAATTGCATGAAAAAGTAATACTACATTCAGTGTGATTTCTTAGTTAGGCCTAGTGGTTTTGAATGACTGTTTAAGGGGCAAAATGGGGTAGCTCAAGTTGAGGCAAACTGGGATACTACCCTAACATCGCAAAACATCGCAACGCAAAAACGTCAGATGTCGGGCAGCTCACAAGCTAAAAGACGTCAAATTGCTACTCTACCAATGACGACACATCGTATATGACACTTTATGATGATCGTATATTTGGACGACAGCCAGCTGTCGTCCAAAAAGGGTCTCTAGATTTGTGGCACGCGATGAACGTTTCGATCGTCGCCATCTTGCTTGTAGTTAAGTCGAGCGATGGCAACGGCTGCCCTTTTTTCAGCATTGGGCTATCTATCCAGCTGTTCTCGCATTCTTCCATTTCTCAGCAGATGTCAGTGCTGTTAAAAATAATCGTGACCATTTTTTGTACGGGAAATGACGTGCTAAAAAGTAAAGGATACTCGTGGAGCAATGTCACCCGCAACTATTTTTATAGAAATCAAATCTGTTCTTCGTGACTGGCAACAGTCAAAATGTCAGAGTTTGGTGTTCCCAGAGCGAGAACACTGCGCGTTAAAGGGTTAAGTGCCTTATTTGAATAATGACGGCACATCGTCAGACAGTGATCCAGATGATGCAGATGTTACATGCTAGTACTGTAGTGACATATATGCAACATAAGTACAAGGAAAAGGGCGGATGAAGTGCAGCGCATGTAACAAATGGAATGTAACATCAATTGTGCGCTAGTGTTGACGTGGATGATGATATAATTTTACATGTGAAGTGTGTACTATGTAAACTGTGTGCTATTTGAGCTGTATCTATACCCCATTTTGTCCTATTCTATAGGGCATCTATGTAGGCGATCTACTAAGACACCCTTAAATATGCAGCGTATTTCAAGTTTCAATACTGCAGAATAACAACTAAGATTGTAAAATTGAAATACATATTACTTATTTCATTTATTTGTATTTCTCACAGAGTTTTTGGCCAGAATAAACCTTAAATACCCCATTTTGACAATCTTCCCCTACTGAAACTTGTCTTGTAATGACTAATATTTAATTCTTGCAAATCAAGAAAGATAGCCGTAAAACTTTAACTCACTTAGAAAGCCAAAACTTCAAGCTTCAATATAAATTTTAAAAAAATTGAGTTTCGCCGTTTTTGTTCAGGAGGACTGTAATGTTCACTACATCTCTATTTTAAAACAAAGAAAAATCTTAAATTGTTTCGCAAATAATATTTTTATAAAACATTTTTGATAAATAAATTTTTGAAAAGTCGTCACCCTTATCTTTCGCAGGAGACACTTGAACACTTGCTAGCGAAACACATCAAAAAGAAGTCACAGAATCAAATATCAGCGAACTGATAAAACTGTCAGAAAGACTTTAGTCAGAAATTTTCGCCTAAGAAACCAAGCGATAAGATGCGTTTTACTGGCATGCACGAATTTGTATTTGTCAGTCAATCAAAATGATATATGGCTGGTCTTCTGTTGCGAAGTCACACTTTAGCTCTTGTCAACGATATATTCAAAACTTTTATGAACGATCGATCAGTTATTCAGCAGAGAATAATTTCGTAACGATCTCTATTTTTTTTTAATTAATTCTTCTGACGAGTTTAAAACGGATATCAATTTTTTTTTTTCAAAACAAACGTCTGCTGGAACAAATTTTAAGCAAAAGATACATTGTGATATTAAAGCCCCGTTTTCTATTTTAATGACTTTTGCATTATAAATAAAAGCCTAGAAGTGTAACAATTCCGGGTTGTACCACTCCTGCGCAAAAATTTTACCGCCATTACTCCGAAACAATAAAAACTTTGTGCCAAAAAGACACAACGAAATTCACGCAGTAGGGGCAATTGGCTCGGCATACAGAAAAAAAAATCTGCGCTCCTTTAAAAATCCAAAAAATCCACCCTTTCCCTGATTTTTAAGCGATTTTTCGTAATTATTGGGTTACTGAAATTGAAGATTGAGTTTTCACAAGACCAATAAATAAACGTTGTACTATACAGGGTGTCCAGCCTTAATGTGACCCAATAGCTGATTCCCGAACCGTTCGGTTTAGATATCCACTTCCAATTTAAAAAATGTTTTAAAAAGGGTAAAGAATGTTTTTAAGTGCTTTTCGAACCAAAAAACCCATTTAGAAAAAAATGACAAAAATTAAATTTTTTTACGGTCCCCAGGTCCTATCGCTTATATTTAGGAAAAGATGCAGTACAAAAAAACAAAGTAAACACAAAAAGTTTCATTTTATTACGATAAAAACTGACCAAGGTATGGAACTTTGAAAATCATACATTTCATCCATTTTCTCGGCCAATTTCAAGAAGCTAGTAAGGGATCGTCTCCAAAGTGAAATTAATTGGAACTCTGCCAGGAAACTTTCGCTCTTGCACGTCACTCTTATGTAAATCGTTTTTAAATTTATAAGTACATACATTACGTTAATATTACAATTATTGAGTACTTAAGAAACAAAATTTATTCTGTGTACGTGTAAAACATAGATAAAATAAAATATTTTGGACGAAGAAAACTTTTCAAAAGCAGTTCCAAAAAAATAGACTTATTTGCCTGCGGCTTCAGACTGATTTGCTGCGATACTGATCATGGCGAACGTTAAAAATCTGTTGTGTAGTCGCTTGCAATTGCATACAGCCGTATTCTAATATTACGAATTCTAGTATGGGAGAACGAGATGTATACAACTGGTCTCCAGGCATTAGCTCCTGCGCCAGGACTGGACGATAAGGAAATGCACCGTACGTATGTAATATGTTCCACACCGTCGATTTTGAGTAGGAACAAGCCTTGCTAATATCCTGGACACTACTTTCAAGATGCGCCAGGGCATATCCTAGAACATCCTCAGCGGGTATCCGCAAGCTTGAAGGTGTGGCACGAGACAAGGGAATAAGTCTATGACAACTCCCAGTTCTATACAAGCGTTGAACAGCAAGGGCAATTGTACAATAAGATAGATGTCTTCGAATGGAAAATTTAATCTCATAAAGTCTTGCCGCCTCTCTCTTATTTCGATTACACTGCCCATACAACAGTACCATTTCGCAGTATTCTTCATTTGTATACATCTCGTTCTCCTGTACTAGAATTCGTAATATTAGAATACGACTGTATGCAATTGCAATCGACTGCACAACAGATTTTTAACGTTTGCCATGATCAGTACCGCAGCAAATCAGTCTGAAGCCGCAGGCAAATAAGTCTAAGTTTTTGGAACTGCTTTTGAAAAGTTTTCTTCGTCCAAATTTTTTTATTTTATCTATGTTTTACACGTACACAGAATAAATTTTGTTTCTTAAGTACTCAGTTATTGTAATATTAACGTAATGTGTGTACTTTTAAATTTAAAAACGATTTACATAAGAGTGACGTGCAAGAGCGAATGTTTCCTGGCAGAGTTCCAATTAATTTCACTTTGGAGACGGTCCCTTACTAGCTTTTTGAAATTGGCCGAGAAAATGGATGAAATGTATGATTTTCAAAGTTCCATAACTTGGTCAGTTTTTATCGTAATAAAATGAAACTTTTTGTGTTTACTTTGTTTTTGTGTACTGCATCTTTTCCTAAATATAAGTGATAGGACCTGGTGACCGTATAAAAATTTAATTTTTGTAATTTTTTTCTAAATGGGTTTTTTGGTTCGAAAAGCACGTAAAAACATTCTTTACCTTTTTTAAAACATTTTTCAAATTTTAAGTGCATATCTAAACCGAATGGTTCGGGAATTAGCTATTGGGTCACATTAAGGCTGGACACCCTGTATATCTATGTAAAAATGGCTCGCATAACTAAAAAACTATTATACGTAGAATGTTGAAATTTTACGTTTGGGAATGTTGTTACATCCAGTGTTGTACTTCCCATTTTGATTGCAACCGACTGAGTAGTTTCTTTACAAGGTCACCAAAAATAGTTTCAATGCATTAAAGTGACAGCTTCAATATATTATGGTCATACAAGTTTATAGACGGTCATTTTTTTAGGTCTTCGCCAACTGACGTCAATCTTAGTGAATTTCGTCCAAGAGTATTCAAATTTGACTTCAAAATAAGTTTTTAAAGCAGAACACAGCTTGGTGATAGCTTCTATATTTTGCCCGGAAATCTCCAAACTAGTACTGAAATTTCATATCTCAGATTCAAATAAAATAATTTTGAATGAAGTGCATCAAAAATTTATTTATACGTTCCATCCAAAGGCCTTATAATACATTAATGTCTACGGCCAGCTTCAAATACATGGAAAGTCTATGGACGGCCACTGTTCGGACCTTACCCAAAATCTTGCCTACTGTAGCCAAACCTGGAGAGTTTGGGTGAAATATCGCCAAATTTGACACCAAAAGTAAGTTTCTAAAATTGAATCCAGCTTGGAAATATCTCTTTGATTTGGAGAGAAATCGCCAAACATTAATAATGTTACGAATTTTCGGGGCAACCCGCTGCTCTGTGGCTTAAAATGGTTTAAAATTCGTATTCTACGCTTCAAGAAGATAAATTTTGCTTTTTGTTGCATCAAAATCGGCCAATTAGAACCGGAGATATGGAGGTTTCGGTTTGCCATTGTTTTTCAATGGAGGTTCTAGAAAACTCGAGAAATATTGGTCCTAGAGCTTAGATCTCTTCACTCTTGAGAACTTATTTTTGGCGCCCAATTTGGCGATATTTCGCCAAAAGTCGCGATTTTTTGGTCATTTGGGGCGTTTTTCCCAATGGGGCCTGGAAGTTGTTTTTCCTGCATTAAAAACGCATAATAACCTAACATTTATCTTCTATGACATAATCAAAATTCACGCTTTATGTAGAACCCTCGAGAAATTGACTTTTCTGGAAACTTCTTGTACCTCCTGCGTCGGCTATTTATAGAAGCGCGCGTCGCCCCGACAGTGTTCAGTGCGAGTTGAACGCCCAATGTGTGAGGAGCTCTCAGTACGCTTGTTTTGTGTGAATTGATAGTGCTATAGAAGCTGTGTTTTAGCTTGCTTTGTGAAGCTGTTTTTAAAGTGCTGTGTGTAAATTCTTCATTGCTGTGTCTTAAGGGATAGTGCACTATATCCCTTGAATATTTCCACGGAATTTTTGCCTGTGAAAGTGACTTATTTTGTGTGAGAAATACAGCATTTGTGAGAGCTTCTGATCCAAGCGGATTCTTAAAAGCACGTTACTGCTAGATTGTGCTTGTGAATTGTGTACAGCTGATTGTTCTACGAAGTTCTAGAAGCAATAAAGTTCGTGTTCCATCCTGACAAGTGACTTTTTACTTGAACTTTTTACACCAACAAGACTTTAGAACGACGAACCCCAGGAGTAGCAGAGTAATTCCGCAACAATATTACTGTTTCGCCGTATTTCGATTTCAAATTAAAGCAATTTGGATGAAGTGCATAAAAAATGCATGTAATTTAATAGACGTACACTATTAGGCGTAGGATGTTAAAATTTTAAAAAAAAGTCATATGGTGTCAACATTATTTTTATTTTTTAACTTGCACGAAGAAGTTAAAACGGTATCTTATCTTGTCCATGTTAGTTCACTAAGGACATAATACTAAAGTCTCGTCATGTCTATTCATTTGTATTTTGTGTGATGAATAAAATTTGCAAAAGTCGTCTTTGCTTATCTCTTTCTTACAGGAGACAGTGAGCAGTTATCACGCAACAAAACAATGTCAAAGAATTAAAAATTGCTGAACTGATAAAAATGTCAGGATGACTTTTGACGGAAAACGTTTCTTAAAGCAACAAATAGATGAGACAGATTGTAATGCCATGAATAAATTTGTATTTGTCATCCAGATAAAATGATGTATGGGAGACGTTTTGTTTTTAAAGTCACACTTACGTGCTTGCCATTGATGCATCCTCAATTTCCAAGAAAGATTGTTTATCTAAAACCAGCAGAGAACAATTTATCAAGGAATTTTTTTTTTTAATTTTTATTTTGCAATTTTATTTTTCTTCGTTTAAGACAGTGTTTGAAAAAAATTGTTAAGCCTTCGGACATAAACATTATATTTAGGTCATCCAAAAGTAAAAATATTATTTATAAATAGATAGTTTATTTACTAAACCTAATTTTATACAGATATCTCTTTCAGTTACTCTATATCAATCGGAATCCTTGATTTATTCTTATTATATTTGAATATTTTGTAAAATAGTGCTGTATTTAGTGACTATCTCCATCTCATTGAAAGACTGATTTCTAAACACTATTTAATGTGATCCTTCATCTCAATTTGCCTTGTTCCATGGTGTAATCATTTTGTTTTGCTCTGTTTATTTCCTTTTTTTACCCCACTTGGGGTATATATATGTATATATATATATATATATATATATATATGTAGCAATAGCGTCGGGCATATTCTGTCTATACTTCATACACAGGTCTGTAAGAAGCAATTTTTTAAATAAATAATTGAGGACAGTTGCCGACAAGGCACTGGGCCCTTACTAAGGCCGTGAAGTGTAACCACTCTATTTCGGAGACACCGAGTAGGCGGGGCCAGCCTTACCCTCTATGAAAGAACGGATGAAAGAACAGCCAAGCCCAAACTGGAAGTTGAACCCGTTCCCATAGTCCTAGTGTGTGGTGTGGTAACCACCGTATAACACGCGAAGTCTGGAAGAAATATCTCTCATGCAAAAAAAAAATTAATTAATAAAAAAGTAATTATTAAAACGAATTAATTAACTAATTAATCATTAATAATAATACTCTGTATAATTTAAAATATAATCAATATTAATTAATTAATACATAATTAATAATTAATTAATTAAAAATAAATAAATAAAGGTGCGGATTGTAAGAAAAGAAAAGGACTAACGGTTAGCTTAAAAAAAAATTGATAAATATTTAGCCTGATGGAATTTCAAAAGAAAATTACTTAAATAAGATCCTTTTTACTATACTTCTTTTTCAAAACCGACTATAAAGATTTATTAAGCAGATTTAGATTCCTAACGTCTTACACATTTGAAAAATTTGCACTCGTGAATCTTTAATGGTTATGAAATTCCTGTATGTTTCTAAACGAAAAATGTAGGGCACATACAATAGATAAATTATGCATAAATAGTTCATTTAAGTCCCTAAAGGTTTCAAATGAACAGCAAACGATACGAAGTATTGTATTCATCTTCATCCAGTTCTTAGCTATATTTAAAGTTGCAAGTATCTAGATTATTAGGGAGCTTAAAATCGATTTAAAAATATGTACCGAACAGACAAACGGATGGAAAAAAAGTAAGTTAATAAAAACATGGCAAAAAGATTAAAATTCCGACCTGAAAAAAAAGTAGAAAAAATTCAAAATATGGCTTAATTTTTGTAAATGTAGAAGACCTTGTGCGTTACTGGAGTATAACCTTCGAGATTATGAAGGCCCAGTCCGTTAATAAAGTGTCACCTCTATGATTATGAAGGCCATGTTCGTTTCTAAGTGTGATTTCTGTGACTATGCCAGTCCAGTCAATTACTGATGTGAGATTTCTGTATGATTCACTTATCCGTAATGAACTGTGACCTGTGTGATAATGAAGGTCATAATCGTTATTAAAGTGTGATTTCGGTGACTGTGATACAGTTCATTACTAAAGTGTGATTTCTGTGGCTGTGATACAGTTCATTACCAAAGTGTGACTACTGTGACTATTAAGGCGCAGTCTTTTACTAAAGGGTGAATTCTGTGACTATGAAGGCCCTAACCTGTGCATTAACACAGTTCACGATTCGCGGTTATGATCAACATAAGACGTGTAATGCAGGTCGTAGAGATAGCACTAATTATGCATACATTAAAACTGTAAACAATTTTCCTCTATTTGCTGTCAAAAACTAAAGACACTTCACGAGCCCCTTAAAATTAATTAATTACATCGAACAGCAAGTTTATTCACTATTGTTTCCATGTCTTTTGATCTAATTTAAAAGAGTGCTATGATTGTGTTAAAAAAAAGTGGCATATATCACCTTCAGATATTAAAATCTAATTAACAGCTCCCAATAGGGTACTTTTCAACCTTTAAATTGATTAGCATCCATTCTTAATTGCTTAAATTGATATTTCATCATCATTTAAAATTCATTAAAAGCTACCGCAAACATTCGGAGTATCTTTTTCTGTAAACTCATTAATGGGAAATAAATTTCCACATTTTAAATGGTCACTTATTTAGCGTACGAACGTCAATAATAACCAATTAGCTCTCTCGCTGTTTTCTGTTTCCTAGAGCAGTTCGTGAATTTGCTTTAAAATACTTGTTCTGTAAGCTGTTAAGGTACGTATGTATCTTTAAAAAAAATCGATATTTTACGGGCATTTTTTATAATTATGATGATTAGATCTAAAGATACGTCTCAATAAACTGATTTGATCTTTTAATCAGCAACTTATACTAAGTAAACAATGCTTTTTTTGTTTTTAAACTGTCCTGAAATCATTTAGCGTAAGTTTAGTTTCCATATCAGTATAAGAAATAGGGGTATCCACATACGACCTGCAGGCCATAGTCTGGCCTAGGGATTGATGCGAGGTGACAAGAAATAATAATCGACGACGAAACAATAATTTATTAGTACTGTATAGGTTTTAAATAAATCGGCGAACAATATTTTATCATTACTGTATAGGTTTTTTTTTTGCGGAACGAGACAGACGATTTTATCATTACTGTATAGGGTTTTGCGAGTCGAGACACTGCTTGTCAGCTGTTTTGCGACACAAGATAGACAATTTTATCATTGCTATATAAGGTTTTGAGAGTCGAGACAAGGCTTTGAAGCTGTTTTGCGTGAAGAGACAGACAATTTTATCATTACTATATGGTGTTTTTGCATAACGAGATAATGCTATGCAGCTATTTTGCAAGACGAGACTGATAATTTTATAACAGACTATATAAGGTTTTTGTGAGAAGGGACAAGGCTTTGAAGCTGTTTTGCGTGAAGAGACAGACAATTTTATCATTACTATATGGTGTTTTTGCATAACGAGATAATGCTATGCAGCTATTTTGCAAGACGAGACTGATAATTTTATAACAGACTATATAAGGTTTTTGTGAGAAGGGACAAGGCTTTGAAGCTGTTTTGCGTGAAGAGACAGACAATTTTATCATTACTATATGGTGTTTTTGCATAACGAGATAATGCTATGCAGCTATTTTGCAAGACGAGACTGATAATTTTATAACAGACTATATAAGGTTTTTGTGAGAAGGGACAAGGCTTTGAAGCTGTTTTGCGTGAAGAGACAGACAATTTTATCATTACTATATGGTGTTTTTGCATAACGAGATAATGCTATGCAGCTATTTTGCAAGACGAGACTGATAATTTTATAACAGACTATATAAGGTTTTTGTGAGAAGGGACAAGGCTTTGAAGCTGTTTTGCGTGAAGAGACAGACAATTTTATCATTACTATATGGTGTTTTTGCATAACGAGATAATGCTATGCAGCTATTTTGCAAGACGAGACAGACAATTTTATAACAGACAGACTATATAAGGTTTTTGCGAGAAGGGACAATGCTCTGCAGATGTTTTGCGAGACAGACGATTTTATCATTTATAGTATTTTTGCTTTGCGAGGCTGAAAAATGGAAGAATGCGAGAACAGCTGGATAGATTGCCCAATGCTGAAAAAAGGGCAGCCGTTGCCATCGCTCGACTTAATGACCAGCAAGATGGCGGACGATCGAAACGTTCATCACGTGCCACAGACCTAGAGACCCTTTTTTCACGACAGCTGGCTGTGCCACATAGCCAGCTGCGTCAAAAAAAGGGCCTCTAGATCTGTGGCACGCGATGAACGTTTCGATCGTCCGACATCTTGCTGGTCATTAAGTCGAGCGATGGCAACGGCTGCCCTTTTTTCAGCATTGGGAAAGGGTTGCGCCTCAAAGGGTTAAAGTATAGCACTTTAGAATGTACTTATAATATGAAAAATGTTCAGAGGTTTTTTTCTTTCCTTTATCTTTTCCTTCTTCTTTTTTCTATCTTTCAGGAAAGCATTTTGGCTGTTTCTCTTTCTTTGCTTTTCTTTTTTTTTTAAATTAAGACGCGAATTTGTCATTCTTTTAAAACCGAGAGTTGGCTTAGATAGACAAAATATGGATGAGATGGAGCTATTGACTCTAAGTACATAACAAAACGAAAATATCAGAAAATTATGATCAAAATATTGTTTTGTGTGGCAACTACATTATACCTTCTTTTTATTTACATTAACTGTGTTTTATTATCCTGCAAGTAAAATCACTTTTTCTGTCACCTTAAATTGCAATTAAAAAAAATTATATCAGTCTGAAACACTATTAAGTTGCAGTTAAATAATAATGAATAAAAACTCGTTAATCATGTCTGGCGTGTAAAATAGCATATACGTGAATAATAAAAATAAATTACATTTTAATCGTTATTTTCTTATACATAACAAAAATAGTTATTTTTTCTTTTTATTTTTCTCAGAATAATTTAGATTTAATCTCATTAAATTGAATAACAAATGCTTTTTACGAGGTATTTTCTGATTAAAGTTTTAAAAGCATAATTCTGATAAAATAAGTTTATTTTAATTATAAAAAATTTAATAGGGTGTTTCTTTTACTTCTTTTTTTTTTCAAATTTCTTATCGATTAACGATTTATACTTAAATACAACATTTCAGTGCAATAAAATTCCGAGTTTCAGAACAGTATCTTTTATTTTCTCTGTTGAAATAAAATATAATGTCCAATTCTCTCTCTTTTTATGTGTGGTTGTATATTATTCGAAATCCGTTCGTTTAAAGACATTAAAACTGCTTTGTTTATAAATGTATTAATCAACTCCTATGCGAGTTCAAGACAATATTTTGGTGATTTCAACACAGTGAACGGAATTTTTGATTTACATTAAACAATTTGTTATAAGTAATAATACAGTAAAATAAAATTAATAAAATTAATTTTCGCAAAGGTTAGTTTTCTTAAAATGTGAAGAACCTTTTGGATATGATGAACAAATTTACTTTTTTTTTTACTGTGAAAATAAATTTTATTTTTGTGTTTGTGGATTAAGTCCGATTGACTGTACTAGAGTCCCAGGCCTGTAGGCGGACTGCCCTAAGTGGGGGACTTTCTAAGGGATCCTAGCACGTATTTAAGCGAGATTTCGGAGAAAAACACGGAAAACCCCGAACGGCTAGATCGACAGGTGAGACCAGGGTTTGAACCTGGCACCACCCGCCTTCCATTTTCGAGAGCAGATATAAATTTTATATATTAACTAGCTGCGTGCCCGTTCTTCGCACGGTAGGAAGCGAAAATTTTCCTTACATGTGTAATTCAAATTAATTCCAGTAATGCGGAATCTAGAAAAAAGCAACATTATTTAACTCTTGACGTAAAGTTTGCATCATGAATGGTAACCTAATCTGGGATCATTGCAATATAATTACTCAAAACACTATTCAGTTAGTGTCATTCGCGATCAGAAAAGTGAAAAGCTTAGCGGTTTGCAGAGAACTCCCGACTTTCAAAATGTGTTATTTCTACATCATACTGTAGTTCTACATCATACAAGTTGTAGCATTAAATACCTCAGACACTACATGAAATGGACAACCGTTTATTTTAAAATAGCTGCGCACCCGCTCTCCATGCGGGAATATTTTACTAAAATCATATCTCCATGTGACAAAACAGAATTTCATTTTTAAAAAAGTTCAAGTAATCTCCTCTGTTGAAATTACTGCGGGATATATTAAAGCAAATTAGAATTACTTATCGTCTAGTTAGTTGAAAAAGTATGAATAAAACACTTTTAATTGCATAAAATATTTATTAACGTGATATATTGTGATTTATTCATATTACCCTTACAAATCTATTAATAATAATTATTACGTATATTGATACTACCTATCTTCGCTTCTTTAATACTCAATTTAAAGAAACAGAACAGGGTTAGATTATTTGACCCAAATGGGACCTTTTTAATATTATGGTGATTCTTTGCAATTTACACATTAGCATAAACAACAATCATTTCACATTATGGTTGCCATTAAGAAAGCTCTCGAAATATATTTAATTTAGAGGTATTTTTTCGAAATATCGCCAAGTTTGCCGCCAAAAATGAGTCCCCAGAAACTGAGCCCAGCTAATCGACACCGCCGATATTTAGGGAGCAAACCGCCAAACCCAATGTTATCCAATGGGACACCTAAGTTACCCCTCTCACGTTCTATTTGACAGATATGCATGCAACAAAATGCAAAGTTTAATTACTTGCGTTTAGAATACGAATTTTAGGCTAACTTAAAACCCAATAAGCGCACATCACTCCGCAATTTCGTAACAATATCTTCAATCAAATCATTATTACATAGGAGGAAAGATTAACCCTTTAACTCGCAGTGTTCCCGCTCTGGGAACACCAAACTCCGACGTTTTGACTGTTGCCAGTCACGAAGAATAGATTTGATTTCTATAAAAATAGTTGCGGGTGACATAGCTCCACGAGTATCCTTTACTTTTTAGCACGTCATTTCCCTTCAAAAAAATGGCCACGATAATTTTTAACAGCACAGGCATCTGCTGAAAAATGGAAGAATGCGAGAACAGCTGGATAGATTGCCCAATGCTGAAAAAAAGGGCAGCCGTTCCCATCGCTCGACTTAACTACCAGCAAGATGGCGGACGATCGAAACGTTCATCGCGTGCCATAGATCTAGAGACCCTTTTTTGACGACAGCTGGCTAACTTAAAGCCGGGGTTAAGCTAACTTAAACTTTTTTGACGCAGCGGCACAGCCATCTGCGTCAAAAAAGTGTCTCTAGATCTCTGGCACGCGATGAACGTTTCGATCGTCCGCCCTCTTGCTGTTAGTTAATTCGAGCGATGGCAACGGCTGCCCTTTTTTCAGAATTGGGAAAGGGTTGTGCCTCAAAGGGTTAAGAAATGAAGAGATAGTTAAACACCGTGAAATAGACCATACGAACGACGCTTGATTCCTTTCAATTCTTACATTAAAACTCCAATTCAGAAAGCTAAAATTTAATTTAAAAACTGCGTAAGTCCTCGGAGTGACGTTAGTAAATATTTGTGAAAGCAGAATCGTGTAATCTGACTTCGGCCCGCTTCCACAAATCTTCGCCGATAATTAATCAAGGAGTTCCGGAATGCAGACTCGGTGACAAATCAGCGTTATCTGAAATCTTAGATTTATTCAACTGAGATAACTATTTCAATAGCTCAAACCAGTAATTAATTCCAAAGCGTAATCGCGTCGAAGTAACAGAACACGTGCCCCCTTTAGAAAGATGGATTAACGGTGTCGGTTTAAGTTTATAAACGGGAGGTGCCAAGGCCTCCGAGAAGAGAAGGCATCTAATGTCCGTTTGCTGATGTCACACTCAAATGGTGCGGGGGGCTAGACAGAAGAGCAGAATTCAGGATATGGGCGATGCGCATTACCGAGAAACAAATATTTTGGTGGTTGAAAAGAATTATAAAAGGTTTTGGAGGCTTTGTAGTTACCAGAAGGATATATAATAATGTGTGAGCAAAATAAACTCCTAAGTATTAACAGAATCCTATTGGTTAACCAAACTTCTATAGTTCACAGCAATCTATCTATATAAATAAAACGAACTGTAAACTGTCAGTTAGTTGGTTAGTTGGTTAGTTAGTTTGTCTGTGTCTCGCATAGCTAAGAGAAGGGTGATCGTAGACCTACCAAATTTTTCATGGAAATTCTCCAGGACGGATTCCGACATACGTCGAAGCGATTTTTTTTTATGAAAATTATTTTAGGCGATACGAATAAAAATCGTGTTGCAAAAGGCTAATTTTTTATTTCGCAATTGTAACCCCGCAGTGGAAAAGTAAGAATAAATCAGATCTAGCTTGTCATATTTGAAGAAAAATAGGGTTTGGAAATTTTCCGAGACTAAAACATGCAACTTTTTAATTTGGCGAAAAATAAAATGGTTCATATGCAATTTTGAGAAGATGTGATTCTAGCGCTTGGCGTAATATATCGTCATTTTATCGTCTGATACTTGGATTATGAATATACTTCAATAAGTTTTTGAAATTCTCATTCAGTTCCAATTGTGCATTTTTCTGTACAGCTTTTTTCCATCTATTTCTAATGTATTACATCCATGAAAAGGATGTTAGAAATATGAATTTTAATTTTGTTTAATCAGACTCATGAATAGTGATATACTTTCCAACTTAATGGAACAAAGAAAGAAAATAGGGAAGACCCATGGATTATGATACGCTTTTAATATATAGCACTTTAGTGTGTATTTAAAATCTGAAAGTGTTTCAGATTTTCTTACTTTTTTTTTTCTTTCCTTCTTTTGATAAAGGCCAATATATCTAGAAACTCCTCAAATTACTTTCGTCCTATATTAATAGGACGAAAATAAAATGTATCTTTTTTACAGGTTTTTATCATTTAGCAATCTTAATTTTGTAACCAGGGGCAGTCCGACATGGTAAGCATCGCATCTGGGCGCCGGCTTCCAAGGGGCGTCATTTCGAACTCAAAAACTAAGTAGAGCATAAAAGGGAGCGTCTTTTTTACGTTAGCAGATGGCGCCACTTACCTTAGGGCAGGTCCTGTTTGTAACCCTCTTAATTTTAAATTCCATCCAGAATCTGAGATATTTCAGTGCCAAGGAAGCCGGTGAGGAACAGGATTCTCTCCGAACAAGATTTATTAAAATGGCGAGCCAACTTGTCCCCGGAGGCGGCTGGTATTTAATAAAAAATTTGATGTGGACAACACATGACTTCCTAATATATCTATTAAATTACACATATTTCCGATGCACTTAATTTTAATTTGAGCTGTAGTGCTTTAATAATATTAAAATTTAGCGATAGTTTAAGTGATACCGCCAAGCTCGGTTCAGTTTTAAAAACTTAATTTGGCGATATTTCGAAAAAAGGTTTTAGGCATAGCCCAAAAACTGTGATTGACCACAGATTTTTAGTGCATGAAGGTTTCCATAGACTTTAATGCATTGCAAATCTTTTGGGAGACCTATTTGCTCTTCATCCGCCAGTGCCACCTGGTGGTGAAATTCGGAACTATTTGAACTTAATGTAATTCTCAAAATTTATGTCTTTTCGAATTACAATGCTGCAAACGGCGCTTATTTTTTTTGTCTGAAAACGCATATATATTATTTATGTTCAAATGGGTGAGTCGTTTTGTGGACACCCAGGAGGAACTGGTCCTACTCCAGGACTTTCCTTGTCCATAACATCGATCACTGGTCTATATACATGATTTTGTGGAAACTGTGGGGAAAAAGAATTTACTTGAGCAATATATATTGATTTTCGTTAAGAGCTGAATTTAAAATGTAAATGCTCACTATGAAATATCAAATAGACCAAATTATATGAGAGGTATTGTTAAAATTAGATGATAGGTATTATGGGACTAAACGAGGAAGGTTTGTAAGAGAGAAATGTACACCCTCCAAAAAAAGTACTCGAGCAAGAGAGAAATTTCCTACGTTGGTATCGTATATTAAAAATTATTTATCATAGAATATGAATTAGGCTATGTATAAATATGACTTTCCATATTTCTATCAAGTTGTACATTTTTCAAAAACTCAATTAGTATTCGCAAATCTAAAATAGGAAATTTCTCTCTTGCTCGAATACTTTTTTGGAGAGTGTACATCCTCTCAAGTAAGTATTCGAGCAACAGTTAAACTTCCTACGTTGGTTCCGTATATTAAAAATGACTTCCCTACCAGCAATTTTGCTCGGGCTATCATCGGCCGGCTGGATGTGCATATGTAACTTCCCTACTAGCAATTTTGCTCGGGTTACCACCGGCCACGCAGCCAGCCGATGACGGCCGGAACAAAATTGCTAGTAGGGTTTATACTTACTTGGCCGGTGGTTATCTGAGCAAAATTGCTAGTAGGATTATTATCATAAAATATGAATTGGATTATGTATAATTATGATTTTTCATATTTCTCTAGAGTTGTACATTTTTCAAAAATTAAATAATTATGTGCAAATCTAAAATAGGAAATTTTGCGTATACTCGAATACGTTTTGTAGGGGGTGTAAATAAAACGTTAATGGTTTGACGGACTAGCAAATTTTGTATTCTCTTGGTCCGTTATATAGTTATACAAATACGTCATCTAACTGCCAAATCTAACCAATGAGGCAATGTCCATAGGCCTCTTTAGGAGTGCACAAGCAGGCCCAGTAGAATCCGATGTCCCCGACCAGTAGACGATCGTTAATTCAGAGTCTTGTGTACATATGTGCCTAATGTCCCAAGAAAACCAAAGATTATCCATTCATGACACTTTACACACTTGTTCTTAGTATAAAAAGCTAGTTCATTTACTGAAAATTGTCCTGGCTGAAAAGGAGATTTGTTGATTTGTTTTTTATTTATTCTTCTTATATTTTTATTTATATGCGACTGCATTTAAAAGTGGAATAGCAGATACGTATTAACCCTTTATAAGGCGAAGTTATGTGCAGAGAGTCGAAAGTACTTGGGATTTTTCTGGCCCATTTTTTAGGATAAATTCATATATTTTCCCTCTACTGTAATATCCCACGTGAAAATTGGAGAAACAAGCATTATACAAACAAATAAACAAACACAGACATTTTGCAGAAGAGTACATTAATTATTCACAAAATCAGTCGCAAAACTACCTGCTGCTTGTACACGGAATTAAACGCAAAAATATAGAATTAAAAGCGATGATTCTTATGCTCTATTTTCGAGTCATTATTCGAGCTTTCTTTAAAATTACGAATGAAAGAAAAATTGATAAGCCAAATATAATATTGAATCTAGATGTATGGAAAAAATATACATCCAATATATCTGAAGAAAAATAAAAAAAATTCACTAATGATAATTGATTTCTGTATTTAATAGACCTTAGGTGGTAAGTATTCTTACCACGGCCTTATAAAGGGTTAAAGGGAATAATAAATAGCTTTTTACCATTAGTTCGTTTTCTTAAGGTATTTTCAGTAAGTATTTGTGTGTGTGTGTGCAATATCTGCTGCCTTTTATTGTGATTGCACTGTAGTAACTGATTTTAAAAATTTATTAATGTATTGGGTTAGCCAACTGGGTTGGTTGCATATAATAAAAATTTATTATCATAAAATATGAATAAGGGGATGTAAAACCATAGCTTTTCATATTTCTGTCAAGTTTTGCATTTTTCAAAAACTGATTATTCATTCGTTAAGCTGGAATAGGAAATTTTACTTGTCTCGAATACTTTAACAAGTGCTTGTGCATATGTATATCAATATAGAGAAATTTACGAAAAACATAAATGATATTGGCAACATACAAATAATTTTTTCTTCTGGATAAATTTTAACAAAATTGTTTTATAGTTACATTGTTGTTTTAATACTGAAGGTGGACTACAAGAAGAAAAATTTTCGGCATATCATACTTTTCTATTCCAAGAAAAATAAAAGTTAAATTGAAAGAAGGCAGGGGCGTAGCCAGGGGGGGGTCATAACCCCCCCATGAGGAATTTTTTGCGATACAAAATGTATATTCTTCACTCCCTTATCACACACATGTATGCATATATGCGAGTTGCAATGGTCGTAAACCCCCCCCCTGAAAAATTCCTGGCTACGCCACTGAAAGAAGGAATAGCAATTGTCGAAGCTTGGAGAAAATACTGTGACTGCTCAAATTTGTCGGAAGTGGCTTACGAATTTTCGTTATTGAAATTTTTCGTTGAAAAGTGCACGTCCTCTATTAGACCAAATGAAATTAAAATTTAAATAATTAACGGATCAGAATAATTTCAAAGGCTGTCTTCAAGCCGTTATGATCAAAGTTTGAATATAAACTTACTTTATTTATTCTGACATACATAATTTTTGGAAAATTAGTTAAACAAAAATAAAAATTTTGAAAATCCTCTCTCATCACATCACGCTGGATTCGTACACTCAAAATACCTTCACTTACCTTTTCAAATCCCCAAAGATGCCTCAAATTTGATTAAATCTAAAACATTCTATATTACTTTATGAAATATGACGTCCTATTTGACGTCCCACTTCAAGATTACAAAAGGGAAAAGAACCACCTACGCACAGCTCACTATAGAATAATTTCGCCGACTCATTTTCAATAAGTCCGCATCGGATTTAAGATCCGGATCTTTAGCAGACCAATCAAATCCCCTATCTTCTTCCGAGTTTAACTTGGAAAGTTAAAGGGAGGTATTTAATTACAATATAAATTAGTAAGGCTTCTCTCCTCTAATTAATTGTATATTTAAATTCCGGAACCGTAACGGAACACGGGCCGAGTTTAAAATGACACATCGATTGACAGGGTTCGCTGGAGCAGGATTATAACGGGGCTTTGTCAAATCTTTTAAGGGTAAAAGGACACCTAACGTCCATTAGCGGCCATTTAATCAGAATTGATGGGCCAGTGGAAGTGATGAAATTTACACTAAAGAGCTCTTGAAGAGATGCACGATTGGTTAAAAGGAATTACTCTGATCTAAAGAAGGGATATATACGTATATATATAGAGAGAGGGTAATAGTTGAAAGTTTCCGAAATTTAAAGCACTAATAGGGAATCGCTACTTAAGGTTTGGTTTCTCTAGGGTAAGGTGGCCAAATTTTTGGAGATATAATTGGGGGGGGGGGGGTTGTATAAGGCGGATTTCCCCAGGATGTATGCCTCAGTATAAAGTTGTGATGAAAAGTCACTCTAATCCATGTTTGAAGACAAAGATCAGCCGTCGTATAGTGGGATTTTATTTAACAAATCAACACATATATAAACTTCAAAAATATTAAGTCCTGCGGTGGCTGGGCAGACCCCCAAAAAACGCGGCTTCTCAAGACAACAGCAAAGGAGAGAAAGATGACGAGAAACACAAGCCAAGAGAGTAGTAACAGAAGCAAATCACGCCCAAGGGCACGCCAAAGAAAGTGCGATAACAAAGAGACGCCAGTAGACGTTAAATACATTTTTATATAATTATATTTGAATCCGCGACGCGCCAACCGGCAAAAGAGAAATAAATAGCTACCCTGACATAACCGCAGAAGTGGCGTGATGAGAGAAAGAGTATTAACCTAAAACATAACAGCGCAATATACTACGAAAGGAACTGTAGGCTTTTCCCCTGCAAAGAGAAAAAACAAATAAAAATAAATGAAAACGGAAGATCGCTTTTAAGTAAGGCAGGTGAAATAAAATAAAACTTTACAGGCGAAGCGAAGAAAATCCGAATCGAAAGTGCAAAGAATAAATTTTGAACACAGATTAAATTTAGAAATAATTAACAATTAAGTAATTGATAATTAAAAATAGATATGTGATGATCTGCATCACAGGGGGGTGGAATTAGTGCGCTGTCTTCAACTCTGCAAGAAAAATTGGGGGAGCGGCAGCATGGAGGTTAAGGTCCTGACCTACACTACCTAATTCGCCTAAGCGTACGGTTGTGGTTTCGATCCCCACTCATACCCTGTATAACAGAGTTACTGGTTCAAATTATTAAATTGCGTTGTGACGAATTATTCCAGGTTCGAAACACTAAGTTTCGATAAAATACTGAAACTGATTAATTTAAAGTATAATCTTGAATAGATGATTTTGAATAGATTAAGTTTAAGAGACACAAAACAAATGATAATTAAACGACCTTAGGCAAAAAAAAAAAAAAAATGCATGCCTTTCACATTTCTTTACTTACTACATTGTGGATCTTGGCATGCCCTCCCCCCAATAAAACCGCTGCTGCTACTGACACTAATTAAGTAAATTACATTAATTAAGATTTAATACAATACGTTTCCATAATGTAAAAGCTGCATTATAGCAGCTTAACATGCTGTAAATTTGAAAAAGAGAGCTATATACGAGATTGCAAATTCTCCACATATAAAAATATTAATTTAATCCACATTTAAAAGTTTCCAGCCCCACCCCCTGTCCCGAAATTTAAATTTTCGTTAACAAAGTAACGTTGATGAAAGCCTGTATGTGAGAGATCCTGCTTTTTCTCTCGGTTGTGCTACTCATGTATGAAATTTTCAGTTCTAGGTCAGGCAGTTTATTTGACTGCCTGGTATCCATGACTTCAACAGTCAGCTGCTCGAAATTTTAGCGGCCCTGGGCAGTAGCCCAGTTTGCCACCCGCTAAGCACGGCTCTCCTGGTTATACGAACCACGCCATGCGCCATCGGAAACCACCCCCTGTAAGTCTCCGTGTCTCACTGGCACATCCCCGTCCGCCTTTCCGTACACGAGGTGCATATCCGCCATGTCATGGCTCAGCCATCCCATCGGCGATTAAAATCGAAAGGGGTTGCTAGAAAAGTAGCAAAATGTCGCAAAAGTGGCGTCACAGCCACTGGAATTTAGCAGCATGGTGCTTTCAAAAGTGGCAAAATTTGCGAAAAGTCGCAAGATCTGGCAACACTTTGACCGACCCTTTTATACCATTTATAAACGCCACCTTTCGGCTTTCAAGTTTCCATGGTCAACGCCACCTAGTGGCTAGAAGTTATGGCCCCTTTTTTTCTGACTCACCCTGTATATGTGTTATGCATTTTTCCCTTTATCAGCCCCCTTTTGTTGATCTAAATGTCCTGGATTCATTCCTTTTGACTTTTAGTTGATTTTTCGATGTCTTATACAGGTACTATCAGGAAGGACTGAAATGATCCTTAAAAAAAAAAAATGGCCGGAATTAATTCCACAAATGCCATAGGTGCAAACGCCACTCCATCTGACCACAAAAAGCTCTTGTGTTCGTGGAATTAGTTATTTACATTCTAATTTTGGAAGTTATGCCGGTAGGAATCGAGTTTTATCTTCAGAATTTTTTTCTGTAAAAAGCAAATAAGTATTTACAAAATCCATCGCACTTTTATAAGGAAATTGAAATGCCATCCAAATATTAATTGTATCTGCGACACATCTAAATTTTATTTCCTTTTATTAGCTTTTAAAAACTTGATTGTTATACCATTGTTAAAATTTGATTTTCAGGTCGTACTGAAAACTGATCAATATAACTCATTTTCATATTTAACCAGTAATCATGTATCGTTTCATTTATATCAATTTAGTAAAAACACATTTTTGTGGAAATAGATAGATCTTATTTTGTAATAAAAAAATATTACAAAAATAGAAGTGTGTTTGGTGAATGTGATATTTATGAGTATACGCACAGGTTTATACTTCACAGAGAATTCAAAATCTCTGAAAATTGGATATTTCTTCAATAAACCATCTACATTTATTTTGGTTAATTAAAATTATCGATTCACTATTTGTATGTCTTTTTGTTTAAAGCAAATTACAGACCACAACCAAAAAATTTAAATAAACCTAAAAGCAAGAAGAGGCTAACAATCATTGCTACCACCAGACGGCGCGACGATAGCACCTCCTACAACCTTCGAGTATTTGGGGAATTAGGAACAAGCGATCACCCCCCCCCCCCGATTACGCCGCAAGTTGCACGTCCTTTGATATTAGTCCATGGTCTTATATCTACTATCGAAAACGGGGGAATTTTCGTTCTTGCCCTCAATTCTTGAGTCTTGCGTTCAACCCAACATAGGCTTCAGGCTAGAATCGCCGAAAAATTAATACAGTTTTGTTGTCATGGGTTCAATTAAGATAAAGGGGCCAAAAAAATTTTTATTAATCTTTTGGGGGCGTGATTTTTTTTTTCTGGGATAGAAGTAGTTGAGTTGAGATTTGACAGAGAGAAAAGAGTTAGAGGGTGTAAATTCTAAAAAATATTCTTTCAAAACGGGATTTTTGAAGTGAGACTCCAAGAGGAGTCTTAATCAAGAGAATTATAGTTAAAAAGAAAATAATTACTAATTTAGTTAATAAGAGAAAGAGTGGATTGATGCTTCATATAATCTTGTAAGAACATTGAGCATGTAAGAAACTTAATCGGGTTATTCTTTTAAATACTTGTTTGATATAAAAGTGTGTAATTTATTTATTAAGTGTTCCAATAAAATAATTTTGCACTATTCATCTCAACAAAAATGTACATGGATCCTTCACGGCATAACAAAACTAGATTCAAACTTAATTTTACAATATATGACGATATGAGGAAATAATTTATATCAATTTATAATCTTACTTGAAGGAATATTATTATTATTTTATGTGTGTGTGTGAATTACAACAGGTAAGGTCGTTTTTTGGTCATAGGAAAAGAAAGTTCAGAAACAGTTCAAGGGCACTTCAGACGTGAATTTAATAAACTTTTTTCAATAAAGAACGGATTAAAATATGGGTAAGACAGTTTCCAGAGACCCAAGTTTTCTTTATATCCAGTAAAACAGTCTAGAAAAACTGCAAATGTTTAATCATCCATTAGCAAACTGTTTTCGCCATTCGAGATGCTTTTTTATGATTGAAAATTTTTGCACTGCTAATGAAGTGCTGGAGGACATTTTTCCCTATAACTGATTCCTATGTTCTGATTTATTTATAAAAAATTTATATTCAACGTGCATCTTTTGGAAAACCTGTTTTTTTATCAAGTATTACAAATATATATTTAAAAATATAAAACAAATTAGCAATAAATGTTTACATTTTTCTAATATATTTCTCTCATTCAATTTTCCTCCTTCCATTTCCAGTATATAACTTCCTTTTTAATTAATTTATCAAAATATTTTTCTGCTATCATAAGCGTTTATCTGTGTATTAGGAATAAATCTATACATTATATTTAATTTCTTTTACAAAATTACTAGCTAAATATGCATCAAAATTAAATATTAGAAAAAGTCGCGTGGCTTCTTTTAGCATACTGCTAAAAGCAATTCACTTATTTAAGACATACGAAAACTATATTTATAAAATTTTTATTTCTTCACGAAACAAGCAGGAAATTTTTCCAGTTTTAAATTTTACGCAAGACAAAAACATAAAATATCAGACTTAGTTTGATTGTATACCACCTGAAAAATTTATTATGATTTTAATTAAAAGATTCCTCCTAATTTATGGTTCAAGTTGAAACTATGGTTAAAACGTAATCTAGAGTTTTATTTTCTGAAAAAAAAAAGCATGGATAATTTATTTCTGCATAACTTGCCACTTGACGTTTTATCATGATTCAAAATATCCAGGTAAAATTTTGTAAATAAAAATATAAAATGCGATAATGTTTAACAACTGTTGTTTCCATTTATTTATTTTTCTCGTTTTATCACAACTCCAGTAATCACAAATATTATTAAACAATGCATAGTTATACTACTGCTATACTGAAATGAAAAAAAAAAATTGTAAATATGAAACCAAAATGCTAATATATTTTAAAATATTTTTTGCTCGAGGAAAATAAATGTATTAAGCAAATATATTTATTAAAAGTTCAGTAAGCATTTAAGTTCGCCGTGCACAAAGAGCAAATATAAGTACATAAACATTCTTTTGAGGAACAAAAGATTATTTTCGTTTAAAGAACCTCAGTTAAATATTATTAAAGTGTTTGTGTTTAACAAATATTTTAATAGTATTTAACTTGTATACCACCTTGTTTGAAAATTATTTCTCCTTTTATACACATTTCTAGTGTGGTAATCAGTAGCAATGGCAAAGCGTAAAAATGATCACAACTCAACTCTTAATTCTTTTACTTCCTTAAGTAGATAGTCGAGTGAATATTTGTACACTGTTAAAAAAAAAATAATTATAGAAAACGGTAATTATGGAAGATTTTTCAATCCCTTTATCCCTGGATAATTGTTTCTCAGCGTTTCATCATGGGACTGATGATATGGTATTTCGTTTGTTGGTTTTAATTTAAAGTGCTTACATGAAAATTCTTTGGTCTATAGCTTATTGTACTTTGTACCAACGGTTTCACAGTAGTTTTATAAAGTTCAACAATAAATATGCAAGGTATCCCAAAAAGATGCTAACCTACTTTATTTCTTTATCCATTGCAGATAAATGGGCAATGTACACTCTTACACAAAAAAAAAAAAAAAAAAAAAAACGACGCACCGAGAAGGAGTTATCCGAATGGGAGGAAAATTGCTAGATGTGATTGATGTACATGTACAGAAAAACAGATGATTACAATTTGAGAAAATTTATTCTAGTGATAGTGCATCACAAAATTAAAAAGTCAATAACGCGTTTGTCCACCTCTGGCCCTTAGGCAAGCAGTTATTCGGTTTGGCATTGATTGATAGAGGTCCCAGACAGCACAGCAAACTTGCATCAAACTTGCAGCAAGCTTGATTTATCAAGTCAGTAAACTTGAATTAAGCTTGAAAATTTCAAGCGTGTAAGCTTAATGCAAGCTTAATCAAGTGTTCTAGTTTACACTTGCCAAGCTTGCATTAAGCTTCACATTTCAAGCTTGAATCAAGCTTGACATAGCAAACTTAATTTCAAGCTTAAAAAATTTTCCTAAAAAAAAATTTCCTAACTACACGGGGCGCAACTCGCCCCACATATTTTATTTTGCCACGCATTTTCCCCTCTACGCCGAAATTTCAATTTAATTTAATCTGTTTCCATCAAGATTCCGCGGCTAGAATAGAACCCGGGACCTATGGGTTGGGAGGCGAGCGACCTAACCGTTGTGCCACTCTCATTCGGGCCTAGATGACTAAGTTTGAAGTGACTGTTAGGGTGTTATCATGCCGTTTTCTGGCCAGATTGATAAGTGGCCGATGTGTTATTTGTTTCTTTTATTTTTCCATGAGATGCATCAAAATTTTTAAAAAATGTTATGTGTGATTTACGTAGAGACTCTACTAATAGGGAAATAAACATAATATAAACTTAACAGCAGCACACGTTTTAAAACTTTCAAAATCGAGACAAACGGCTGATTTTGAAATCAATTTCGTAGTATAATTGTATTTTATTTTGAAGAATTTCCATATTTGGAAATATAGAATCTTTTTTTTTAATTCTATGGTCAAGTACATTTATGACTGATGATAAATTATTTTGTAGCGGCCGGAAACCGCCTCATTCTACCACCCATAAAGTGAAGTATATTAACTAACTAAATTGTGTTAATTATATTAAAATTTATTTTTAGGGCTAATTAATTAGTTAATGGAATTACTAATGTTAATTAGATGTAAATAAAACTAAAACTCCCCTCGTGTTACACTTCAGAGGGGCTTATCTCATTCATTCCTTCCCCTTAGACTTTTCAATGTCCATTCTCCTTCTCGCCTACAGCGACAGATGGCGCCATCAGCGCAATAATCAAGCTAATGGATTGAAATGTCAAGCTTGTATTAATACGTCAAATTCAAGTCAATGTCAAGCTTGATTTAAGCTTATGTGCTGTCTGGGGTGGCGGATGTCCTCCTGAGGGATATCGTGCCAAATTCTGTCCAACTCGCGCTTTAGATCGTTCAAATCCCAAGCTGGTTGGAGGGCCCTGCCCATAATGCTCCCAAACGTGCTCAATTGGAGAGAGATCCGGCGACCTTGCTGCTCAAGGTATCGTTCGGCCAACACGAAGACAAGCAGTAGAAACACGTGCAGTGTGGGGACGGGCATTATCTTGCAGAAATGTAAACCCAGGATGGCGTGACATGAAGGGCAAGACAACGGGGCGCAGAATTTCGTTGATGTACCGCTGTGCTGTAAGGGTTCCACGGATGACAACCAAGGGGGTCCTACTATGAAAAGAAATGGCACCCCATACCATCACCCCTGGTTGTCGGCCTGTTTCTTGGAAGACAGTCAGGTTGGTATCCCACCGCTGTCCGGAGCGTCTCCAGACGCGTTTTCGTTGGTCATCGGGGCTCAGTTCAAAACGGGACTCATCACTGAAGACTATTCTACTCCAGTTAGTGACATTCCAGTTCGAATGAGCCCGACACCAGTGCAAACGGGCTTGTCATTGTACAGAAGTCAGTGGTAGTCGGTGCAAGGGGCGCCGTGACCTCAGCCCCCTTTCTGTGAGCCACCCGTGAATGGCACTTGCGGTCACTGAAGCACTAGTTGAACGTACAATCGATGATAATGATGCATCTGGGGCTGTGAGTGCCGCTCTGACGATTGCTCGGTCCAGACGTTCTGTCGTTTCTCTAGGCCGACCGCTTCCTTCTTGAGGCTGTGTTCGGCCATGGTTCACCCATTCCTGCCAACATCGTCTGATAGTGGCATCTCTCCTTCCCAAATGTCGAGCGATTCGCCAATTAGACCATCCGGCTTCTTTGAGCCCAACTACATGTCCTCTCTCAAATGCTGACATCTGCGCATATCATTCGCGCACCTGCATGCGAGGCATAGTTGCTGTCTGCCTGAGTACAAGGAATGAAATGAGCAAAGAATCTATGACTTGGAATCGAAAATTCTCCTCTTAAATATCATGCCAATTGCGCAGATAAGATGCGCTGCAGTGACACACGTTCATCCATGGGCTGACAAATTTTCAAATTTTGCTTTTTCCGTCGAAACCTGTATGCATGGCAATTAGTGTCCAATTTGCATTACATCTTTTCCGTGCGTCGTGGTGCGTCGTTATTTTTTTGTCTAAGAGTGTAATTTGAAAAACAGAAATAAAACAGAAATGTCCAGAATAAGATAGGAAAAAAGACTGCATTAAGAAAAAATCCTAACAGTTATTTTTTTAAAGCGACACTTTTTCATTTTATATACGGCCCCCGTTCAAAAAAAATTTCTGGTTAATAAAATGTGCCTTATGCACTAATGAAGTGATGTACAAAATTTAAGAATTGTATCCGAACGTGTCAGAGAGAATGAAGATAATTATATGCTGACTTAAACCATTTTTCAATGGCTATCGATGAAGAAAAAAAAAACATCAAATCACCTGAGATGATCGTGTTTAAGCAGTCGACCAGAAACTACGAAAGTTTTTTTTTTTTTTTTCGATCAATAAACGCTTGCATTCTAATTCATGTATAGCCCCTCTTTATTGAAAAATATCTCTGACAAAAGATATCTATGTTTTTTTTTTTTTTTTTTTTTTGTAATGCTAAAATAATTTTGTTAGTATAATGTTTTTTCGTACGCAATCGTATACAAATTTTAAAAATTTCACCTTTTGAGCATTAACGCAATATTTTTTTTTAATGTAGTATTTTTTCAAACTTCATTTTGAACTTTTTTTCAAATCACATGACCCACTTATCTCTAATCTATAAAGAATTAAAAGTGTTTCACCGTCTCTTTGATACATGCTGCATAATTTACCAATAATATGGCTTATAATTATTAAATCTCAATCGATTTCTAATTAAAAATGCGATATTTTTTTTTCTCTCCGCGAATATTTTCGGTCATTTAAATCAAAGTCCAGTACTTTCTTCTTTTTTTTTTTTTCAACAAATAACAGTTTCATTTTAGGATTTTTCTCCAAGTAAAATGGCAACATTAACAAAAAAAACAGTCTCGGCGGGGGGGGGGGGGGGGGAATCCATATTTGTCCTTGCGTGTTTGTAATTCTGTTTACAAACAAAAATCGCTTCTGCTTCTTCAACCGCAATACCGCCCGCAAAATCGACCGACTTGGGCATTATGCTTCCAGAAAATTCTTTCCTTTGCTTTTCCCAGCAGCTGTTGTACGGGCTATTAAATGTGCATCGCTGATTGGATTTTGAAAGCCCCCCCCCCCTCCCTTCTCTCCCCCATCTCCTTTACCCCCCCGCGAACAGCATTGCCACACGAAGCGATTTACATATTGTAAGACGGGCGTGCGGGATGCCTGATTCCGAAGTTTGCGATCATAGCAAGGCGTAAATCTGTGTCATCCTGCCGACGCTAATGAGGATTTAAGAACTTACTTACAAGGCGCATTTTCTCTATTCAGTTTTGGCAATGGTTAATTCTTTATTTTTTTTTTTTTTTAATTTAGTTAATCCTCTGGAAGTAGGAAGATTGCATGGCGGAGTAGCATGAGCCGCCATTTTGGTGTGAAATTGAAGTTTAGTGGATAAAAAAAAAAAAATTTTCATCACATCTAGATATTAGAGATGAGACGGGCTCAGCCCGAGCCCGGGCCCGAACCGGGCTCGGGCTCTGTAATTCACAATTGTGTTCGGGTTCGGGCGGGCTCGGGCTCGAGAAAAATTTCTCCTTTATTGAACATACTGCTTGAAATAGATTTTAAAAAATGATTCATGAGGAAAATAAAAGTACTTATAAAAATTAAGTAAATAAATAAACAAATAAAAATAGTGGCACGGGCGCCTAGAAGGTGCGTGAAGCTCTTTGGGTATTTTAGTACGGCGGTTTATATTCCTTAGTCATGAGATCCGACATTTTTTGATACAGGATGGATACAAAGAATTAGAAAGTGCATTGGGAGTTTGCAACTATATTTGTCTTTAATTTGCAGAAACGGCAAAATTTATTGTATTCTATCAATGAAGTAGCATTTTTTTATCTTTAGCTGAAATTTCGGGCTCGGGCGGGCTCGGATTAAAAGTCCTCGGGCTCGGGCTTCAAAAAATGAGCCCGAACTCATCTCTACTAGATATACAGGGTACAACGTAATGGTTGGAACAAACTTCCCAACAAACACACACAGGTTCTCTGAACGTCTATTAACGTTCAGAAGACGCTTTCTGAACGTTAATGGACGTTCAGAGAACCTGTGCGTGTTTGCTGGGTTTAAGGTGGAGTGGGACACATATGATTTAGAATAACGCAGCGACGTTTAGTCGGAAACATCATCTCTCTTCACGTAGCTGTTAATGAAAACTTTAGAACAAGCTGAACTGATAGTGAACTTTTCGACCTAAGTTCGTCAAAAGCTAGTTAGAGTGCTTTTTACAGAAAACACGCGACTAAAATTGATAGTTTAAAAAATCCTATTTCATTTCATTGATGAAATGATTCGAGACAAGCTTATTGTCTATAAAACTTGGTTAAGAGATTTAGCGATTTATCTTCAAAAGTCGCCACGGTTGACGAAATTTTTGAGGAAGGCACACGACCGTCGTCGAACCATTAGCTAACTGTCTGGTAGGATGGTATTGTGCTTGAAATAGATGAATGTCTCTGAATCTTGCATTGACTGTAATGCATTGGAACTCTTTTGAGTGTTCCTGCAAAAGAAATATAAATGATAAATACACTATTTTCGTTGGAGCGTTTCATTTTATAATTTTTAATAACCTGAGTCAATTTTGTTTTGTTTGAAATAGCCGATATCTCTAAAATGCACCTTAAAATATGACTGCCCACAGAAGTAATGCATTGAAATTTTTTTGGGTGACCCTGAAAGCACACTATCCAGTAGAAGGAGACCAAAATGAGAGGTGCCCAACAAGATGTTACAGCAATCCTTGATATGAAATTTTAACATTCTACGACTAATAGCTTTTGAGATTTGCTAGTTATGTACATACGTACAGACGTCAGGAATAAAACTAGTCAAAATGGACTAGCGGTTGTTCTAAATGCATTGTACAGTCATTTACGCGAAGATACACGCTTAAAAAAAAAAAGAACTAAATTCGCCCCGAAGGATCTAAAATTACTCCGAAGGATTTAAAACCGGGACAAGTTTGTCTGGGTTTTAAGTCCTTCGGAACTATTTTAGTTCTTCCGGAACGAATTTAGTTCTTTTTTTTTAAGCGTGTACATACATGCGATCATACAAACTGAAATTAGGCAGGTCCCTTTCCATAATGTCAAATCGATCATGAAATCAATTTTAAAAAATAATCTAGAAAAAGAGCTTTTGAATATAAAATCTCAGAAATCTTGGACAAAAATATCTCAAATATTTATGACTGACCGAGTATGAGAGCCATGGCAGTATCCCGTCTCTCTACTGACCACGATTGGCTTGCTAGGCATTTAAATTCCATAGGTATACTTGATGATCCGTGATGTAAGCTCTGCAATATTCGACAACTTATGGACTATACCCACTGTGGCGTCCTAAATAAAGAGAGAGCCCTTTTGCTCACACAAAACACTTTATTAGACGCACATAAAAACACATAGAAGGTTGGAGCTGGAACTTAAATAGTCAGATGGCGGGCTCGAAAACATTTTGGCCGTGCCGGCCCGAAACCAGAGGAAAGTACCTCTGTACTGGTCACTGTCTGAACCCGAACTCTTCTCTGTCTTGAACTGCCGATCTTGCTCTGCGCTGGGATCTCAAGTGGATTTCGATCACTTGGCACGCTTGAAGTAAGTGTTCGTAAGTTATGAGATTTTCAAGCTGCTATACTGTCCAATTCTGAAGAGCCCTTGAAACACTCGGGGATTTATGCGTTCTATAACGTCAGAACTGCACATTATCGAAAATCTATAGCTCATTGAGGAATTCTTTATGATACCGCACAGATCAAAGGTTATCGGAGAGATTCAAGTAGTGAGGGGCAAGAAGGGGAGCGTCACAGATATATCTCTTAAGTTCTAATTATTCGTAATTAGTCGGACAACATCACACCACCTTAAACACTGTCCCGCTCTAGTTTCCACAACTTTGCGGGAATGCTACTGAGAAGCAAAGATCCGAATAAGCCCATAGACTTTCTCCTGTTACTCTTTATTTTTTTTTGCTTCTCCGCTTATTGTTTTGATTTAAGAATTGTCTTTTGTGTTTGTCATTAAAAATAATAAAATAAAATAAACAAATGTGAACTGTGCATGCGCATTTAATATCGCTTTCAATAGCGTATAATCAACGACAGACACAGTACAATATAAAATTAATACGATTAGACACTGGTAGAAAAAAAAATGATCATTGCATCTTTTTCTATTTTTAAACTATCCTTTGATTTTGAAGATCAATTCAAAGTGAGGGCGGTTTATTACACACAGAGTGGCTGTAATTGAATTCCCCCCCTCAGACAGCATTTTGCAACTAGAGATTGCAATCCGACACCAATCTCAATCCGGTCGGATCCGGCCCGATACTTGATCAATCCGGTTGGATTGGCTACATCAAAACATTTTTTCTTTCGTTCCAAAATTAGCTGTATAAAAGATGTTTAAGTGAGCCTATCATACTGTTTATAAAAAAGGCAGTTTATTTCTTATAGGAAATCAACTTATTATCAACTCTATTATAGTTAAGCAACAATTACGAATAAAATGAACAATGAAAATCTAGTATCCAGAATAACTAGTTAAATTTTTATATTATATTACATAAGACTAGATCTAGTTATTATATATTATAATAAATATAATAAAATTATTATTACTATTGTTGTTGTTGTTGTAAGATATAATATAATAGCAAAAATTCATTTATAATCAAAACAAAAGAATGATTTTCAATGAAATAGTGTTTGCGTTATTAGATACTATATAATAATATACTTATATTTAATTATAAATATGATATTTATAATTACATTTATAAATATAATATTTAGTATAATTTTAAGTTTAGTCTGTGCGGTCAGGTTTGAGTTTACAAATAAATGACATCAATGAAAATTATCTTCTTAACTTACATTACATTATGCAAGGTTCTTATATTACCTAAACCTAACTTAATCACCTGCGTTCATAATAATTATGTAATTTTGTCACGCTAATCAGTCGTATAATAACGATGACAGTTATCACAGATCGCTTTAATGAATGGCACAGTTATCATAATATCAAGTATATTTTAAGAAACTTTCTTTAAATAATAATTTTGGGTATTTCTATTATAAAAAATCAAGTTTTTTTTTTTTTTTTTTTTTTTTTTAAAGCATTATAGGAAACAAATCGTGTCAGATGTCAATAGACTTTTTAGAGAGTTACAAATACAGCCAGCGGCTCTAAAGGCCCTTTCAGCTTCTACGCATGTCGGTTTTATTGTCAACAAATAGTGATGAATCTAAGACAAGTATTGTCCTCGGACGCCTTCATTTTCATATGTAGTCTTTTCCTTTATCAGTACTTTCCGGATCCGGTAAACTGGTACCGGATCCAGTAAGCGCATAATGATTCCAGATCCCCCGGATTACCTGAGCCAATTTTCTGGATTGCAATCCCTATTTGCAACTGAAACGGGCGAGCAGATTGCCGCCAACTTTGTCATATGGACTGTACATGAGATGAGCTCATGGGAGTTTCTTAAAAAGTTTAGTTCAAAAATTGTACATTAGGTGGCTCTTTGCGTGGTGAATTCAGCTCAAAAAAATGGCTCAAATTACTGCATATATATGTTAATTTTTCTTTTAATTTTAAATTGACCATTTCCATTGTTAAATTTATTGTTTTATCATGCAAAGCGCCACCTAGTGGACATTCTTTGAACTGTTTTTCTCCCGAAATTCCTTTAGCTCATCTTATATGTAGTTTGTGTACCAAATTTGCTCACAATCCGTTGCCCTTTTTCACCAGTAGAATATTATTTATAAGAGAAGTTTAATTGTTTCCATCCTGTACGTGACAAAAACAGTGTAAATCCAAACAAAATCTCTTTATTTATTTTTTTTTTTTTCATTTAATAATTTTTTAAGATTCGAATGAATTTAAGAGACATATAATCAAGTTATATGAGACGATTACTTTTTGTTTTAGGTAATTAATTTGACTGTTAAAAATATTTTAAGGTAATCAATTAAATAGATTCAGATAACCTCTTTTTTTAATATAAAACGCAAGTAAAAATATATATATATTAGTAATGCCTCCTGAAATTGATTTTTTTTATTCAGTGTTACAGAATCTCAAATTCAGTGGCAATGAATTTAAATTTTAAATTTAGGCTTGTTCATACAGACATAAAAAATAAATACAGCTACGCATACATTTTCTAAGCTATTTAAAGTTCCTTTTAGGTTATGAAAATCTGATTTACTTTTAAAGTACGTGAGCTATTTACTGTAAAAAATTGTCAGTATTTTTTTAAAACATAAACATAAAAATATACTTTTGTCACTGAAAGAATATTTAAACAACCGAAATATTATTTTTTCATGAGAACTCGATAAAAATCTTTTCTTTGAAGTATACTACTTTCTGAAAAGTTAAACAGAATAAATCATTGAAGCGTGCATAATTTTGATGAATAAGCAATATCATTTTAATGAACAAAAATAAATAAAGAAATAAAATAAAATATAAAATAGCTTCAATTGAAAAGGTTGGAGAATACTTGAAAAATACGTTTATGTATGTACTTGTTTTTTTTTTTTAAGTTATTCACCCAATGTTTAGTATTAATCTCATGTGATAGTTTTAAACTTTAGGGAAAATATAAATGTACAAATAATTTTCGAAGTAATTTTTCTTTCGAATAACTTTTTATGTTTAGGTTTTCAAAGAAACTTTTTGCATGTAACAAAACATTTTTTATTCGTGTTTTGCTTTCGTAGACAAGTAAATCTTAAAAAATGCTCTTGTACTTTATTAATATTCATCGAAAATCTTAGTTTAACGCATTTTTCTTCAAATATACTTAAAATTTCATTAATGCTGACTTTTTGTGTATTAAGTCTGTAGCTAGCCTTCATTAATAAACATTTCCATAGGAAAAAAAAAAAAAAAAAAAGATGCCATGTTTTTATTAAAAAGCAGTTTTATGTTTTGCAAGCTGTTCTTTTGTATTTTAATAAAATATAAAACATGTCCTGTAAACCAATATAGGTGATATTTATGTCCGAAAGTCAAGCTTAATTGAAAAAAAAATATTTTTATTCGTTTATTTTCCATTCTGCTTCGTATCTTTCTTAAAAGCAATTAAATTCTCCAGTGTAACTTAAAAAGAAAATTCAAAAATTCATTTATTTTGAATAAATCATTCTGTTTTTTAGTTTGAAAGTTGAAAAAGGTCGATATTTTAAATAATTTTTGGAAAAAAAAAAAGATTTTTTTTTGTAATTTAATTAATATAAGATTAATAGGTAAATAAGAAACACATTATGTTGGGTTGATTAATCGCAAAAATCCTTAAGTTTTTCTTTCTACTTTAAACCCCATAGTTTTGAAAAATGAAATAAATAACTTTATTTATCCAAAAGTAATTGAAGGGTTTTTTTACACAAAGAAATAATTTTAAAAAACACTTATAAAATATTTTGATACTTTCATGCAAGAAAAAACAGATAAAAAGAAGACAAAACAATTTTTAATCTTTTAGTTTTGGAGAAATATAGAATTTATATATATATATATATATATTTCAGTTTTAGGTTTTATAGCTGTTCGCGTCTCTTAAACAAATTTATTAAAATTCTTATACTGATTATTTTTACAGGAGTACCATATTCGTCTTCTCTTTATTTCTGCTTGATTAGAACTAACAATTATAATTTTGATGGATGTGTTTTTCAGTATTTAAGCTTTCAATAGTGTTAGATTATGTATTTCCATATCAGATGACCACTACGTTTCCCTGCTACATACCTTCGTATTTTGGTTTTAAAAAAGCTTTCTAGAAATGATTGGTTTAAACAAAATAATACCCTTCTCTCTCACTTACAATTGAACTGCCTGAAAACATCTTTACACTTTTGACCTTCTTTCCAGGTAAAAACAACTTTACACTTTTGACCTTATTTCCAAGTAAAAACAACTTTACGTTTTAAACTTTCCAAATGAAAACAACTTTGCTTTTTTTATCTTTTGCAGGTGAACACAACTTAACATTTTTTTTTTCTTTCACAAGTGAAAATTACCTGTAGAGTTAATACATTTTCTCAATGAAAACTACTTTTCATTTTTGCCCTAATGTGAAAACATATTTACATTTCATACTTTTTGCAAATAAAAAGCTTTACATTTTTGCCCTTTTACAAGTTAAAACAACTTTACACTTTTGTGTTTTTACAAGAGGAAATTGCTTACACATTTAGTGCTTTTTTTCCAAATGAAAACAACATTCCAGTTTTGCCCTTTCTCAAGTGAAAACAACCTTACATTTGCTACCGTTTGCAAATGAAAACAATATTTCATATTAACCCTTTCATAAGTGAAAACAACTTTAGATTTAGTACCTCTTCCAAATGAAAACGCCATTCCACTTTTATACGTAACTTTGTAATTTATTGTATGAGTGTACAATCAATACTTAAGAACTAAAACCCTAGATAAGTGTTTTGGGGACCCCTTGTGTATATAGGTTATCCCAAATGTGTGGTAACCGGTTTTAAATCTTTATCTATTAGAGATAAATGGACAATGAAAAGTGAAAAAAAAATGTTGAAAAAAAGGTCGGAAATAAGACTCCGTTAAGAAAACAATCCTCTCTCTCATATACAAAAAATGACACATTTTAAATTTTATACGACTCCCGTACAAAAACATTCCCAATTTGTAAAATGTGCTCCATACACTCATGAGGTGATGTACCAAATTTCAGCCTTTCATCAAACAACATCTCAGAGATATCTTTACAGAAAGAGGATCGGGGGTGCTATACATGATTTTGAATGTAAACGTTTATTTCTAGAATGTAAAAAAAAAAAAATTTCTTTTCGTAATTTCTGTACGACCCCTGAAATGCGATCATTTGGCGTGATTTTTCACTTCGAGGGCCATTGAAAAGTGGTTTAAGTCAGCATTATATTTATATCCATATCTCTGGTATTTTTTAGGATATGATTCTTCAAATTCTTCCGTCACCTCATTAGGGTACGGGGCGCATTATATTAACTGGGAATATTTTTCTACGGGGATCGTATACAAATTTAAAAAGTGTGACTTTTTGAAAATTAACGGGAGGAGGTTTTTAGTAGCGCAGTCTAATTTCCGACCTTATTTTGAACATTTTCTCAATTTACACTGCCCACTTATATCTGATAAGGCATTAGAACCCGTTACCACCTTTTAGGGACACCCTGTATATATGTTACAGTTAAAACCCGAAATGCAGTCAAAACCCGAATTAACTAGGCAAAACGCGTTCTGACTGACAGCGCCCGGGAATACCCTTTTCCCAAGTGAATTCCGGAATGTTAAAGCCACACCATGGCACAGTGGTTGGTTATGCCACTGAAAATGGTAGATGGCCGAAGTGTGAAGGTCCCAGGCTCGGGTCCCATCGCGTGGCTGTCGATCTAACGACGTGGAGTTTTGGTAGGTGTTCTCCAGATGTACCGTGAATACGCGTTAGAACCCCTTAGAAAGTCCTCCTACCAAGGCACCTCCCCCCTTGACAGATCGCCCTAGTGTAGCATTGCCATAATCACACACAACCAAACAACCAACCGGAATGTTAATGCTTTATGCACTAAAATTTGGGAAAATAGATTTCTTGAAAAATTACAGTTGTTAGATAAGAAACAAAATAACTTTAATGTTATAACAAGTAATGAATACGGACGAGGGTCAGTTGCATCCGCGCCAACAGCTATCAATCAAATCGATGGGCGAGTTGAACCGCACTACTTATCTTGCTCCCCCTCGAAAATATGCTAATGTCGGCCCTTTGCGAGGCCCAAAAAAACATCACCTTGGGTCCGCCCAAGGCTGTAGGGGGGGCCCTCAAAAATATGCTACCACTGGCCCTTTGCCAGACCCCCCCCCCTAAAAAAATATCACTGGGTCCGGCCTGCGATGTGGGGGGGGGCTCAAAAATATGCTACCGCTGGCCCTTTGCGAGATCCGAAAATAAAACACTTGTCATATAACATATCGTTGAAATAGTGCAATAATTTTTTATGTATGTAAAAATTATTGTCTAACAAATCAGTCAAAACCCGAAATTAACCAGGGAAAAACCCGATTTATTCGGGTTTTGACTGATTTCGGGTTTTCAATGTAACATATATATAAACGTCCAAAGAATATCCCAAGCTGAAATCCTTCCAGAGAATAAACGACTCTACCCTGGACTTTCGAAATTACTTTTCTTGCGTCACTGTTGGCCATCTTCAACTGTTCGGGAAAAGTATTTTTAAGGAAGCTGTAAAGCTTGGAAATTAAAAGAAATGTGGCAGCAAATGTTGTGGTAAAAAAATCCTTTTACTGGCAGTTGAAACCAGGCTACTGATGTCGAACGGGCGAATCTTGAGAAAGAAAGGAAGAAAAGCCCTGGCTTTTCATTCCAGAAAGGTTAGAAAAAAGATGTCTGAATGTTAATAAAAATAAATAGAAATGGAAGTAATGCCATCAGTAAAAGAGGATATTTTTATCGTGGCAGTGTCAGGAAGACATTTTTAGTTAAGTTTTATTACTTTCCGAACATGTACCATGTAAGGAAAGTATTGTAATATCATGAAAAAATTCGACTTCGAGATTTTGGTGTATTGACACGTTTTGAGGTCTTCTGAATTCATTGATGCTATTTTTACGAGATGTATGTGTGTGTGTGTGTGTGTGTGTGTGTGAGTGAGTGAACAAGATAGCTCCTAAACGGGGGATTCGATTGAGCTCAAATTGGGAATACATGCTATAAATCACCATCGTAAGACCGGTATTGATTTCGATGTGTATAGGACTTATAGTGTTTCTATAACGCTACGACAAAGATTTCTTTTACATTATGGCCTTGGGGGGGGGATTCTTGAAAGTGTGCTAGCGTTTAAACGGCGCATTCGATTGAGTTTTAATTTGGTATATTGTTTGAAGTATTCATCGATTAAAATTTATTTAAATGCTTGGTAATGATCTTAATCGTAAATGTTCGGAAAGTCGAGTGGAGTCACTCCAGATTTTTTAATTTATTTTAGAATAAGATGTATCTATTTTGATAAGATACCTATGATATATGACTTGAGCTCAAATTGGGAATACATGCTATAAATCACCATCGTAAGACCGGTATTGATTTGGATGTGTATAGGACTTATAGTTTTTCTACAGGGCTACGAAAAAGATTTCTTTTACATTATGGCCTATGGGGAGAAATTCTTGAAAGTGGACTAGCGCGTTTAAGCGGCGCATTCGATTGGGCTTCAATTTGGTATATATTTTTGAATTATTCATCGATTAAAATTTATTTAAATGCTTGGTCATTATCTTAATTATAAGTGTTCGGAAAGTCGAGTGGAGTCACTCCAGATTACTAGAAGTCGAAGCCCGCTGTGGAGGCAATTTACAACGGGCGCTAGAAAAAAAGTTTGATGAATATATGTCTGTGCTCAATGTATTTAATCTTCGTCAACCTAAATCAAATAACTATTCAATTAAATTGAATTTCATGCTCTTCTGGAAACGTGCGAAAACTTTTCGCATTCGAACCATTTCGTTTTGTGTAAACCGCCCCTCTGATCCTATAATGCTTCATTCAGACGATATCATTTTAATGAAAGAAAAATTATGCATCGAAAAACTATTTTAAACGAATTGGAACGAACTTTTCCTTCAAAGCCTGATGACCGTGACTTCTACAGAATCTCATGTTAATTGCTACATCTCATTCTGTCACGCGAAAGGTTCACTTTTTTGACTTTAGGAAATAAAATGGGGCTGAAAGGAGTGAAAAATCGCTTTATAAAGGAGGGAACGGGTGTATTTTCAGATTTTTAAAGTATCTCAGATTGTTTTCGATATTTTTTATGCATAATTATGAAAAATTTCATGCAGCTCGTACAAGGGGTGTAGATGTTATTGCGCTTTTTGGGCTTAACTTTTTAATCTTTTTGGAGAAATGGCGGTAAAAGTCTTATCTTGGAGTGGTTGCACGGAATTGTTGGAGAGCCAGTGAATCAGTAAGTCAGTGCGTCAGGGATTAGCGTAATTATGTAGTAGGATGTTTGTAAATCACTTTTTCATCTTTTTAATGTTCAAAATGCAGAATCTATATAAATGAATAAATGTATTGGGTGTTTTCAGAAGATTGAAGGGTGCGTATCTAATTATAACTCACTTAATATGATATCGGTTTTAAAAACATTCTGCTTAATGTAATACATTTTCAGTTAAATAAAAGATGCACTTCAAACGATTATATGAAGATATTCTTTTTAAATCATTTGGGTGAAGTATGGGTATCCCAAATTTACATGAACATAAACAAAATTAATGGACTCTTTTAACCTACTCTTTTCCCCATCTAACTCAAATCGTTCGAAAAAATAAATAAAACTACCTTCAAACGAGACTCAGAGTTTTCTCATGTGAAATCTACGTCATTTTGATGTAACGAGCTTAAAACTCCTGTCGAAATCCAATCAGAATAATAACAGACTCTCAAGCAAAGTAAATGCCGCATGCGAAATAATTCCGCATATCCTTATACCGGGTGTATCATCATTCACTTCCGGGTTTTGCAGGCTCATAAGAAATACATATATTACCATCTCAGCAACAAAGTTTACTTTATTGGAGAAAGAAATGCAACAAGTTTTATTTCACAAAAGTCCAATATGTGAGCCTTTCGTGACAGCGTCGGATTAATGCGATTTTGTCGGGTCGGGGATGGGGGTGGGCTGTTAGTATGTCGAAACGTAAGCATCACGAAGCAAGGAAGGATTATAGGGGGTGGTGGGGGGCAACCGCCCCTATTGTGGAAAAAAGAATTAATGTAAAATGTCCTACTTTACATTCCTAAAATGGATGTACATGTCATTCTACTATCCAACCGCCCCCACCGACGAACTAACTGCCATCCCCCCCACCCCCTTCAAAATTGAATTAATCCATCGCTGTCACGAAAGAGTCAGATAGTGGACTTCTGTGAAATAAAACTTGTAGCATTTCTTTCTCCAATCAAGTCAACTTTGTTGCTGTATAGGTAATATATATTTTTTATAAGCTTCGAAACCCGGTAGAGTACTGTGCTGCCCCCTTCGATTCCCTGAGGAGTAGTTATTGATTAAAATTTAAGGTTAGTATGTATCATCATTTACGAATTTTCACGGTCGCTTCCTGAAACCCATTGTAAGGTTTTTCAGCCCTAAAGTGCTATTAAAATCAATTTTTTGTCGACAATTTGTGGACATGATTCCATTGCATTTTTCAATTTCTTTCTTTTATTTTTTAATGTGCTTACTTTTTACTAATTAGTTAGGGACCATTTAATTAATTATGGAGGGAGAATCAAGCATAGAAAGGCGCCAAGGTTTACGATTTTTAGCACTTGAGTGCTGTTAAAATCAAACAGGTATTTGAACGTCATCACCTCTGCTTTTAAGTTCACTATAACCGGAGTCGTGGTTCACTAAATGGTATGAACATTTTTAACATATGGGAATCTGCGTTTCACTATAGCCGAAAATTCAATGTATCCAGGTTCACTATATCAGGATTTAACAATACTTCTTATTTGCACCAAAAAGCTTGTGATTGAAAACTTATTTTTCAGGAAAATGTCAAGAATTTTTGAAAGACCCTAGAGATTTCGCAAATGCCAGTTGTTCTTAGTCGATTTCAGGTACTATTTTCATAAACAATAGTAAACTTTTCCCAAATATATGCAAAAAAATTTGGAAATATCATCTTTTATTTTGTGAGGATTGTGTGAAATTGATATCTATTATTTATAAAGCAAAAGTAGAAAATTTGACTAACGATTACATATTTTTGCGATCAGTGATGAAGCTGTTTTCAGCTGTTTCATAATAACCAATTGACTTCAGTCTATATTAGACCTTGTTCGAAGCATGGCGCCTTTGCTGTTCTTTTCTGCTTTTTCTGCTTTTTTAGCACTGCATTATTTTGCGAGGAAGCTTGTCCTGCGTTTTGTGTTTTTTGGGCCACCTGATGTCGTCGCAGGTCAGTCGTCGGGAGAAGTAAGTCCACCTCCATACATAGACAATAGTGACACTCATTCTATATTATCATACACAACAGCAAACAGTGACACTCATTCTATATCATCATACACAACAGCAAACAGTTCATTCACAGACATAACAACAGACTACGCCACACCACCTACAATAGTCACTCCTCCATCTTCACCAATTACAGCAAGCAGTCACACTCATTCCATATCATCATACACAACAGCAAACAGTCGACACTCATTCCATATCATCATACACAACAGCAAACAGTACATTCACAGACGTAACAATAGACTACGTCACACCACCCACAATAGTCACTCCTCCATCTTCACCAATTATACCCTCAACACCCGCACCACCACTCTCGTCCTCATCTTCCCTAGAATCTCCTCCTACCCCACCTTCCTCTCTACTCGTACTTCCACCATCACCACCCGTTAACATCCGTAGAAAGAAATTCAGAAGGATCCGTAAATTTTTCTCCCACCTTTCCTGCGTCCGCCCTGTCCCATAACCTAGATTAACCAGACCCTCTCTCCTCCACTCAAATACTTAAAAATATAACAAATATTTACCTTTTTAATGCTCAATAGTCACAAATCCACGACTTCACCACCTAATAACATCCTACCGACCACGGACTGAATCTCTGCAGACTTCCTCCTCAATAGCCGCAATAGTTCGCCACCAAACTACAATAGCACCTGTATACAACATATTTTTATAACCAAAAATGAACAGCTGCATTTCTATCATAAGGACGATGTCCAGTGTAGCAGTAATCCCATCAGTAATAGATGATTTCTTCTGAACTTTACACTTGGAATGAAATGACAATGTTTTTCAAGTCACGTTACGGCGATTTGGAACGATCTATACTCGAGAATCAACTCCATTAATAAGCAGTCGAAACTTAACAAACATCGGAATTTACGAAACATTGAAATGCAGCAAGCATCCGACTTTATTGTGTATCGATATTCAACGAGCTTCCGAAGTCAGGAGATATCATCTGCTCAATTCAGTTTTTCCATCTGCTCAAGAACAGTTTTCCATCTGGTCAAGAGCAGTTTTTGCCATATGAACTGCTCCGTTCCTATATGAAATTCAGATTTATCTTCAAGCATTTGCCTGTTGATGCGAACACAGTTTACTTAAAATCTACATTTGAAATGCTGCCAAGACACGTTGCCAACCATCGTTTTCCTAAAAACTGTGAAACATCATAAATACAGTCTGCAGTTAAGCAGCCTCCCTTCTGATCAGTACAATTCCATTCGTCCAAATAGGGGATGGCCAATATTCACATCATAAGTTGTTTCAAGAATTACAGATAACTATTCCGCCGCCTTCTTCACTTACCTCTTACTTCAGATTTATCTACAAACAGTTTTCTATTGATCCTATTGATGCGAGTACAATTCACAGAAGATCTACATTTGAAATGTTACCAAGATCTGTTGACAACCATCGTTTTTCTGAGAAACATCGCAACTACAGATCTACGTCTATAAAAATCTGCATCGAGAGTGCTATCGAGATATCTGAAGACATCGTAGTACTTATAAGTGTACGCAGTCTGTAAAACATAAAAGAAAGTGTCTTTCGAGCAGGCTTCTTAAAGCGTCTGCTTTAAGAAGCCTCATCTCTGATCTCTACGATTCCATTGGTCCAAATAGTGGATGGGCAGTGTTTACATCTTGAGTTATTCACGAACTACAGATGACTATTCTGACGACATCATCACTTACCTCCTACTTCAAGCATCTTTTGAGTAACTGACTGAACTACAATTGTCTGAACTCACAGTTTGTCAATCACCACAGAATTCATTACGTTAATTGTTAATACTGATGCAATCGCTGTTCAATAAAAATAGAAAAACCTACCAATGGCCGTGTCCGAGTTTGTTTCCTTGTGTTCGTATTTATCTTTTCGGTTTATCTTGTTTTATTTTTTTTCCTGGTGAAACTCAGATTAAAATTTAATTTATTTTTTTTTTGCAGTTTTAAAGTGAACTGAAACACTTGGTAAAAGTGAAAAGCGCGTGAAGTGCCAAGTGTGCTCTCTGTATCTTTGAGCGTTTTTATCCACGCTTACGGGGGTCGGATACAAATTTAAAAAGCGTCACATTTTGAAAATAAACGAGAGGAATTTTTTTCAACGGAATCTTATTTTCTACCTTAATTTGAACACATTTTCAATTTACATTGCCCCCTTATCTTTAATAGATAGAGAATTAAAGCCCGTTACCACCTTTTTGGGACACACTGTAGTGTTTCCTCTGTCTGAATATCTTTAGAAAATGTTTGTCAAATCATGAAACTTGCAATGCTATGAGGGGAGGATAGGAAAGTAATGTAGTTTTCCGTATATTAACCCTTTAACGCGCAGTGTTCCCTCTCTGGAAACACCAAACTCTGACTTTTGACTGTAGCCAGTCACGAAGAATAGATTTGATTTCTATAAAAATAGTTGCGGGTGACATAGCTCCACGAGAATCCTTTACTTTTTAGCACGTCATTTCCCGTAAAAAATTGGTCACGATTATTTTTAACACCACTGACATCTGCTGAAAAATGGAAGAATGCGAGAACAGCTGGATTGATTGCCCAATGCTGTAAAAAGGACAGCCGTTGCCAGCCGCACGGCCATCTGCGTCGAAAAAGTGTCTCTAGATCTGTGGCACGCGATGAACGTTTCGATCGTCCGCCATCTTGCTGGTAGTTAAGTCGAGCGATGGCAACGGCTGCCCTTTTTTCAGCATTGAGAAAAGGGTTGTGCCTCAGAGGGTTAATATATGTATGTCAATACGAAATTAGTAGAACTAATAATACGAAATCTGGCACATATATAAAACTTTTAACGTAAGTTCAGTAGATCCCCCACTCTATAACACGGTAAGATTACGCTTCGTGTTATATAAATCCGTAATGTATGTGTCGCAAATACATGAAGTGTTAACAGGCAACACAGAAATATCTATCTTCTTCTTTTACCGTGTTGTACACAGAGAAAAAATATACCGCTCTTATCTAGAACGAATAGATGGCTGTTTGCTGTGTCCCACAACTAGAAGAATAGATCGTAGAATGATGAGTGTAGGTGATACACAAAACTGGTGTACACGAAATGGTCAGGAATTTCTAGTCCGCAGTGTTCTAGTTAATCTCAGCAGAATGACTCATTTGTGTAACGTTTCGTTCGATACACTCGTGCACTAGAATTACCGTTTGTGAGTCTACCCTCTAGCGTAGCCATTGATTTACAGATATTTTTTCATCTTGGTACAACCCAAGTCGCAGACAATCGTTAAATTAACGGCTAAGTACCGTCTTTTTGCCCTGTCCTTTCGACGCACTTTCGTCAAATTAACGTTTCTCCGGAGCGCAATAACTACCGTTAAAAGTAACATCTAAATTTCTAGCTTTTCATCTATTTTTTTCGATAAAATTTCGTCAAATTAACGTTCCTCCGTAGCGCATTTTGAAGAAAATGCATCGTCAAATTGACGTTTCATGAACCACATTTTAAACGTTAAACTATATCGTCAAATTAACGTTTCTCCGAAGCGCATTTTAAGCGTAAAACTTATCACGCCAAATTAGCGTATCCCATGAGAGAATTTTAAACGTTTATTTTGCGTTAAGAATGCAGATTTAAAACATCCAATCTTACTAGGGAAATCTAAACGCTCTTTAAGAAGAAAGAAAAAAAAAAAAAACGTTAGAATTGATGCTTTGTCTCGAGCGCCTTAAATTAACGTTATTTTAACGATTGATGTTACGTGGGAAGCACCTGATTATAGGGGAGAGATCTAAAAATAGGGTAAGTGGGCTCAGAAGTGTCACGTTCTATGATCTAATAGTTATAGGGAGTGTGTGGTCTTATAAATTCTAATTCCACCAATTATTTTCTGTATGTCAATGGCATACATTTTTTTCAGTGTAAGAGTTCTTTTTAATCGTGTTATAGAAGAAACATCAGATTTTTTTCTCCGTGTTTTACGATCCCGTCTTATATGAACCCATGCTACAGGGCTCTATTGTACTCGATAGGACAGGTTTCCCAAAAAGTGTAACCGATGTTGATGTAGGTTGCGAAAAAATGTCTTTTTCAAATATCCCACTCACTAAAAAAGATAATAATAATACTAGCTGTAAAATGTATCACACGCGAATACCTAAAAATAATTTTCAGGCGACTGAAATTTCATTTCAAGGAGGGTGGGAAACGTAACTCTCCACATTTTGTTTTTTCACATATCTTTCTTGAAACAGGAACAATAAAGTTATCTGTGATTTTCTTCTTAAAATAATGTAAGGAGCAATGTCAAGGTTTAAATGTTTTTTTTTATTAAAAACTAATTATAGATTCATTTCTTTGAATAATGTGAAAAACAGCAATACTTTTTGATATACCTAATGTATCATATTTTAAATTTTTTAAAGAATTATTACTTGGTGAAATCCCATAAATTAATGTACACCTGGTTTATATTATATTAAATTAAACGAGACTTTAAAAGTAAAATTAAGTTGTGTCATTCTAAAAAAAAAAAAAAAAAAAAAGAGTTTCTAGCCCTAATTTGATTTAGGGGCTGGCTTATATTTTTTTACTTTTGATTATTAATTATTTATTTTCGATGGAAAATACTCTCAGGATTTTTTTTAATCACACATTTTGCTTTGTCTGCAAATTATCTCCTGACATCCCTAATATCTTTCACGTATGGCAAACTGGAAGCAAGAATAAATGTCTTAATTTTCGATACTTGCAGATCAATGTTTTGCCACCTCATGCTCTGAGTAATAGAGATTAATTAGGCCGCGTGCCAAAAAATACGTAAGCCACGAGATGCTTTATTAATTACAAGGGAAATAAGTTGTTATTCTAATTAATGTCCAGTACTGTGCGGTGTAATTAAACTTATAGCCTCGGGCAGGGGACTGGAGGAACGAAGAATTATAGCTTGGGTCGATGAGGGGACATTTTTCAAGATAGTTTTACATTCCTTTTTTTAGCGTGTATGCGTGTGTGTGTGTAGCTGCCTGCAAAAATTGTTAGTTACCCGTCGTTGACAGGTTAGTATGTAGTGCAAATTTCCAAAAACCCTGAATTTTTGTCAGCATTGTAGGTGTATAAAGAATGGAATTAGTATATTGGCAATAGTATAGACAGCAAAAATGTAACTTCCGTGTATTGTTAAAAGATTACAAGTTAGAGAGTCACAAAGTGATGTGCAAGATTGACGTTAGAGAATTTTTTTTTTTTTACATATTTTAATAATTAAAGTTTTATTCTAGTGGAATGAGCTTTTCAATTCGAGCGGTTATTCCAAACACGCAGAGGTAAATTTTGTTTTGACTCACTGTAGATATTTTTAACATTATGCCTGCAAAAAAAAAATTGCGGAATTTTCACAAAATCTAAAAAATACGCATTTTTAAAAGAGTTTAAAAATTTTACCAGAAATTTTCCGACATTTGTTATTTCAGTCGCTGCTGATCATGATGCTAAACTTCATTGAAAAATGTGCGGGTGGTCATAATCTAATCGCTCTTATGCGTACATTAGGTTACTAGAAAACAATTTCGAACTGGCTAAGAACTGACATCCGAATTGGCTTTTTCACTGGCTATTGGAAAATGTGGGGGGTTTGTGTTTACAATTTTAATTTTCAAATACAGTACATTCTTGATAATCCAGCGGTTGGTTAATACGGCACGTTCAGTGATCCGTCGTTCTTGGGGAACACGTGTCACATGGTCTTCCGAGCAGACCACCGTGGATGTAAACAAGAATGCACTCTCTTGTGTTTCCCTCCCTCTTTCAAAATTGCTTTCTATTAACCTAAAGTACACCGAAGACCCATTACATTATGGCATTGTTAGCCACACATTTTTCAATGAACTCGTCTAGATGACATGGAGAGCACGTAATTAAGTGGGAATGGTATTTAACTGTTGCTGGAGAAGGTAAGGAATCATACTTACACTTACGTTTGTTAGTAATGAGAAAGGCTGTTTATTTAAGTGAATTATATAGAGGGCCCGAAGACTCGGAACGTGTATCTCCGAAACTGCACGACTGGTCGGTTGTTCGCGATCTGCAGTTGTTAGTATTTATAAAACGTGGAATTATGACGGTGAAACCAGGAGTAGACGCCAAGATGGTAGGCTTCCCCGCATGATCCAAGAAAGAGGTTACCAGAGACTGTGCCGCCTGTTACGGCAAAACCGGCGGCAGAGAGTGGCTCAGCTGACAGCCCCAAAACAATGCAAGTCCAAGTACCAGTTTTCGGAACGCACGATTCAGCGGATACTCTCGGATATGGGACAGCGGAGCAGACGTCCCATTCTTGTACCTCTGCTTAACAAGCGTCATTCTTAACTACGCCTACAGTGTCCACGGGAACATCGAGACTGGACCACGGATATGTAGAAGACAGTTGCCTGGTAGTATGAAACCCGGTTTCTCGTTCATCACGTCGATGGTCGTGTCAGGTTACGACGTCTTCCAGGAGAACAGCTGCTCCCCTTTCACAGGCAGCTCAGATAGCAAGCACCACCATGCTCCAATATCTCGACTTTGCGTGGCCGGGCGAGTTGCAGCTATTTTGAAGAGGAGCAACGCGTTATTGGGAGGTTTGTGTCAAAAAACAAGAGGTCTTGATAACCCAGAATTTTTCTATAATCCGACGGTAGTCTGGTCCCATATAGTCGGATTGTCAAGATTGTATTGTACTGTTTATTTGTGATTAGGCGATATTCGTTTCTAAACCATTGGACCGAAAGAGTGGAAATTTTCAGGGATACCAAATTTTGATTGTTCGCCCAGTAAGAAATATTTCACAGGCCTTAGTAAACCAGAGGTTAAGGCGTCGGACTCATAACCAAAGAATTCAGCATTCGATTTCCGATTCACCACTGAAGACCCCCCCCTTGCACAGGAGGTCTGCATGTACCCTGAATCAGGTAGTTGCGAAAATTTTATCGTCAGTAGCTAGTAGTTTCCAGAGGGTGCCAATGTTCATAAGTCCACCAAGATTTGATGAGAATCTAAATTGTGGCGAAAAAAACTGCACAAAGAGTGAAAGCAGTTCTTAAACGATATATGCGTGAGCGTAACCTGCCCTGGAAAAGAAAAAAAGTATACCAAAAATTCTTAGAATTTAAGAATCTAAAAGTTCCCACAATTCAATAATTTTTGACGATTTTCCAGCAAGACACCGCGGAATTTTAAAATCTCCATAAACCAAATCCGTTAAATAAGAAAAATGACTATTGGTAAATATTTTTATTGCATTTTATCACGATCATGCATAATTTTCTGTTCCCGCGTTCTCCACTGGAATTTAACATTCTACCTTCAGAAAAACATAATTTTGTGATAACAAAAATGAAGATTGCCCCTAGTAGCACAATTAGTCCAAAAAACGTTAAAAACACGTTTTCTAACGTCAAAAAACGTGTTTCCAACGTAATTTCAACGTTTGTTGAACTAATTGTGTTACTAGGGACATGATTTATCGAAACTGGCTTTTCTCATTAGAACAAACCAAACCATTCTTTAAAGAATGGTTTAATCATGGGTTTTGAACTAAGTATGATTAAGACTAACTAGTTACCATACTAGTTACTATGGTTAATACTAACTAGTAACTAGTAGTTAACATACTACTCTCTTAATAATCAAGAGTGAAAAACCAGTGCTGAGGAGTGATATATCACCCTACCTTCGTGACAAAAATCAGCCAACCTCCATAGAGTGAGAAATCACTATTCTGAAGAGTGACATTTCTGACTCTGGACTAGGAGTGAGAATTCAAAAACCCACTCCGGGAAAGAGTGCCTCACTCTAAGGAAAGGGTGACAGCACGCCATCCCTTAAAGAGTGGAGCGCTCTGATCAAGAGTGAGCTATGACCCTTTTTAAGAGTGACCGTCACTTTTTATAGGGTGATTATTCGAGACCGTATCCAGGGGTCCGGACCCTCCCCCCTCCCAAAAAAATTGATTTTTGTTAATAAAATAATAATAATGACGTCTTTTTGTGAAAAATTCTGCCTTTTCCACGGTTTGGACCCTGCCTGAAATTTTTGTCTGGGTACGGCCCTGGATTTATTCCTTGCATATGCCTTGCTTCTGGCTATCACTATTTTAGGGAAATTAAAATAATTCCTTATAAATATATATATATATATATATATGACTGTATCTGGTAACAGCATTGATTATTATTATTTTTTAAATATTTGGCAAATATTAAAATATATTTTCTATATAGCATCAATATTTATCCAATCTTGTGAATTCATTGAAAATAAAATCCAATATTATAAATTTAATATTTTGCCCATTTGAAGTCAAATTTTAATACTATTGAATCTTAAAGTATTTGAAATTTATCAATAATATTGAGTGTATATTAGAAATATTTCCAATATTATTAAGTACTAATTACTTTTAATTATTAAAATTTACATATATGTGAATACTTTGAGAGTAAAGACCACTTCCAGTATTGGTAAAAACTAGAGTTTAGCCCTGATATATGCTCAAAATGTTATTATCATTTGTAAAATTTTAATTAACATATGAAGTGTGTATTGAAATATTAATTATATATTGAGAATATTTCTGAAGTAGTTTCACTACCAATGAACTTTTAAATATTAACTCAATATTGTGAAAACATTGATATCAAAAACCAATAATGGTACAAAGTAGTAAGTGAACACATTGAGAATAAACACAGTTTCCAATATTGGTAAATAAAATTCCAATATTGGTAAAAATTAGCATTTAGGTCTGATAAATTCTCAAAATAACTTTATACTTTTAGTATGACTATACTAATACCTTTTTCCACTGAATTTAACATACAAAAAATATATTCTTAATACAGGGTTGTATTGGAAATATTTTTGAAGTAGTCCTCAATTGATAAATTTTTTAATGTTAACTCAATATTGTTAAAAAAAATTGAAAACAAAGATCAACTGTAACTTCGTCAAATGTATCAAATGTAACTTCGTACAAAGTAGCAAAGTTAATATTTGCCTCAGATATATTTAAAATGCATTTATAGTGTTTGATATACATTGGAAATATATTCAATATGGATAAGTAATTACTTTAACATAACTTTATACCATTTTTAATTTTTTTGGTTAATATTTACTCAATATTACACTGGGAATAAAGCTAGTATTGGTAAAAAGTAGAAAGTTGATATTTAACCATTATATTGTAAAAATTATAAAACTTTGCTGCTATTGAATCTAAATTAAATATATTTAAAATGTATCTGCAATATCGAGCGCCTTGAAAATATTCTTCATATCGTACAAGTAAATATTTTTGCCGCATTTACCCCCCCCCCCCAAGTTTGCCCATAGGCAATCTTTAATACATCATAGCTGGATATTGGGTATATCTATTAGAAGTCCAACATAAAATAGATTTCTCTATTAGAAATTTGAGGTGTGATCTCTCTAATGAGTAAATAACATCTATAATATACAGGTCTATAAGAGATCTGTATATATGTAGCATAGTTATAATAATTAAACTTCCAGAAGATCTCAAATATCCCAAAAGTGGCTATCTATTTCATATTCAAAATATCCAATGATCAGAAATTGATACTTATTTCATATCCAGAACTTATTAGATATCTATTTCTGGGCTATCTTGGATTATTGTCATGTTCAGAATGATCAATAACAGCTGGAAAATAAATTTTACGTAGCTCAATGGAACAAGTAATATCTGACACCATGCATTTTTAAATTCTTGCTTTCATTCCAGTGAGTGAAATGTGGACTGTTGACACAGAACATACAGTATTTAAAATAACAGCCTATTCTGAAATTAAACAGATTAAGAAGGAGTACAGAGTTTCATTTTAATAATCAGATGATGGCATCACTAAAAGGTACCCCCAAGAGTTCCACATGGTTACTAAAACAAACCTCCATAACCTCTAGATCTATTTAGTTACAGAATTCGTTGACAGTTTATGTTTTGTTTGGTTAGTCAAAACTTAACAGGAATATAAGTGAAAGTTTCAAAATGCTTGGAGGTGATCTGTATAGCCATTGAGCTATGTAAAATCCATCAGCAGGAGATTTATAAGAATTTTCTTTGTCTGCAGTACTATAACTTCATTTGAGGTAATCTGTGATCAAACAAGAATAGAAATAAGCATTTCGGACATCCACATGACTCAACAGTGTGCAGAAATATTTGATATGTTCAATGTTACCTTTTCTCCTGCTGAAATAAAAAATCCCTGAAAGCTTATTTTTTACCTATGGTACATTTCAGAACAACTTTCACTTACAACAGTATTAACAAAACAATAAAAAAAGTTCATGATAAGATATTTATATAAAATCAAAAGAATACTAATAATTTTGATTTTTAATTAGATTTTATTTTAAGTATAATTTATTCAAACTTTCTTTTCAACTTTATTACAATTAACAAGTCTTTTTTTAATTTTAAATAAAGAAGAAATGAACATGATTGAATTGTTATCGAAAAGAAATTATTTGAAATTAAATTTCAGTCATTTATACGAACAAATACAAGAATTATGAAACACAAAAATAAATTAGAAGAGTAATAGCTATCCTTTAATTGAAAACCAAAATAAATAAATAAATAAACTAATTGTTGGGTAAATCAAAAATATAAATATATCTGCTGATAACCTCTGTTAATGTACATATCATGTTTGGAAATTTAAGAGAATGCCTATTTTTCTATTCCCCCCCCCTCCCCCCAGAAAAAGGAATAAAATATTTCTAAAATGGAAACTACTTTATATTGATTGATTTCTTTTTTTTTGTGAAAAGGGGTAAAGAAATATTTTTGTGCAGGCCAATACATAAATAATATAAATCAAAACCAATTATTTCATAATTCCCCAACAATGCCCATTTGGTTGAATCCCCCCCAACATTTTTGTCTTGTCCAAAAACCATTATTTAAGGTTTAGAGGCATGAGCAAGAATACAGGTTAGAATACCTTAAAAAGTTCACCACCCAAGTCACCCCCCCCAAGAAGACACCCCTCTTGTAGACTTGCCATAACGCAAAGAAATAATTGAAGTTTAGAGCATGAGGGTGAACCATATTAACCTCCATAGATACTGTCTGGGTGAGGAGGGGGGGGGGAGGGTGGTGATTCACAGAAACTAAGAAAAAATTTTTTCACCTCTTAAAAAACCAAATTCCTGTTCTGAACATAATTTATACATACTTCAAAATAAAAGCCATTTCTTATTTTTTTAATATATATACACATTCATTTCTTTATTTATTTTTAAGTGTGATTTTATTTCTTTCAATTTCACTTTTACAGCAAAATAGCTACAAATTACTTAATCTTTTAAAAACCTCAAATTGAAAAAAAAGTTCTTTTAATATAGATTTTATGCAAGAATTATTATACTATTGAAAACAGATTTAGAACAATAAATGAAAGTAAAGCCAGAAAAACTCATTAGTATGTTAGAACAAAGTTCAATTAATACGAGGGCCAAAAAAAAAAGAAAGAAAAAACAGTTAATAAAAATATATAAGCAAAGTCTTAAATAAAAACATGAGTAATGGAACTTCCAAGTCCAGAGTAGTCTTCAGCCTAGCAAATTTTAGTTTACAATGTGTTCTAAATTTTAAAAAATTCAAACGATTACATAACTGCAGAAGTAAAAAATAGCCTGTGAATTGAAAAAAAGTGGAAGATATCTCTTATTGAGACCCATGCAGGTTTGAATGAATTATAAAAGCAATGGCAGTGAACACACAACACAATTATTACAAATTTGGTTTAATTGTTGCACATTAATTGTTGCATTAATATAAAATACAATCAATGGATTCAATATCAGTACTTCAATACTATTTCACATTCAGGGATTCTTCTAACAGCATCTGGAAGATAAAAATTATGACTTCAACAAGTAATTACAGAATTAATAAAAGTTAAAACATAACTGCTATTCTATCCTAATAATAAAAGGGTACCCTCCCCCTCGCCATAATTTGAATAAGACTGAATAAAGGCTCAAAATCAGAAAGAGTTGGCAGCTAGAATATACTAGAGCATAAACTAGGTCTATGTTAAATACATACAAAATAAAATTAGTTAAAATTAGTTTTGTGTGTACATGGCTTCGTGTCAAATTTAAATCTCCAACTAAAGCACAACCTAACACTTTCAACTAGGTTATGAATTTACAGAGGAATAAGTCAGCAGATCTTTTCATTTGATTCAGAAAACATTTTGTTTATAGTTTCATTAAAATAGGAGGATAACTTTATAATAAAAAGTCTGCAAATCCACATACATTTTGGAACACCTTTAGGAGCAGGTTAAATACAATTTTGGAACAGCACAAAAGCATACCGAAAAATGGTAATAATAAATACTTTCTTATTACCATTTTTCATATATCTTATTACCATATTTATGTATGGTAATAATAAATACTTTCAAGTAACATTTACATATACTGTAACCTTCTGAGTAAGAGAGGGAAGGGAAACAGGGCTCCTACTGTTAAAATTGTACAAATTATGCAAAAAATGAATGAATTAATAAAATAAAGATGTAGAATTTAAGCTGCCTTTTACATTCTAATTTTGCCACTGAACACAAAAGCAAATGGTAAAAAACTGCAATAAAACCTAAATATAGCAGCTCAAAAAAAAAAATTCTATTTTTTTACATGCAAAAAATAAAAGGAAAAAAAAACTTTAATTTTACAGATAAGAAATGTTTGTATTGTTTTATAAAATAATCTGTTCTCTATGTTCTATTAATATTAGAATATACTGATATGCAAAGTGATTGAGAGCACGAAATACTTTATTAAAAGTAAAGAACATATTGTAGGATTTACCTCACAAAATTTTATTTTGTGAGGTAACACAAAAAAGAATAATTGGGGACAGTATTGAAGTGAAAATCCCATATCAAAGCAATTTGGAATAAAATTATCCTTGAATCACAGTAACCTGTGGGTAATAACAAACATCAAACTAATAGTGACAAAATAAATATTAAACACATTACTTACTATTGGTGAGTTAAATTTGCAAATTATTACAATCAATTAAAAAATAGAAAATATTCAGGACTTGTAATATATTTTAGGTAAATAAAAATTGGGTAAAAATAAAGTGACAACTTTGCAATAAAAACTTTTCATGCACAGCAAGTAAAATATCATCAAATAACAACATTCTTAGCAAAGATCACATCTATATGTGGAAGATAAACAAATTGAAGAAATAATTAAACGGAAGTTTGAAAATACTTTTCATATCCAGTCTGGTAAATTACAAGGATTCAGTGCTCAGAGGTGTAGCTAGAGGGAGACATTTGTCCCAGGGCACAGGATCTAAAAGGCACCAATTTGTATATAAAACTTTTTCCAGCACATTTTGGTAAAAAGGAAGTGATGCAAATTTGTTCTCGGGCACTGAAAATTCTTGCTACACCTCTGAGTACTGACCCCAATTAATAACCTAGATCTTCTTGAAGTCAGTTAAAAACTAGACTAAAGATATTTTTGAGTAATATTCAAATATACATATGACAACATGTGAACACTGACAAGGTTATTACACTTTGTGAATACTGCAGACTTAAAAAATCTGAATTTACTAAGGAAGTAAAGTTTACATTTACATATTGTATTAGTAAAATTTAAAAAATAATATATTTCATCTGTTTTTACCACTAATGGTGACATGTAATATGGTGTCGAAACTGGTAGGCTAGTTTTCGATTTGGTTTGTACCAAAGTACAGATATGAGATTAACAAAAAAGGAAAAAAAGTCTGAAAGAATGTCCAAACAACTTTTGAGCAATTATACTTATGAATTTCAAGAGCAATAAATATTTTAATTTTTATTGATACTAAATCTATCTTACTTACAATTTTGCCTTACTGAAAAATCAGAAAATTTTTGAAAAAAATGAATTCTTTATAAACATTGAAAAAGGTCTGAATATTAAACTAAATTCTTAAATCTCATCTCTGAAAGTAGCATTTTACAGTTTACATTTTAAACAACAACAGCAGTGACAACATTAATAATAATAATAATAATAATAATATAAGTTACAGGAGTTTCAAGGTTTTACTTACAACATATTTTTAAGAGGTAGTGAGGGTGCAGAGTAAAAAAATTAATCTGAAGGGACTAAAAATTGATTTTTATACTTTATTTCATTGTTACTTCATAAAATGTTGCAAATAAGACTTGATTTTGCAAGCAATTTATTAACTTGGTGTCAAATATGCAACTTGACATAAAAAATTTACATATAATAGAGATTAAATAAATGACAGAATATAGCATAACATAAAATGATATACTAAAGAGTTGCCTGGGTCAAATGCTTTAATAAAGAATACCACATTGAATTTTACTGTATAAATATTTATTGTTTTACTCATTGATGTAACTTTACCAAAAGTTATACTTTTTTTTCTTTTAAGAACAGCCCTAATAATTTTCTCAATTTACATGAAATTTATAAAATTTAATACATAGTCACTAACTGCCCCAAAGTAACATCACTTTAGGGAAAAAAAACTAAAAAAAAAAACATATAAATCAATTTGGAAAATAAGAAAAAAATAAACTAAACAAAAAAGTAAACATCTCAAAAAAAAAAAAAAAAAAAGTTATTGACAATTATGAAATTATGCGATACAAGCTTTGAAAAAATTAGACCGCAGAGATCAAAAGTATGCAGACTTTGAACTAGTAATTAAGAACATTTAAAGAATAAATAAACAAATAAAACAAAAATATGAATACCACTTATAATGCCGATAGTTTCTTCTCTTTTACAGCATGCCACTGACAAAAATTCAATGGTTTTCCACAGGACCAGTTCAGAGTACTAGAAAATAAAAAGTTAATAAAGTGATAAACAGCCAAAATCAATCAGTTTTTTTTTGTAACATATTTTATTCATCACTTGGCTCTGCAAGCTTTAAAGACAGGCTTCTCAAAAACTCGGTATAATTCAGAATGCTTCTTCATAGACAGCATGATGAACTTTTATAGAACAACAAAACTGCAGGTCTTATCCCATTTTTAGGGAGAAATTCACGAAAGTGGAAACTGTATCTGATGGCTAATTCTCCCTCTATTTTGGACAATACAATATGTTATAAATTTTTCTCTGAGTATTTCACTTCTATAAATTAACCATTTGTATTGCCATAAATACAGCTTGTGAAGAGAAATTCTGAATTTTCAAATTTCTGACATAGTTGAATTCTTTTAAAACCTGTTCAGAAATTGCATTATTTCTTGTAAAAAAAAAAATAATAACTTGATTGAAACATTTTGTTTCTACTCAGTGAGACACTTAATGAAACACAATTTTTGTGAGAAATCTACTACCCATCTGATTCAGTGCTTAAGATATACATTCTTCTAAAATGGGATGCTTGCAATGCAAATAATAATAATAATATAAAATTCACACAGACATGTGTATAAGGAACATTTATAACATATGATATGAATATAAAATTAACTCCCAAATTTAAAAATACACTGAAACAGTAAGTAATTAAAAATAAATACATACTTATATCTAAAGACATCCAAAGTAGTATTCACCCTTATCAAAGGTTCTTGAAAAATCACCCAGTCATCGCTGTTATTAACTCTCCTATATTTCAAGAAAATGAGTATTCAGTACATAAAAAACATTCTAAAAGTTTCGTTTTCTAAAGCAACCAATTTATATGAATATTCATTTATTATCAATTTATATATATTTAACTAATGACCAACCAAGTTAGGAGTCTTCAGTTAAAATTTACATTTAAACATTATCACAAGAGCAAATGATTCGGTGGTAGATCGAGGGGTAATGGGATGAGTGGCTATAGGGCTTCAGTCCCCCCCCCCCATCTCAAATCCAGGCAGCAATTATGACATAAAGTCGCTTGAGTCAGAAGTATGGGTCTAAATGGGGGCCCCCCTTACATTTTGTTTCTTCACCGACTCTGACAATTGTCTTTCTGTATTTTCCACAGTATTTACCCGCTTGCCCATGATAATCAGGGAACAATCAAATTACATTAAATTTTTCAGTAATATTTGACTTATTTATTAAGATATATTTTTCAGAAATTTGTATATGAATGCATTTAAAATTATTTCAGATTTTAAATGCAAAAATTATGTGTAACAGATAAACAGTGATAATTCGCAAGTAATAATATATTAAGATGCTAACATATCAAAAATATATACTTGTGCAATATATATGAGGAATATTTGAAATATACACCCAATATTATGGATACATTTTAAATAAATTTAATTTAAATTCATTGACAATATAATGGGTAAATATTAATTTGCTACAATTTACATTAGTATTTATTTCCAATTTAATGATAATATTGAATAATTAAGTATATGAATATGAAAAAATAAAAATACTATAAAATTAATTACTTGTCAATATTAGGAATACATTAGAAATATTACCAATGTTTACCTAATATTGTGGATACATTTTAAATACATTTGGGCTAAATATTAACTTGCTGCTATGTAAAAATACTGGTTTGGGTTTTCAATGTTTTACAATCCTGTGAGGTGCTATTTGAAAGTTTATTGGTAATGGAACTACTTCAGAACTACTTCCAAAATATAGCCAATATTGCAGATACATTTCATTTAAATTCAGTAGAAAAAGGATTAAAAGTATTTTGAATTTTTAAGTAAATTTTACCAATATCATAAATTTATTTACCCTTAATGATACCCAGTAGAAGACCCAAACTCTGAAATCCATGCTGTCTGCTTTCTCAACAATGTCAATAAATAATGAAATCTGTTCTGCTACCTGCAAGTTCAGAAAACCACAGAATAATATTAAATACTTGAAAAATATAACATTAATGATATGGGCACCCATAAGGGGGGGGGGCTCAAGGTAGGGAACTTGCTCCCCCCCCTTAGGAGAGGAGAGCAGGGGCAGGGACATACCCCAAAAAAAATTCTGGGAGGGTCCAAAAATTTCGGAGGGGGTCCAAACGATGAAAAAGGCAGAAATTTTCACAAAAAGACTTCACCATTATTGCTTTGTTAATAAAAACTGAAATTTCGGAGGTGTTACAGACCCCCCCCCCTTCCTGGGTACGTCCTTGGCCAGAGGGTGACTGGTGGGGCTTCAGCCACCCTCGAAATAAGTAAACATCAGAGCCTTATTATCGCATGGGCAAATCGGGACTTTGCCCAGGGCCCCCGGCTCGAAAGGGCCCCCAATATCAAATGTTGTTCTGAAATAGTCTTTTTTATATCAAAATTTTATGAAAAATAAAACAAATTTCATAGATAGGGGCCCCCAAATTCATCAATGCCCGGGGCCCCTGTTGGTCATAATCAGGCTCTGAATCAAACATAAGAAATGGAGAAAATTACATATTCGTGGGTAATATTGAAAGTTCAGCTTGAAATTTTTAAGGTTTAGATACGTCCCTAAGCCAAACTCACTCCCCCCCCCCCCCACTTAAGTATGTTTTTTCAAGCTGCAAAGATATGTTCTGATTAAATGAATTTAAAATGAAATATGCTAGATAAATTTTAAGTTTATGAACATTTCCTATGCAATATGTGAAATAACCTTTATTAAAAATGAAGTCTTAAAAAAATGCAACTCAAAGCATGGCTTTTTCCATAACATTACAGAAATAATTCAGCAATCAAAATTAATTGAATGTCAACAATATTATTTGAATTGTCTTAGACTGAACAAGTGTAAAGTGAGCTTTATTTAAGGGGAATAGATGAAGTGAATATTATCAAATACAATGAAGAACCGTTCTGATTATACCATCTTTAAAATAAAACAAACTACATTAAAATCGGCTCATCCATTTGGGATCTATTTTGCCACACACACATCCAACTTTTAGAAAAAAAAACAGGCATTTAGTATCTTAGAATGAAAATTTAATAAACTAAATTCATATTCTGAAAAAATTTAAGGACCCCTTAAAATGGGATGTCTGGGGCATGTGCCCTCCTTGCCCCTGTGATAATCATGGTCTTATCATCACAGGATTTTCAGTAGTATTTGACTTAATTATTAAAATATATTTTTCAGCAATTTGTACATAAATGCACCTAAAATTATTTATCAGATTTTAAATTTTGAAATAATGTACAGTAGATAAACAGTCTTAATTCACCATTACTGTGATATTAAGATGCTGACACATTAAAAATATTTGTTAGTACAATATGAGGGAAATTTATAATATACACACAATACTGTGTGGATACATTTTAAATATATTTAATTTAATTCATTAACATAGACAATATAATGGATAAATGTTGCTAATTTTTACCAATATTAGTTTTTATTTCCAATATAATAACAATGTGAAGGATTGAGTATATTAGCATTAGAAAAATAATAAAATGGTATAAAAATATTTTTAAAAATTACTTGTCAATATTAAGAATACATTATAAATATATATTTCGAATTTTTACTTAATATTGTGAACACATTGTAAAGATATTTGGGCTAACTACTAACTTGCTACTATTAAAAACTTTATCAGTAATGGAATTACTTCAGAAACATTTCCAGTATATAGCCAATATTGTGGATATATTTCATATGTTAATTAAATTCAATAGAAAAAAAATAGCATTATTTTGAATTGGTATCTAGGCTAAAAGGTAAGTTTTACCAATTTGAGAATTTTATTTACCAATATTGATACACAACAGAAGACATAAAATCTACCAAACCAAAATGTGCAAGGCTCTAAAATTAATACTGTATTACTAAATTTAATATTGTAACACTTACCTTTATTACCAGTAATATTAAACTTATCCGTTACTATACTATTGAATTATCCTTAAACAGTATACAAACTTTTCAATTCCAAAAATCTCGCATTTAACACCAAAAACAATAACTTTTTTTCCGCGTTGAATCAGTTTACCAGCACAAGTTCAAGTATCCCTTGTGTTTTTCGTACTACTAATGAAAGCTCACACATTCTGAATCACCTGCTACTTTCAGCTGGTTTCCCTGATTTAAAAGTGGACTTTCCTGAGGCCATCTGGGGTGTTCGATCGTAAATTATCCACTTTACCATATGAGAGAGAGGTTTGTGTATGTGTAAAAAGTGGAGAGGGAAATATTACACCACAACAAGAGAGCGGTTATTTTGATCTAATCACGTATATATGTATATTCTAAGCGTGAATCTGTGCTAGAATGTGCAATAAGATAAAATGATGCACATAGACATATTGAAATTTAATCACAAAATATTTTTTTCCCACGTTTATAATTTATTTCAATATAAATTGCATACAATATATAATTGATCATTATTTTCTGCTTTTGATTTAAAATTTTGTTTATGCTATTTGCAACAGGCGCGTATCCTTCCTAAAAATCTGACCCTTTACTTAGTTTAAAATTTGATACTGAGGCTACAGTTGAAACAGCTTGCTTACAATTTGATACACAGGTTAGAGCCCTCTCCACCCCCGAAATAAAATCCTGACTGCACCACCGATTTACAAAAACGCATCAAAACATGCTCAAATATTATATACAGAAACAAAAAACGAATGCAAGATTTCAGCTATATAAGCATAAATAACATACTACGATCAAGTATAGAGGCGGATCCAAAGATCAATTTCTCGGAAGGGTATAAAATTAAAAGAAGCAGGCTTGTTTAAGTCTTAAAAACAAAATGTATAGTAAAGCAAAATGTTAACCCTAACCAAAGCAATGTCTGTCGGAAGAGCTGGAGTCCTAATGGATCCGACACTGAATCAATGTATCTTATATGTTGTGAATTATCAAATTTTAAATAACATTTACAATAATTGAAAAGTTATAAGGTTTTACTTACTTGTGTTAGCTAAAAGTATTCCATTACTTGTATGCAGTTGGTACTTCGCAACTGCAGTCCAATTCCAATATGGCGTCGTTTGAGTATGGAAGCAACGCACTCACTCCTGCTGAAGTGAACGCATCATGGGAAATGTGGTGACTCTCTCGCTAGAGTGAGCAGATAGCGCCTTCACCCTTACTCTAAGAGTGACATCGTCTCACTCTTGCAGTTAGGGTGACAGAATCCTATCGATGAAGAGTCATAATGCAGTTTTCTCACTCTTATCTCACTCTATCTGGGATCATTTGCCGGTGACTTTTTGTAAGAGTGACAATGTCACTCTAAATTTTCAGAGAGTAGTAGTGACCATACTACTAGTTACCATACTAGTTAGTATGGGCTATATGATTTACGTTAGTATGTTTAGTTTAGTTATGTCCCCCCGTAGGCAAATGCCGCTCTTGTTGGCTTGCCATAACCAGGCCCGGACTAGCCAAGTCGGCTGGTCTGCGATTGCCGAGAGCCCCCGGCCCAAGGGGGCCCGGAGAGGCCTCTTAAAATCTATATACTACTTAGCGCAATTTGATATATAATATCAGAGTAATTGGATTGTTTATTTCAGAGTAATCTTACGTCTTTACGCAGTGGCGCAGGGGAGAAATCCAAGAACCTCGTGGCTCGAGAGGACCCCCCCAAGAATCAGGGACCCGAAAAGCTATAAAATATTTAAGTGTGGTTCTTAGGCACATAAGAATATATATATATAATTTCCAAATATTACATATTCTAATACTCTATTCCCTCTAAATTTTTCAGTAAGGGGCCCCTTTTCTATCACCAACCGATAGGCCCCCAAAGGAGCCAGTCCGGGCCTGGCCATAACAAACAAACAAGCAACCCTCTGGTCGTATTGGGGGGGGGGGGGGAAATCCGAATGGACACCGCACGCTTCGTTGTTCTATTAAATAATCATACTTTTGATGAAGTTCACTTATTTCATTTGAAATTGCCTTCAATGGTGCTAAGTTATAGCAATTTCTCACGAAATATAAGACTGAATGCGTGTGAAAAGATTTACGTCTCAGGGTGTATTCCTAGCTCATTTTATGTACTCATATTTAGGTGGCAAATATGAGTACATAAATTTCATATTTAAGACACCTAAATATGAGTACATAAAATTTTGTACTCATATTTAGGTATCTTTAATATGAGTACAAAATTGCATTCATATTTAAGATACCTAATTATGTGTCTTAAATATTTGTTCTGCTTATCTATTACTGTAACACCTTTTAAATTATGTAGTACACCAGATGAATTTTTTAATCAAGCGCATTAATTTTTCTTAGAATAACGTTTTGTTTGCTTCCGTTGGAGGACCTGCTACAAGAGAAAATATCAACTAATGACCATGAGCATTAGATAGGATAGGCATGTCCTTAAAAAATGCATGTGCTTCGAGAAAACATGGGTGTAATGCATAGGAATTTATTATACTAATATCTCATGTTGTAATACAGGAAAACATTTGCACAGGAGATTAATGTAGACTGATATGCAGGCGAGATCAACATTATTAGAAGTAGGATATGCCATAACTCTTTATTGCTTCTTCATCTAATAAGAGGTGAGGCCATCACCTCGTACAACTATACAAACGTCACATCGAGCTCTCATACTGTTAATGAGGCTACTGATCAACGACTGTGGCAGTCATTCCCAGGCTACCAGAAGCGTCGATTTTAGCGCTTGAGGGGTTCTTGGAGGGGATTGTCGACATGCAATGGCTCTTCCGGCAGCATCCCACAAGTGCTTCATGAGATTAAAGTCGGGAGACCTCGCTCGCTGCACCATACGGCAAATACCTGCTTCTTCCAGGAAAGCGCCGACTTTGTAAATTTAATTCTTAACCCTTTGAGGCGCAACCGTTTCCCAATGCTGAAAAAAGGGCAGCCGTTGCCATCGTTCGACTTAACTACCAGCAAGATGGCGGACGATCGAAACGTTCATCGCGTGCCACAGATCTAGAGACCCTTTTTTGACGACAGCTGGCTGTGCGAAAAAAGGGTCTCTAGATATGTGGCACGCGATGAACGCTTCGATCGTCCGCCATCTATTTGGTCGTTAAGTCGAGCGATGGCAACGGTTGCCCTTTTTTCAGCACAGGGCAATCTATCCAGCTCTTCTCGCATTCTTCCATTTTTCAGCAGATGTCAGTGCTGTTAAAAAGAATCGTGACCATTTTTTTACGGGAAATGACGTGCCAAAAAGGAAAGGATTCTCGTGGAGCTATGTCACCCGCAATTATTTTTATAGAAATCAAATCTATTCTTCGTGACCGGCAACAGTCAAAACGTCAGAATTTGGTGTTCCCAGAGCGGGAACACTGTGTGCTAAAGGGTTAACACCTATGTAGTGCCCTCACACAATTGCCACAATATTAGAGGCCGTAATCCCTTCATCTGACGGCAGTAAATTTAATGTGTAAAAATTTCATCTTTGTTCACTATAATAAATGTCTATATTTTTGGAATTAATTCTGTTTTATTAAAAAAAAATCTACACATTTTTTTATTTATGATTTCAAAAGTATTGTGTCGTATATGACAAACTAAATTTCGTTTCCAGTGTTTAAAATGCATCCCCCCTTCCCCACCCAACCAACTCTAAACATTCCCGTTTCAAGATACTTTTGTTTGCCGCTTACATGAACGGAACAATCTTACCTAAAAGTTCCCCCCTTTATATATATATTAAAAAACAAACTGACGAAAAAATTGCATTTACTTTAAATAAATGATAAATGACTTTCTCGCATTTTTAAAGCTGTAAAGTATACATCTGAAGTGACGAGAGGAAAAAAAAAAGTTTTCAGTTTTGAGAATAGAAATTCTATGAAGTACTTTTTTTTTTGTTGTTGTTATTCTTTTCGAAGAGAATACAAGGGACGCGTTCGCTATTTTTATCCGCAAAATTCATCCAACAACAATTCATCATACTTAGGGAAGAATTCTCGAATGCTTTTTGACAGGTACAGAAAAGCTAACGAAAAATTTCCTTCGGTAATAGAGATCAGGATTTGCATCCGAGCTATGCCCCCTAACGCTTAACTAAACAATTTATGTTCAAAATACTGAAATATTGCTCTCATATTGCTCTCAAAATGATAAAGATATCCCCTGTAGGATAGAAACTGCACTTACAGCGTTTACGTATGAAGAAAGACTTACTGATTTTTGCATTTAACCCTTTGAGGCGCAACCCTTTCCCAATACTGGAAAAAGGGCCGCCGTTGCCATCGCTCGACTTCACGACCAGCAAGAGGGCGGACGATCGAAACGTTCATCGCGTGCCACAGGTCTAGAGACCCTTTTTTGACGACAGCTGGCTGTGCCGCACAGCCAGTCGAGCGATGGTAACGGCTGCCCTTTTCTCAGCATTGGGCGATCTATCCAGCTGTTCTCGCATTCTTCCATTTTTCAGCAGATGTCAGTGCAGTTCAATATCTGGAGACCCTTAGATTCAATTCAATAGAATAGACCCTTAGATTCAGTTCAATATCTGGAGACCCACAGATCTGGAGACCCTTTTTTGACGCAGCTGGCTGTGCAGCCAGCTGCGTTTAAAAAAGGGTCTCTACATCTGTGGTCCGCCATCTCGCTGGTAGTTAAGTCGAGCGTTGGCAACGTCTGCCCTTTTTTCAGCATTGGGCGATCTATCCAGCTGTTCTCGCATTCTTCCAATTTTCAGCAGATGTCAGTGCAGTTCAAAAGAATCGTGACCATTTTTTGACGGGAAATGACGTGCTAAAAAGTAAAAGTTTCTCCTGGAGCTATGTCACCCGCAACTATTTTTATAGAAATCCAATCTATTCTTCGTGACTGGCAACAGTCAAAACGTGTTTGGTGTTACCAGGCGGTGTTACCAGTTTGGTGTTACCAGAGCGGGAAAACTGCACGTTAAAGGGTTAAAATCATGTTCATTTTTCTCGACCCCGAATACTTTGGAAATGTTTGCTCAAAAAAACTTGGACTATGTTGGAAAAAATTTTAGTCTTTGAATTTCGGCTAATGTGGAGTTTTAGAGCTATTTTTACACTACGCTGTATAGATGAATTCATTTGTATTACCGTGAATCATCTCTGTCTCACAGTGGCCTAGTGGCTAAGCTATACGTTCCCATAAGAACACGGAAAGTGAAGTAGCACCGGTTTGGTTCAGTGCTTGGGGGGGGGGGGGGGGGGGGGGAGGGGTGAAAACTTTTCTTGGCTAGGCTGCGGTGGAACCGTGTATGCTGATGAGAACTGGTGCACGCAAAATCCAGTTCGTGGCTTCAATCTCCTCCATGTTCAAAAGATACCTCTGGGGGTGCCTATTTCAGGTGCGAAGTCTCTCATCCGGAATGGATCCAAAATAAGGAGACCCCGAGCAAAGTCAGACTTCATCCCACTGGGGCTCATTGAATACGGAAGCCGTCCCCTTTCGACCATCTCCGTCCTACAGGGCGTTGCCAGAGAGCATAAGAAACGACAACAACCTCGGATCTCCGATTTACGCTTTAGACGTTAGATGAACGAACGAGATTTGAATTTAACCCCTTCCTTCTCGCTCCGTCAAAATCACGGGCTAAGCTTTCACCCTCTATTTCTCGTTCCCCCTCCTATTTCAATTCTGATGCACGGATTTTTTTAATCTTATTTTACACGACAGATGACAATACCAGACTATTTTTAACTGAATTCGGAGATTGTTAATTTTTACTTTCCGAACATGTACCATGTAAGGAAAGTATTGTAATCATGAAAAAATTCGACTTCGAGATTTTGGTGTATTGACACGTTTTGGGGTCTTCTGAATTCATTTATGCTATTTTTAAGAGATGTATGTATGTATGTGTGTGTGTGTGTGTGTGTGTGTGTATGTGTGTTTGTGTGTATGTGAGTGAACACGATAGCTCCTGAACGGAGCATTCGATTGAGCTCAAATTGGATATATATGTCATAAACCACCGTCGCAAGACCGGTATTGATTTGGGTGTGTATAGGACTTATAGTTTTTCTACAGGGCTACGACAAAGATTTCTTTTACATTATGGCCTATGGGGGAAATTCTTGAAAATGCGCTAGCGTTTAAACGGTACATTCGATTGAGCTCAAATTGGGTATACATGTTATAAGCCACCGTCGCAAGACCGGTATTGATTTTGGTGTGTATAGGACTTATAGTTTTTCTACAGGGCTACGACAAAGATTTCTTTTACATTATGGCCTATGGGGAGAAATTCTTGAAAGTGCGCTAGCGTTTAAACGGTACATTCCATTGAGCTTAAATTTGGTATATATATTTGAATTATTCATCGATTTAATCGTAAGTGTTCGGAAAGTCGAGTGGAGTCACTCCAGATTTTTATATAAATTGTAGCAGTTTTCAAATACGTATATTTGTGATATGCATCGTGCAATCTTAGCTCACTTTTTTTAATTATGTTCAAAGAAAACTTTGCAAATATTTATTTATTTTACGAAGTAAGTTTAATAAAATTATATCCTTCAGTGTTTGAAGCATATATTTTTAATGATTCCCTGCTTATGCTACAAAACATACTTTCACTCACAATAACCCTGAATGTTGACTTTTTCGATAAATTTAACTTTTTTTTTCTCTTTTGCGCTAAAAAAATATCCAAAATCTTAAAATAAATTCATATATTGTACATGCACTTATATTTATACATTTTTTGAAATAAAAAAATAGGCACTTTTACGACCGTTTTTCTTATAAATAATACGACCATAAGGGGTTAAACCTTACGGCAGTTATTGAACGGGGTAGGTGCAACATTTTCACCCATATTATAACTATTGTTCTTTTCTGACGTGAGCACCCAACATCCTGTTATTAACCCATTTATGCCTAGTGTCCCTTTTTTAGGACGGCATTTTCGCTATTAGTCGAAAACGTTATTTTATTTTCCTAGCCTTTGTTCATGAGTATTGAGCCTCAACTCTACAAAATATTTTAACATGACCAAGTAAGATGTTGATATATCGATTTTTATGCATAATGATTTTAAAAGAAATCCTCCCTTGTTCAAGAAGTTGACATCAGAAATTTATCTATTATTTCTGTTATCAGTAAAAATCGAAGAAAGTCGCAAAAATATCCAGGCACAAATAGGTTAAAAAAGCCTGTCTTTAAAATATCTCGTACGAAATTACTAAATAGCTTCATTGAGAAAATCTTATTTAAACATTAAATAACTTAACCTGCAAGTTAATGTTTCAATATTTTTCCTTTTTAACACATATTCACTCATCCTTTTTAGTAGTAATAATTGGTTATGCTCATTTTTCAGAATTGCTATTCAGGCTTTACCAATATATGCTATTTTGCGAGTTCTGAAGAAAAAACACAGCAGAGAGAGAGAAATTATTAAAATGATAACTAAAGTTTCATGTTTCGAAATGCTTTCTGTAATGTCTGAATAATTTGAAGCTGCTATAAAAAGAGATTCAAAAATTAGCGGTATTACAGACAAAAAGAAAACTGTATAATGTAAAAATTTGTATTAATGGTAGATTAACCAGAGACAGAAAACTAGAATATATATTTTTTTTAATTTCGATATGGATTTGATAATTCTTAGAATATTTAAAAGCAAATAAGTAGCTTATTTAAAGAAACATAACTCTGTTTTTCTTTCTAATATAGAATAGCTAGGAAATGTTAAGAGAATCACAATCCTATATGAGAAAATTTATGCTACCAGTAAAAATTAAGTATTCCAAAAAGGAGCACTCTGTTTTTCTATTGCTTCAGACGTCAACTATCCAATAAATATTCAAAACGGAAATCACCAAGGGACGAAAGAAAATATAACCTTTTCCAACTCAATACATTTTATCTATTTATTGCATTCATTTCATACGAAGCTGTATCCAGTGTATTCTGAATTTGCATATATCTACTTTATATTCTCATAAAATTATGGGTTCTATGAAAATTGTTTTTAAATTGTAACTAATTCTTATTTTACGCAGAATTGTTATTTCAATTGTTTAAACTAAGGAGACTACAGTGTATATATTTTTCCAGGAAAATTTTTTCTATCAAAATACATTTTAAGGGCGAATTTAAAATTTATCTAAATTTATGTTTAACCAGCGATATTTTAACTATTATAAAGTTCTGTTTAGTGGTTAAAATTTTCATTCAGTTAGAGATGAAATAAGTTCTTTATATTGAACATAGCTACATGTAGATTTGTTGTATAAATTTAATTTGCTATTTTCTACTTCACTTTGTGGGAGGGGGGGGGGGGAAGCAACATTGGTCTTATTGCAATTTAACTGTAAAATGGAAATAAATTCTTTAGTTAAGTGATAAAATTTTGTACATGTGTGAGTTACATTTTCATAGGTACTAAAAGATGGCGTGTTTTCATTAGATGTTTGTGTGATTATGGTAACGCTACGCGATGACGATCTGCCAAGGATGGGGAGTGTCTTGGTAGGAGGACTTTCTAAGGGGTTATAAGGCGTATTCACTTTACATCTGGAGAAAACTTACCAAAACCCGGGACCTTCACACTTCGGCCGTCTACCATTTTCAGTGGCATAACCCCTGTGTCATGGTGAGGCTTCTTTTATTCGAAGTTCAAGCTGAAAATCTTAGAATAATGAAAAGATAAAACTTACGAAATAAATATAAAGAAACAAGATGGCTTTAGTTCGAATTCTCCTGAATAGTATTTTTAAAAATCACAAATAATTAAATAGGCGTTGCCGTTAGTTACTGAGGCCCACTATGAGCTAGATGATTATAACTCAATTTTAAACAAACACAATCAACTGGTTTATAAGTAACCTGTGATATCTTGTAAAAGTATCATTTTTTAGGAAACAAGTTTTAAGTTATTCACCGTTATCAATTTGCGTATCTTTTAAAAGTAATTTCAGATTTGTATAATAGTGAAAAAATGAGTAAAAAACAACGTTGCTTGTAAAGTTTATTAAATACAATATTTAATGCATTCAAAAGAAGAAAAAAATTAATACTAGGTATAAAGAGTTCACAGAATTTCTAAACAAAATTAATTTATATTAAATGAATTAATTAGCTACATGCAGTGGCGTATCCAAGGGGGGGGTGGGGGAGTGTATGAGGAATTTTTTGCCATACTTCACTCCCTTATCACACACACGTATACAACATATATGTGAGTTGCACTAGTCGTAACCCCCCTCCATGAAAATTTTTTGGCTACGCCACTGGCTACACCGCATTCAATATAAACTTCTGAATTCGCACAAATGCTTCAACTTTCATACTGTTGTTGAAAATACACCTAAAACACATTTATAACAAAATTCTTTTAACTGCCTCTGTGCATTCTCCACAATTTCTTCGGAATTTCGGAAATGTTGCCTCGCCAGTGTCATTTTCAGCAATTTTCAATTCGAAACAACTAAGTGTCAGAAGGAGCTAAATCAGGCCAGTTAGGGTATGATAGATTGACTTTGAGATTTGCGACTTCACTGATTTTTTAATCGTTTAGACGATTGACGCTCGGAGAAATTCTCTGTGAACTGTATTCAGTGAAATCTGTGAAATTGACCACTAGCATTAAGTGAACCCTTTGTAAGATGACCACTTGTCTAACTAGTATGTTGACCAGTTAATTTGGTAGAATTTGTCCCAACGCATAGCTCAAAACCTTTGTAAGTTAACCCTTTAACGCGCATTGTTCCCGCTCTCGGAACGCCAAACTCTGACGTTTTGACTGTTGCCAGTCACGAAGAATAGATTTGATTTCTATAAAAATAGTTGCGGGGGACAAAGCTCCACGAGAATCCTTTACTTTTCAGCACGTCATTTCCCGTAAAAAAAAATGGTCACGATTATTTTTAAACAGCACTGACATCTGCTGAAAAATGGAAGAATGCGAGAACGGCTGAATAGATTGCCCAATGCTGAAAAAAGGGCAGACGTTGCCAACGCTCGACTTAACTACCAGAGAGATGGCGGACGATCGAAATGTTCATTGCTTGCCACAGATCTAGAGACCCTTTTTTCGATCGTCCTCCAACTTGCTGGTAGTTAAGTCGAGCGATGGCAACGGCTGTCCTTTTTTCACCTTTGGGAAAGGGTTGCGCCTCAAAGGGTTAACGACTTCCAGAATTTTTTCTATGTTCGTAATTAATGCTTAACCCCAATAAGAAATATAAGTCCTGTTTTGTATCATTTTGATTTCATATTTTATTAATTTTGTAGCATACTATATACTACATGTACACTATGTATTTTTTTTTCCAATGGCCGGCCGCTGCCTTGTAAGGCTTTGGCCACAACGGGCCGGAATTGTTGGCCACTTTACTATGGGGGCACCTAGCAGGTGGACCAACGTCGCCCCCTATGAAGGGAGGGACATATGACAACCACGCTCAGTCGGGGATCGAACCGCCGGGATTTGAACCCGAAACCGTTATACGGTGCTTTAATCACCATACAATCCGATCGGCCACACTGTCTGATGTATAAGCACGTATATGATAAAATACGAAAATCATAAAGTAAGTATTGTACACTTGATAAGTGGACCACCTGTCTAAGGTGACCACGAAAATGGAGGAACCAGTGGGTGGTCAACTTAGTAGGTTTCACTGTTTGTGTGTTTGTGTGTGTGTGTGCGTGTGTCTCTGTGTGTGTGTGTAAGTGCCATATTTCAAAAATTATTTCTTTTTACGTATTCCACCTTCTTCTTTTGGATAGAAGATATGTAAAAAAACTATTGGAAATAGTTAAAACATTTACAGGTATTGCTATGCTGTTAAAATTTTATAACAAACTAGCAGCAAAACCCGGCGTTGCTCGGGTTAAAATACACCGCATGTTTAATGGTATAAAAGATATTTAAGGATCCATTTTTAACGTAGATAATTTAAATTTCTATCTTAGATATTGAGAGACTTATTCGACCATTAAACATGCGATGTATAGAAAGTATTCCTGCTGATATGGCAACAGACGATAAACAGTAAATTTTAATATTTTATAGGAGTTCAAAAACTGTTGTTTAAGTTACTTTGTTAGTGTTTGTCTAAAGTTCATGCTATTTGAATTCGTAGCTTATTGAGTATAAAAAACGAAAGATAATGTTTAATACTAATGAATACACTGAAATGGTGTTACTTTACGGAGAATTTCATCGGAATAAGCTAGAGGCTGCGAAGCAGTATGCTATAAAATTTCCGAATGACAATCACCCATCGCAATTGATCTTCACTCGACCAGACATTTCTAGAACTTTCTGGAACATTCCATATCGATTTTAACAGTTGCACACAATTTGGAACTTTCTAGATCATTCCAGAAATTTTTAGAACTTTCTAGAACATTCCATACCGATTTTAGCAGTTGCAGACATTTTGAATCTTTCTAGATCATTCAAGAAATTTTTCGAACTTTCTAGAACATTCTGGATTGTTTTTAACAGTTGCAGAAATTTTGGAACTTTCTAGATCATTCCAGAAATTTTTAGAACTTTCTATATCATTCTGGATCGATTTTAACAGTTGCAGACATTTTGGAACTTTCTTGATCATTCCAGAAGTTTTTAGAACGTTCTAGATCATTCTAAATCGATTTGAACGGTTGCACACGTTTTGGAACTTTCTGGAAATTTTTAGAACCTTCTAGAACATTCTAGATTGACTGTAACAGTTGCACACATTTTGGAGTTTTCTAGGTCATTCCAGGAATTTTTAGAACTTTTCAGAAGTTCTCATGAGTTAGAAAAGGACAGATATATATTTTTTCACATTTTCGCCACCCACAACCACCCACTTTCACCCACCGCGACCAAACTCCCTTACTTTCACCGTGAGGCCAAGGGGTATTTACCACCCCAACGGGAAGTTAATTCGAGTTGGTGGTGATAGAGAAAACCCTGTCTTTACAAACGAACATTAGCATTTTATATATATATTAAGATTTCAAATATTTAACACGCACAATACGCGATAATTGTACGAAAATTTCAATAAATCAGGCCCCCCCACCAGCGGCTGAGAGGTTCTGCTTACGAAACTAGAAAGCGGCAGGTGATAGGTTCAAACCCCGGTCGCGCCTGCACACCTAATCGTTCGGAGTTTTCGAACGATTAGGTGTGCAGGCGCGACCGGAGTTCGCGTAAATATGGGCTAGGATCCCTTAGAAAGTCCCCAACGGAGGGCATTCCCCCTATAGTCCTACGACCCCGGTGCAGTCAATTCACAAACAAACATTCAATAAATCAGTTACTTGGGTGTATAGACGATAACGCTGTTCTTTTTTATGGAATATGTCAAAATACAGAATACTAAAGAAGTCATCCGACTATATAGTTACGCTGATCCCTGACTCACTCTTTAACCATTCCGGGGCAACCACTTCAATATCAATACTTTACCGCCATTACTCCAAGAAGATTAAAATGTTCAAAAAGATTAAAAAGCAGAAAAAGCGTAATAATATCACACCGTTTATGCGACCTGCTTGAAGTATTTCATAATTATGTATAAAAATATTTTTTTTTTTTAAATTGTGCTACTTTAAAAATCAGAAAATCCACCGGTTCCCACATTTTTTAAGCTATTTTTTGCTATTCTCAGCATCAGGGGCGTAGCCCACCTGAGTGGGGGAATTAGGGGGGTCATAACCCCCCATGAGGAATTTCTTGCACCTTAATGTATATTCTTTTCTCACTTATCACACACATCTATGCATATATGTGAGTTGCTGTAGTCGTAACCCCCCCCCATGAAAAATTTCTGGCTACGCCACTATCTCAGCTACATTTTATTTCCGAGTGTAAAAAAAAAGGGAATAATTTGCGTTACAATATGAGCTTTTACAATCGATACGGCGTCCTATTCGTCACGGTCATCAGGCTTTGAAAGGCTGGTTAGACTCCAATTCCTTTGAAATAGTTTTCCCAGATTACGTAGTTTAACTTTTTTTCACAAACAAATCGTCTGCATGGATATAAGAAAGAATGTGTACACAAAACGAAATCCTTCGAGATCCAAAAGTTTCTGCGCGTTACCAGAAGAGCATGAAATTCGATTTGGGTCTATAATAAAAGCTGAATATGAAGTTATTTGTTTTCGGTGGACGAAGATTAAATATATTGAGTGTAGACATACTTCCGTCAAATGTTTTTTTTTTTTTTCCAACGGCCATTGTAATTGCCTCCACAGCGGGCTTTGACTTCTTCTAGTACGAATATATTTATACTTCTAATAAAAATTAAGTATTCCAAAAAGATCACTCTCTTTTCCTGCCTGCCTCTGACGCCAAATATCCAATAAATATTCAAAGCGGAAGGCACTGAGGGACAAAAGAAAAATATCTTCTTATCCAACTCAATACATATTATCTATTTACTGCATTCATTTTATACGAAACTTTATCGAGTGTGTTCTCAATTTGCATACTCCCATCGCATACGCTCACTAAGAACATATGGATTTAAAGAATAATGATTTTTTTTTTATATATTCACATATAGATACAAATATACTAGTTCTCTTTTTTACACTTTCAATTGAAGTTTGAAAATGTTTGTGTTTGGATTTGTCTGTTTATCAGCGTTCTGACTTTCTTAAGGAGGCTTCGAGTCAAGTGTTACTAAAATTGATTTGTTTTGTTTTTTTTTACTGTGTGTTATGACACGTGATGACTGAAAATGGTGCATAAAGTTCAACTATTAAAAAAAAATCTGAAAATAACCTATTCGCGATTTTACTATTTTAAAAATTCGAATAGTAAAATTGCGATTACTATTCAAATATTGTTATAGTGAAATCACGATTAACCACGAATACTATTCGAATAGTGAAGCTGCGATTTCTATTCGAATATTCGCTAGTAAAACCACGATTACTATTCGAATATTCGAATAGTGAAACCGCGATTGAAATTCGAATATTCGCTAGTAAAACCACGATTACTATTCGAATAGTAAAACCGCGATTACTATTCGAATATTCGATAGTAGAACCACGATTACTATTCTAATATTCGATAGTAAAACCGCGATTACTATTCGAATATTTGAATAGTGAAACTGCGATTACTATACGAATATTCGGAAATAAAACCGAGATTACTATTCGAATTTTCGAATAGGAACTTTAGAATCTGGAGGTAATTTCCAGGAAACACAAGCATTGCTGAAAAAGACGCTAGATAAAATTTAGCGGAGAAAATAAGCATTCCTAGCTTTTTTTATTACTAATAATTTTCATTAATTTTTAAAGAGTCTGCCTGCGTAAGAAGAACTGGAATTTTTCGAAATTAATTTTATTGTGCCACTTTTAAAGAGAACAAAACATTTTTACAATTTTTTCGTTTAATTCAAATGGAAATTTTTACAGTCATTTAATTCAGTAAACTTAATCATATTTTACTTTAAATAAAAAACCGTGTATTCTGATAAACTAATGTTTGAGTTATTTTTATAAGTCTGATTTCTTTCTAAAATTTAAAAGATCTATCACATAAAATATTCTATGTTGTTTTTCATACAGTACTTGTTATCTCTTAACTTAAGCGCTTCGCTTAAAATTTAAATTTTAATTAATATTTAATTCGTTAAAAATGCAACAGAGAAATGTTTCAAACACGAAATTCTGTAGATTTTTTAAACAATTTAGCACACTGCAATGAATGCAAGAAATACCCCAAAAAAAATTACTTCATACCATAAATATATATTAAATTTCTCGCGTCTTTTTCTTATCCTTTTTAATAGCCTTTTTTCACGAAAATTTTGTAAATTATTATATTTAATTTCATGCTTTTGTGACACTTAAAACATAATTCCTTCATGCATTTTTTTTTGTAAATATTTAGAATAAACAGAGGTTCTCTTTTATTAATTAAAAATTAAACAATGCATTAAGACGCAAGAATTTTTATTATTATAATAAATAATTTTAATTAAGATATAAATTTGGAGTAAATACTCAACATCAGAAAAATCTAATCTTTTCACCAGTGGGAAAACACTGTCAAGAATGAAATACATCAAATCAGCTATCCATTTAATATCGCATTTCACCGTTACTAATTAATTCCTAACTACTAATTAAAAGAAATCATTAGGCTTAACGTTCTTTTACCTAAGTATTATCGCAGATTATTTCTCATGCAAAACTGTTGCTACTTGTCTTTACAATCTTGTTTAGACAAGTCTTCTTAGTGCATTTATTAAATAAATGTCTATAAAAAAAATCATTCTGTATAACAGATAATTGACTGAAATGCATCTTACGTCTTTTTAATTGAGCTCATTAAGCATTGTTATGGCAGAAACATTTTGGAAACAGCAAGTAACAGTAGCAACTAAACATTACATCTTGATACATGTTTTCTCAGAGGAAAAAAAAAAAGCGTATAGTATGAAAAATTAATTGAATACCTTTATACATAATTAACAAACGCCTAAAACACCAAATCGAAATCTTTTTAAAATGTTACATTCACCAATTTGCATGTATTTTTTTTTTTCTATCGCTGGATCTGTCATAATCAGAACTATATATATTTATATCGGGAAAGCAACAGAAAAACAGTGATTAATTGGATATTATTGGAGAATAATTTATCAAGCATTTCCAGCTTTTACATCCAGTTAATTATTCCGAAGTGACTGCGTGTATAAGTAATATCTGTTAATGTGTTTTAAAAAGGGGATAATGGATTTTTGACTTCTCGAGCCTCTGCTTTTGTTTTCCTTTTTCATTAAACTAAATTAAGATTGGTGAAAATACAAATTAATGTCGAAACAATAAGTCTCTGTAGATTAAATACATAATCAATTCAAATTATCATTGTTTTTTTTTTTACATTTTCTGCGGCTGTGTTTACTGTGCAGTTATAATTTTGTGGATAATAAGTATTTTTATAACATAAATTAAAATTTTCAGTGTATGCAATGTGAATAAAAAAATAAATGCTAGTTTCGTTTTGTAAAAAGGTAGCTGTAATTAAGCAGAAATTATTCGTCTTTTGTCTTTTTACTTACTGACAAAAAAAAAGCTTAATATATTGATTACAAAGACACTACGTCATTGCTTTATATTTATAATGAGTAATTTCGAAATCATATGCATTCGGTTTCTATTACAGATTTGCATCTGCAAAAAAACTTAAACTTATTTTAAAAACTCAACGCACTAAAAGGTGTCACGTGAACCGAATTATAAGAGAATACGCCCTCTCAAAAAAGTATTCAAGTATAAGTGAAATTTCCTATTTTAGATTTGCGAATAAATAATTAGCTTCGTGAAAAACGCACAGTTCGACAGAAATACTAAAAACAGTAATTCTACTATACAGTTACGCTGATCGCTGAGTGACTCAGACGCTGAGACTCACTGTAACAATTGCGGTTGAACCAATCCAAAATTTTTACTATCATTACTCCTAAAATATTAAAAAAGATAAGCGCAGAAACGTTTTAAAGTCTACACCATTTGCATTTTTCTACGGTATTAGTGCTTTGATTCGTCGAATAAAGTTCCATATTCGTTTTCCGTGATTGTTGGATTATTTTAACGAACACCCACTGTGTAATTTTTGTATCAATCACTTATATTCTAACACTTTCCCAAAACTCCCAGAGGATTGATTAATGATTAAATTAACACAATTGTCTGTACATGTTTAATTTCTTATATTATTAATCCATAAAGCGTGGAAATACTTTTGTATAAAAGGTATCTAATTATTCTTTTAGTTCAGTATGTGGAATTTTATTTGATCTTCATAATACTAACTGTAAGTTTCAATTGGGTTTGTATTATATGAATGCACGGTCATATATTTCTAATTAGTTTAGGCATTCCACCAAGAAATTAAAATTTAAAACTTTTGTCAAGACTTGGAAAGAGCAATAAAGCTTCAAAACTTTATCTGCTCTTTATATAAGAGAGCAAATAACAGATGTTGTTATAAGAGTAATTAAAAACTTAGCTAAATACTTCATTAAAGCGTCACAAAAAAGAAAATGCAAAAGTATAGGTTGCAGAAAAATGCAATCTCCTTTATTAAAATTCAACCGAGAAGCAACAGATTGGATGATTATAAAAAGAAAAAAATTTATTTAACTTAAATGCCGTTAAAAGTTTAAGAAAGTTTAGTTATACAGTGCACACATTATTAAGAGCGTTGATCCACTAAATTAATGTAGTATATTTAAGTCAGGTAAATTAAAAATCAGAAGTCGTTTAATAAACGAGTGTTTTTAAATAGCTGAATTTGATTTTGAATAAACTTTACATCAAAAGAATGCATGGAGCAACATGTGATGCCAGATCTCGAGACTAAAAAGATTTTAAAATTTAGTTTAATTTCGAAGCAGGCGTTAATGTTGTTTTAAAAGAAAAAGTAAAGGGCGCTTTTATGTAGAAGAATACAAAATCATTTTTTAATTGTTAAATTTACTATAAAATATTTCGCAATTGTGTAAAGTTAATGAGATTATATATAAGTTGATTAAAGCATTTTTTATAATTAATTTGCAGTAACTTGTTGGATAGCAAAATTTTTTTGCTGTTCTGTTGCGTCTCATCATTTGCGCAGACTTTTGGGTTAGTTATATTTTAATGGTAACTATCGTATGAAAAAAATCTTGTGATATCATGTGAATAATTTGAGAGACTTTTAACCCATCAGCGCTCTGGCATTACTGTTAAATTCGAGTTTGTGATTATGCCTGGAGTTTAATGGAAATAAAAATACGGAATTAATGTTAAAAAAAGATGTTTGTTTTACTAAAAATTATGTAAAAAAATTCTCATGTGGTCATCATATGACTTCAGGGGCGTAGCCAAGAAGGGGGGGGGGTTAGGGGGGTCATAACCCCCCATGAGGAATTTTTTGCCATACAAAATATATATTCTTCACTACATTATCACACACACGTATACATATATATGAGTTGTAGTAGTCGTAACCCCCCCCATGAAAAATTTCTGGCTACGCTCCTGCATGACTTGCTTGTACATCTGTTAGTCATTTCATTCCCAGAATATAAGAGACTAGCTGCCTCCGGCGACCAGTTGGTTCGCCATCTTAATAAATCTTGTGTTTCTCACCGGCTTCCTTGGCACTGAAATATCTCAGATTCTGAATGGAATTTAAAATTAAGATGGTTACAAACAGGGGCGGCCCTAGGGTAAGTGGCGCCCCTGCTAACGTAAAAAAGACGCCCCTTTTATGCTCTACTTAGTTTTTGAGTTCGACATGACGCCCCTTCGAAGCCGGCGCCCCGATGCGATGATTACCTTGCTTACCGTGTCGGGCCGCCCTGGTTACAAAAATAAGATGGTTTAATGATAAAAACCTACAAAAAGGTACAAATTATTTTCGTCCTATATTAATTCTGAAGAGCTTCTAGATATATCGGCCGTTATCAAAAAACGGAAAGGAAAAAAAAGTAAGAAAATCTGAAACACTTTCAGATTTTAAATACGCACTAAAGTGCTATATATTAAAAGCGTATCATAATCCATGCGTCTTCCCTATTTTCTTTCCTTATTCCATTAAGTTGGAAAGTGTATCATTATTCATGAGTGTGATTAAACAAAATTAAAATTGATATTTCTAACATCCTTTTTCTGGATGTAATACATTAGAAATAGAAGGGGAAAAGACGCGCAGAAAAATGCATAATTCGAACTGAATGAAAGTTTCAAAAACTTATTTTTGTTTGTTTGTTTGTGTAACATGTATTTCGGATTTGTGTGCTTGGCCCGAATCCGCTTATAAATCCACGTCAGAAGGAAAAACTTATTCAGGTGATTTTATTTATTAAAAACTGCGTATTCTATAAGTTTGCGCCATCTGTCGACGGCTTTGTAAAAAAAAAGCTCAATTGTATTCTTTTTTTATAAAAGATAGTTTTTTTTGTATATTATAGGAACAGTGTTTTTTTCGCGCGATAAAAAGTAGCCTGTTTGTTAATCCAGGACTTTAACTGTCTTTATTCCAAATTTCATCCAAATCCGTCAAACCGTTTCAGCGTGAAAGAGTAACAAACATACATACAAACATTGACATTTATAATATTAGTAGGACTATCACCATAGGTTGTAGGAGATATCGCCAAGTTGGATACATTCTCGAAAATTCATTATAGCGCCATATTGGGCGATATTTTTCCAAAAATCTCCAAATTTGACAACAGTTGCTTTGGGGGACAGATGGGGACATCAATTAATCGTTTCAGTTTAGTCATCACTAAAATATTAAACCTACACACACTAAAAGCTATACTTGTTGTGTTACAGCGACCTATAATATACACACCCAGTTTGAACTTACACGAATCCATCATTCTGACTCTAGCACACTGTAAATGATTCGAGTCCATCGGCCGAAATATAGTAGTATTAATTATTATATTTCGGCCGTATAATAATTTTTTTCTGAAACCACGTGAACTAACTATCGGCTGTACAACCAAATTCTGTGCAAGTCATGTGACAGTAATCTGTAATATACCTACCCAATTTGTGTTGAATCGAATGCACCGTTTAGACGTTCAAAGTCCTACATGCATTAAATCTATACAGGTTGTGTGACGTTGACCGATAGTAAGCATACTTAATTCGAACTCATTCTAAAGCACTATTTGGACATTAGCACACTTTAAATGATTTTCTCCCATAGGCTCTAATGTATAAGAATTATTTTTTGCAACCCTGTGAACAAGCTAGCAACTGCACAGTGTACACATACCAAACTCTATGCAAGTCATGTGACCGTGACCTATAATATACGTACCCAGTTTGCGCTCAATCGAATGCACCATTTAGACGTTAGTGCATTTTCAAGAATTTCCATCTATAGGTCAAAATGTATAAGAATATTTTTTGTAGCCCTATAAATAATTATAGGTCCTATACACACCAAAATCAATACCCGTCATGCGATGGTGGTCTATAATGTATATCCCAATTTTGAATCCAGTCACCGCTCAGGAGCTATCGTGCTAACGCACATACACCTACATATCATTTCATTGTAGAAATAGCATAAATGAATTCAGAAGACTTTCATATCATGTGAATACATCAAAATATGATTACAAGAATTCCCTTACATGGTACATTTTCGGAATTCATTTAGACAAAACAAAAGCAATACAAATGGCAGATTACATTGCATTATGTTTACTTAGAACGAAAAAAAAAAAAAAGAAAACCATCGGAATATATCTAAGTTTTGTTAAACATGCATTCTATACCAAAAGATAAATATTCGAAGGCATTTGTAAACATGTTTTCTTGTTTAAACAACACTTATTTAAGAAAAATAACAATTCATATAAGTTTCGAAACTTTGTTCTACTCTTGCATGTTATGTAAACAAGTGATCTTTATTATCTCCAAAAAATGCTTATTTTTATACTAATTCAAGTTATACAGAAGTATTTATGACACAACTAAATTCAGAAAAGAAAACCATGTTTGTAATTTTAATCGTAAAGTTGAATACACATTTTCCTCAAGAGAATAAATACATCTTTTTTTTTTTTTCTTAACATCCACTTTTGAAAAATTAATCACACAAATTTTCGAAATCTAGAAAGCATTGTACCCGTTAGAGAACGCCATTTTTTCGCCATCAAAAAATCTTTTTGCGTTCCGGTTAATGTTTGTTCGTTTAATTATTTTTGATAAACCAGAATTAAAAATAATAACAATAAAAAAAGTATATGGTAAGTGTTCTTTATTTTTTGTTTGTTTTGGTTTGGTTTTTTGTACTTTTTTTTTCCCACTTTGCTCCCAAAAGAACATTTTCAGCGCCACCTGTCGTACCAAATGAAGATTAATCTCTGGAAGGAAGCCACAAAAAGTATAATTAATTAACAAAAGAACGATATGCAATATTAATTAATATAGGGATCTGCAAATTCTTTAATTAAAGTTCTCCGCTTAAGAAAAACAGAACAATAGATGCTTGTTTTTACTTTTTGCAACTGAGTGTGGTTTGCGTTGCCACTTTCAAAGCTATTAAACATGAGGCTTATTGAAAGAAATAAATGGAACTATAATTCATTCATTTTTGTATGCTTAACTTCTTTTTTTTTTCGGTACGCTTAAAAAACTTATTTCGAGAAACATTTTATGAACAAAAGTTTCTTTTGCCAAGAACAGAAAAAAAGTTGTTTATGAAATATGTTTTTTGTAATAAATAATTAGTTTTTAAAACATAATCTTTTTAGGGATTTATTTTGGTATCATTAATAAATTAAAATTGGGTTTATAACAGGCTCATACATAGCCGTGGAGAACATGTTAAGGAAGCTTAGAACAGATTTAGGATTTTCTGTTCTTTATGATACTTTACAAGTTTGTTTGTTTTTATCCCTTTTATTTTATATTATTTGAGCGAAATTGTTTGAACTTGTATTAAAGAACTTTATCTCATCTTTAAAATTATCTAGTTACTAGCTGAAGTACCCGTTCTTCGCACGGGAATGAATGGACTTTTTGATATTACGATTTGTGGTGATTACTATTCATTGTAATAAACAGATATAGCAAAGTGGATATCGCGTTATATTGTGTCCAATAATCATGCATACTGAATTGCAAGGCAATCGTTTGTACGGTGCAGAAGGCCATGCGGCGTAGCGCAATCTAGTGGCGAGTTTTAGCAAAACGGATACGTCGAAAATATTTTTCGCATTCAGATATCGATGTATACGAATTTTCATGACTATCGGCTGGACAGTCCTGAAGTTCATGTGTTGACGCGACATCTAGTGGCAAGTTATAGGAAAATGGATAGCGCCAAACTCTTCCCCGTGTTCAAATATCTATGTATACCTATTTTCATAGCGATTATTTGCACAGTCAAGAAGTGATACACTGCAGGGCCATCTAGTGGTTCAATAAAGTAATGATTTGCTACAGCGCCGTCAAGTGGCGAGTTATAGCAAAATGGATAACGCCAAAATATTCTCATTGTTCAAATAGCTATGTATACTGATTTTCATAGCGACCGTGTTCAACTATCTATGCATACCAATTTTCATAACGATCATTTGCACAGTCAAGAAGTGATACACTGCAGGGCCATCTAGTAGTTAATTAAAGTAATGATTTGCTACAGCGCCGTCAAGTGGCGAGTTATAGCAAAATGGATAACGCCAAAATATTCTCATTGTTCAAATAGCTATGTATACTGATTTTCATAGCGACCGTTTGAATGGTCAAGAATTTGGCCTGCTGCAGCGTCATCTAGTGGCGAGTTAAAATAATAATGCATTGCAGTGTCATCTAGTGGTGAGTAACATCAAAAGGAACGCAGTTAGAATATATTCTTCGTGCTCAAATGTGTAAGTATAAAAACTTTTATGCCGATCGGTCGAACGGTATAGAAGTTGATGCTTTGCAGCGCCATTTAGCGGCAAGTTACAGCAAAATGGATAGTGAAAAATATTCTCCGTGTTCTAATATTCGCGTGTACCAAATTTCATCGAAATCGGTTGGACGATATTCGCATAGCAAACGGCCTAAACGGAATAGAATTCAACGTTGTGCTGCGGCACCAAGTGGCAAGTTAAGGAACGGATAGCATAAAAACCTTCTCCATCATAAAAGACTTAGGTGAACCAAATTTCATCGTGCAACGGTGCCAACGGTGCTGGAGTTTTTCAACCTCATAAACACATACCAACATTCATTTTTATCTATAACCAGTGTTATTATATATACCAGTCTCAAATAAAATCCAGTTTCAAATCTAAGCCTCGCCAAAGTGCCAACATACGCCATTTTGCAAGAGTTTTTTCAGGGAATCATTCGAAGCATTGACTTAGCAAGGCAGATCCTGAGGGCCATAGGTGGCCCTCGAAATTGGTTCACTGATCACCACGATCACACAAGCAGTTGACAACAAGCTAGTAGTTCGATTGCCCTGAAATAGTTGGACGATCGCCTTAAATGTCGACGCCAGAGTGCACGCATTTTTTGAAATTATAATCCTTATCAGACGTTTTTTTTAATATATGTGTTTTATTCATCGTTACTCCGATGTACTAAATGAGAAGATTTCAATTTTCTGAAATTTGGCGGAATTCCCCCAACTTAAATCAATGTACTCAATTGGCGAGAATTCTGAAGTTAGATCGCTTGAAATCCCTTAATAACTGCATTATTTCTTCACGGATCATTAAAATTTATCGCTGTATTCTAATAAAACCTTTGCACTTGTTTTCAAAAATCTATTTCCTTAAGCTCTCAATAAATTGCGCAAAGCCGAAAACTGTGCAAACCGCTAAAACTCACTTACTCAAAATCCATATTTCAGCCATTTTATTTTTTCGCCAAACTAAAAAAATTTACACATTAGCCTCGGAAATCTTCAATTCTTATTGTTTTGCGTGTAAAGCATTACATTCCTGCTCTGATTTCCCATGCACACGATATTATAATTTAAAAAAAAAATAACCTTACGAATATAAACTAACAAAAAAAAATCATTATTATTCTTTTATTTTTACTTTGAGAATTTAAAACATTTTATTCGGCAAAATCGCCACACATGGCAACCACGATCCTTATTTCACACTTTTTTCACTACAGGGGTTACAATTACGGAAAGATTTTTGCGTGAAGAGCATAAAAAATCTCTTAAATTCCGGGAACGGGTGGACTTTCAAAGTTTTAAAGTGGACTACGATTTATTCTATATTATTTTACATATCTGTGCTAAATTTCAGGCCGATAGGTTCATTTTTGTGGATTTGTATACGAACGACATTTTATTCGGCAAAATCGCCACACATGGCAACCACGATCCTTATTTCACATTTTTTTCACTACAGGGGTTACAATTACGGAAAGATTTTTGCGTGAAGAGCATAAAAAATCTCTTAAATTCCGGGAACGGGTGGACTTTCAAAGTTTTAAGGTGGACTGTGATTTATTCTATATTATTTTACATATCTGTGCTAAATTTCAGGCCGATAGGTTCATTTTTGTGGATTTGTATACGAACGACATTTTATTCGGCAAAATCGCCACACATGGCAACCACGATCCTTATTTCACATTTTTTTCACTACAGGGGTTACAATTACGGAAAGATTTTTGCGTGAAGAGCATAAAAAATCTCTTAAATTCCGGGAACGGGTGGACTTTCAAAGTTTTAAAGTGGACTGTGATTTATTCTATATTATTTTACATATCTGTGCTAAATTTCAGGCCGATAGGACCATTTTTGTGGATTTGTATACGAATCAAATCCACAAACAAACAAACAAACAAACAAACAAACAAACAGAATTTCATTTTTATTTATAAGATATGTCGGTGATAGCTTTCTGAAAATCTCTCAGCGTGCAATGCTTTCGTTTAATTTTAAAGATAATCTCAACCAGATGTTTTACTTAACGTTATATAAACGAGAAATCTTTTGTAGCAACCCGTAACGGCATAACTTTTTTTTTAATTTAGAGAAAAATGCTGCATTTTTTTAAATGCGAAATTCCAGATAATAAGAGAGCTGGAATCAAAATATAGTGCAACTATGTTTCATGCTTATTCTAAGATTATATGAAACACTGTTCCAGTACGTGAGCATGAAAATGAAGGATCGCTATGCAACAACAAAAAAAAAAAAGTTTTTGTTTGTATCCCAATTCTTACTAATTTTGGGACGCAAAATACGATTATGAAAATTAAATTCTTTTATTAGCTCTTATTTTCAGGATACACAAATGCCAATTGGAGAAAGATACACAACAGCCTACCCATCGAATTTACGGTAAATGCAAAGGGGGGGGGGAGAATTCTGTTCAATAAATATAATACAAAAAGTCATCTTTCAATAAAAAGCGTTCATTTTTCTCTAAGCAGGGGTTAATTTTAGTTTATTTCTGTGAACGTTTCTTTTACGCCTGCCTCTTTTACGTCAAAGAAGAAGTATCTCTTGTTATAGTTCGGCAGTCGTCATCAACCGTCGACCACTATCCACCAACGATCTCTGATATCTGCATTCCATTGTAGAGATATCTTGATGAAACCTTTCACCTTGCTCATCGCTTACACCTCCAAAGATTTTAGGGGGTGAAATCAAGATGGAAGCAGAGGAAGTGTCAGAGGCATATTGAATTCAAGGTCAGAAACCTTTTGTAGGAGTTTTTTCACCAAGTGCTTGTAGTTTTCGTCTTTTCTTCTGCCTAGAAATCCTCGTACCACACCTTTAAGGGTATCGTAGTCTACTTTCTCTTCCCACTCCAAAATATTATCGAAAGCAAAGTTCTTTATAACTGTGTGTATTTGACATCCCACAGAGACTCTCTCCTTAACTTTTGCTTCACTCAATCTTGGCGATTTCGCTCTAAGGTACTGAGAAACCAATCCATTCTTGTTCACGGAATCAATAAAGCTCTTCATTGTTCCCATCTTAATATACAGGTATGGAAGCAGAATCAGGATGTTATTTGGATCTACTAAAAGCTCCTTTTAAACATTTCTTTCCCCGGAATTCAGATTTATGGAAGGCCATTTATATTTTATGTAAAGAGATTATCTATCTCGAGAGTCCCATAAGAGCAAAAAACAGCAGTACTTAGTTTAGCCTAACATCATTCCCAGGAGTACAGCAATAAGTTTTCAATCCCCACGGATCCTTCGTTTGTGATCCTCGTATTTGATTGACTCTAAAAATAATACCAAGTGACAAAAAAGTCGGTAAAAATTAAAAATTCATTAAAACATAACAAATAATGATGGGAAATTGCGGTTTGCACCAATAAGTTTAGCGGGTGATGGAATTTTTTTTTTTATGACAAGAAAGGTTGTACTTCCAAATGTTGCCGACAGATGGCACTCCCAGGGAATATGGGAAACAAGTCTCCAATTTTAAAAAATATGAAATTTCTTTAATCCTATCCATGCGAACTGCAATTTTGTATCATGATTTGTTCTTTTTCAATGTATTTTTGAAGTCTATACGAACTTTTAACGCATCCTGGGTCCATCAAAGTTTAAAAATTCATAAAAATGTCCGGGCCACGTATCCATGGATCGGTAACATTTGGAACTACAACCTTTCTTGTTATTTAAAAAAAAATCCCATCACCCGCTAAACCTATTGGTGCAAACCGCAATTTCCTATCATTATTTGTTCTTTTTGTATAAATTTGTAAAGTTTTTACGGACTTTTTGGTCACCCGGTTATTATATTCCTGTAAGTTTCCTTCATGTGAACAGAATGTCCAACTAAGCTTGAAAGATTCTACAAACACCCTCCGTTTAAATCATGAGTTATAGTTAGGGAATTCATCAAACAGTTCAAATTTTTTTGATAAAATACCTTTCATTCATCCACTCAAGTTCAAATACATTTTTTTAAGCTTGTAATGGATGACACTTGATGTTAATACAGTTTTTTTTCAAATATTAATTCATTAATTAAGTTATTTTAAGTAATTTAATAAAAAGTAACTAAAATAAAATTTTTCTTTGTTGACCTAGGTCGGAATTGACTTATTTATTTATTTATTTATTATACATTACTTGTTTGTCTATTATAATGTTACAAAATTTTAACATATACATTAAAAACGCAGAAGTGAAGTTAAACTTGAAATCATTTTTTACAAGGAATGCATAAAACTTCACGGGTAAACAATCAAAAAAAAAGGGGGGGGGGTGCATTACGAGTCGAAAATCGAATTACTTATTTTCCCTTTTTTAACCAAACGGGATCATTTTTGCTGTTTAGTACCGATACTCGAAAAACCATTGTTTCGATTTCAATCATAATATCTGTGACATTCAACAACAAAAATGCACGAATTCTTTTCTTTTCTTTTTTTTTTTTTTTTTTTTTCCCAAGTGAATTTAAGAAACTTCTTTTTTTTTTGTTTCCCTTCCGTTGCCAGATGCCTCTCCAGCTATTAAATCCGCATTTCTGATTGGAATTTGAATGTGTCTTTTAAAAATCTTTCCGTCAAAAGAAAAACAATAATAATAATAATAAAGAAAAAAGGAACGGATTTACATAATATTTCCAAAACTGCATGCCAATCGTCGAAATGCGCGCACGACTTGTGCTATTTCCCTTCTTGCACATATTTCAGGCAAAATCCCCCCCCATCAGAAGACTAATGGGAATTTAAAGACCATATTGGAATTGTTTACTCCATTTGGCGCGGATTTCGGCTCGAATTTTCTTCCGTAAAAGAAAATATGCAGTTTGGAACTCTCTGCGATCGATACGCGAAAAGAAGGAGAAGCAGGGGGTGTAAAAAAAAAGTGATATTTTTATTGGGGATTTCGGGGGAATTTAGATAATGGCCGTTCGAAGACAAAAGCGGTCAAGTAACGGAGTATTTCATTTCATTTCATCGACTGCTATTTTTTTCTGGTGCCGTCCTCGGAATTTCAGCGAATTAATCTGCAAGGCACGACTGTAAGGGCGAGGTACAAGTGAAGCACGCGCGATCGAATTCGAATCGAACGTTTTTCAGTTCTCAGTTCAGTCCCCCAGAATGCTTCCAATGAGCAAACCTTATCGCGCTGTCACGTGATCAAAACGCAATTGTTTTGTTTCAGTTGAATGAGAAACATTGATATATTTCGAAGTTTCTTCTATTCGACGCGGAAAACGTTCGAATTGTATTTCACTTGAATCTCGCCCTAAATCTCGTAACAGTGGAGACTTAACCCATTCGTGCCTGGATATTTTTGCGACTTTCCTAGATTTTTGCTAACACCAGCAGTAATTGATAAATTTCTGATGTCAACTTTTTGAACAAGGGAACATTTCATTTAAAATCATTATGTATAAAAATTGAAATGTCAACATCCTACATGGCCATATTAAAATATTTTGTGGAATTGAAGTTCAATACTCGCGAATAAAGGCTAGGAAAAAAAATCTGATGTGTCCAACACATGACTTCCTTGCACGTCCATTAGATCAAAAATATTTTCGACGCACTTCCTCTAAATTTATTTGTTTGAAAGAGATAAAATATCAATAATAGTAAGGTTTAGCAATTTCTAGCCAAATATTTCGATATCGCCAAGCTGAGTTCAATTTGAAAGATTTCCTTCTGACACTTTATTTGGCGATATTTCACCAAAAGCCGACAAACTTGAGATAGTCAGCGAGATTTTGGGGATAGCCAAAGTAGTCAGTGAGCACAGACCTTCAATGAATTGAATGCATCTATACACCTCAATATATTCAAAGTCATTTGGCTCACCATGTAAATAAATTCTCAGTCGATTGCTGTCAAAAAAGATATTGAAAACAGTTAGATATTACAATAGTTCTAAATACAAAGTTAAAAAAATCTACGGGTTAAAGTTTTAGAGTTATACAAAATAGGAAATAATTTTTGGCGCCAAATTTGGCGATATTTCGGCGAAACTCGTCATCATGTCGACGACATTTGGCGAGATTTTAAGCATAAACCAAACAATGACAGATTATCGCCAAATTTGGCGATATTTCGCCAAAACTCGCCAAGAACGATGACAAATGGCGATACTTTGGGCATGGACGAAATGACTGACTATCGCCAAATTTGGCGATATTTCGCCAAAACTCGCCAAGGTCGAGGACAGACGGCGAGATTTTGGGCATGTACCAAACAATGACTGTCTACAGTTGTGTTATAATGAAGATGTCCATAGACATTAAGGTACTGAAATTCTTTTCGGTGGTCCTGTAAATAAACTCTCCAGTAGATTGGAACCAAAAATCGAGATGCACAACTAGATGTTACAACATACTTATATATGAAATTTCATAATAGTTTTTGAGATTTGAGAGTTAAATATGCACACACGTACACCAAAAGTCGCCAAGCTTGGCGACTTTTGGCATAGTTCATGAGGGAGGCTTGTGACTGTGGTCGGACCATTACCTAAACTTATGTGGTAGGACGGTATTGTGCTTGAAATGGATGAATGCCCCTAAAATTGCTATTGACCGTAATGTATTGGAAATCTTTTGAGTGTTCCTGTAGCAGAACTATAAATGATAAAGACACTTTTTTTTAATAGAGAAATTCATTTTCTAACTCTTTACAGCATATATCACTTCTGAGTCGTTTGAAATAGCCCAATACCTCTAAAAAACGCTTTGATGAATTTCGGCCCATAGAGCGTAATGTATTTCGAATCTTTTGGGCGGTCCTGTAGATAAACTATTCAGTCGAATGGAACCGAAAGGGGAGGTGCACAACTAGATGTTACAACAATCTTAAATATAAAGTTTCAACATTCAACGCCTAACAGTTTTTGAGATATGCCAGTTTAATGAATTTCGGCCCATTGAGTGTAATGTATTTCGAATGTTTTGGCAGTCCTGTAGATAAACTATCCAGTCGAATGGAACCAAAAAGGGAGGTGCACAACTAGATGTTACAACTATCCAAAATATGAAGTTTCGACATTCTACGCCTAATAGCTTTTGAGTTAGGCGAGTTTAATGAATTTCGGCCCATAGAGCGTAATGTATTTCGAATCTTTTGGGCGGTCCTGTACATAAACTATCCATTCGATTGCCACCAAAAGGTTAGGTGCACAACTAGATCATAGAACAATCCTAAATATCAAATCTCAACATTCTACGACCAATAGTTTTTGAGATATGCGAGTTACATACATACGTACGTACGTACAGACGGCATGGAAAAACTGGCCACAGTAGACTCGCCACTGGTCAAAATGAGTTGCAGACGCGTTAATATGATCGTGCATGCTAGCCTACGATGAGATGCATCGAAAAAATTTTTAAAATTAAATTTAGAGGTAGTCAAAATCGGTTTTTATGTCGAAATTTGGCCCCCAAAATTTTTCGGGATCACATTACTTCCTTATACTACGTACAAGGAAGTAATAAATAATGCTTTCGACTGATAGCGAAAATGCCGTCCCAAAAAAGGGACGCTAGGCATAAATGGGTTAAAAATGGATTCACTGACCGCAGGCTTTCATTGCCGCAGAACACCACAATTCCTTTGCACCAAGGCTACTGGATCCAAGAGCTGATTGAAGATGCCTATAGGGTTGCCTTACCTAGCGCAGAATTCATTAAGAATAGTTCATGGCGTATCCATTGTGTTGTTGCTAATGCATATATATTTCTGTGATCAATGGTGAAAGTGCAAAAAATGGTGGTTCCAGAAAGTGAAGCAGCATCACTGGCTTGGCCAGTGCTTGGGAGGGTGAACTCGTCTCTCGGCAGGACTGCTGTGGGACCGTGAAGGCTAATGGGAACTGGTGCACGTAAAATCCATCGTGGCTCCAATATAGTCCATTTTCAGGTGGTGATTGTTCCCTCACCTGGAATGGGTTCAAAATTAGGGAACAACAGGTCGAAGTCCAACCCCCTTGGGGGCAATGGCACCTATTTTCATGGATAGTGCAATTGTCTGTCCTCGGACACTACAACAAAAACAAAAACAACAAAAAAGTGTTTTTCGGTACCTAAAAGCCCCAATCACTCCCGAAAAAGTAACGAAATATATAAATATCCTACAGTCACTGGCGTCGCATCCTTATGGGGCACCGGGGATATACCCCACTCTCCCCGCTAATATTTTGCCCTGTTAATCTTAATCGTTAATAAAGGTAGAAAAAGAAAGAGAATGTTTCGTTCTCCGTTACCCTAGAGATCCTTTATGGGTAGAGATGCGACAATGAAGGAGATTGATCACCCTGCGCATGCTTAGCCCGCCTTTTTATTACCAAGTTAGGGGTTGCTACTAGTGCCAGCCCATCGGTAATATCACTTCATCGGCGATTTTTTCGTCCGCCTCGCGAGGTTTTTTTTTTTTTCTCCCCCGCGAGTCTAGAATTACGATCGTTTTGAAACAACCGGTGATTCCAGATACAGGTTCAATATTTTATCATCCCCTTACTCAATCAGCTGCAGTAACACTCTTTAAGAACACTCTGGACAATAGTAATTAGTTAAGCTGTATTTTAAGTGTTTTTTTTTTTTAATGAATTATACAAAATAAGCATTCCCATTTTTCTGTACTTCCTCAGATTGAAAAATATTTAAACGTTACTAAGCTTTTCTCAAAGCAGTTAAAATTTTCCTTGGGAAAAAAAATAAATAAAAATAAAATAAAAACAACATCAGACATTTTTAATAACGTTTATTGATTTATACAAAGTAAGTCTTCACTTTAGATAAAAGCAATTCAAAAGTTTTCAGTAAATTAGCCAATTCATAATTCTAAGATTGCATACATACATACATTTTTTTGACTGAAACAAAATTTGAACTTAAGGGAGATATATTAAAATGAAAGTAAAGCAAACCGCTCTTGAAGAAATATATACTTACTTTTGTTAACTATTAATACAGTTAAATTTTTAGTGTATATGCCAAAGATATAACGATGTCTTCATTTATTATTATAACTAATAATTTTTTTTTCAATTTAAAATTATTTTAGAAATTCTAATTTTGAATAAAAATAATAAGTTATGAAACAGGAACAATGTATAAATTATTTGTGCTGAACATGGCATAAATGATAAACTAAATATAATATTAATAAGTTAAATACTCTACATTAAATTACTTCTGATACAAAGGCTTTGATTAAAATAGTTATTGGCCGTATTTAATGTGTTTCTATTAAGTAAAGATGTATTTTACACACTACTATATGTATAACTAACTATTAGAAAATTAGTTTAGATGCGTAAATATTGAATACAGATTGAATAATGTTTTAGTTATATTAAAAAATCAAAATCTCCATATTTATATATGTAGAGTAATATTTTACAAAAACTGATTTTCAACAGGATACACCCACATTGAAAAGGAAAGAAAGAAATCATATGGTTTTTGATTACTGACTAGTTAAGGTTACAATTTTAAAACACGTGATTTCATTTATTATTATGTAAAAATACTGTTTTACTACTTAGAACTTTTGTTTTCTTACCTGTCGGAGCATTTAATTTACTTTCTCCGCATGTTTTCGCTTGCTTACAAACACAAGCTTTAGTTTGGCGGCAGCCGAAAATGAAGCTTTTAAGCCAACATCAAGGAAAATCTCGCCAATCAATCGCTTCCTCAAATACCTAAAAAAACTTGAAATTTCTTTTCAAATAAAGATGGAAACTTTCAGATTACCCTACATAAACGTATAATCTATCAATTCTAGAGTATATGCAATAGTTTTACTACGTGTTAACTAAAAATAATGAGAAAAACTCTCAAAATAAAGGAACAGCGTTTCGCCCGAAGTGTTCGGATGTCTACAAATTCGGTATTTTTTCAATTAAATTCGTCATTTTAATACATAAAACTTATACGATAGAAATAAGCAAATAAATCTTAACAAAAATAAGGTACAATTGAAAGAATCTTATTTTTATTTTGCTGTTAATAATCTTTTATTTCACGAACTCCTTCATGCGCTATGCTTCTCCCATTGACGAAAGACTCAAAACCGCCTCGGGTGGTAAAAAAAGCTGCTTGTCCAATCAGCGGCTGACTTGCACTTGTCCGGTCTCTTAGGAATAAAGGGTCTCTACGTTACCACACTTTATTAGTCAGCAGGTAGAGACGCTTGTGCCTGCAGATATTCCTAAAATTGTATGACGAGCAGCGAACTCAGGCGACTTTCCTGAAATTGGCCAAATTTGTTGATGTCGCTTTGTTAAGTAGTATTAAGTCAAACAGTTTTATGTAGACTAGCATTTTACTTTCATATTGCTCGTCTCTAGTGAGCAGAAAAGTAAACGGAAAATTTTCCAGAAAAAACAAAGAGATTTCTTCTTAAACAAACGTTAAAGGATTGAAGCAAGAATTTTTTAAATACCGCAAAAGTGTCCCCCTCCCCTCATCTTCAAGGAAAATCGCGATCTATGGGGGGGGAGGGGCAACGGTAAAAATAGGGAAAATATACCGTTGAAGCGCCCCCTCTATCTTCAAGTGAAGCTGGATTCATACTCTCCCTTCCGTACGGCTAAGACCTCGCGATGACGTCACTCAGCGAAGCAAAGCGGAGAGCATCGTTCTGACGCCACACTGCTGGCAAATGGCGTGATTTCATTGGTGCATTGATTGCGACTTCGCAAGCTCGCGCGCGGCCAGGGAAAGTTTCAAAACGGAAGAGAACGGTGGGGCAGAGTGGAGTCTCAGCGGCACGGAACGGCCAGTGTGAATCCACCTTAAGGGGGCGTTTCTTTAGTATTTTAAGAGCAGACGAAATGCAAGAGATAAGCAGGGAGGGGGACGCTTTTGCTGTATTTTACGGTAGATTTTTTTCTTTCAATATAGATAAAAAGGATAGCGTGACGGTTTGCCCTCCTTGGAGGACGAATATCAAAATACACTGAAACTGATTTTGAGGTACTCTTGGGTGTTGTATTTTTATAGCAAGAATTTTATGGATATATATTTTTTTTTCTTTGAGATAGAGACGTGTGAAAAGAACGTTCTGATCATGTACCCCCCCCCCCCCACAGGTTAGGAATGTTTGCGAAATCCTACCTAATCGAGCACTTAAGTTTAACCATTTCTAAGGCGAGTTAATGTGCGGAGAGTCGAAAGTACTTGGGATTTTTCTGGCCAATTTTTTAGGATTAATTCATATATTTTCCCGCTACTGTAATGTCCCACGTGGAAATTGGAGAAACAAGTATTAAACAAGCATAGAAATTTTGCAGGAAAATACATTAAGTATTCACAAAATCAAAGTCGCAAAACTACCTGCTGCTTGTACACGGAATTAAACGCAAAAGTATAGAATTAAAAGCGATGATTTTTATGCTCAATTTTCGAGTCATTATTCGAGCTTTCTTTAAAATTACGAATGAAAGAAAAGTTCAAAAGCCAAATATAATTTATAATCTGGATCTATGAAAAAAAATATACATCTAGTATAACTGAACAAAATTCACTAATGATAATTGATTTCTGTATTTAATAGACCGTAGGTGGTATAAGTATTCTTACCACGGCCTTATAAAGGGTTAAACACCTCACCTGCTTGCCAAATTTCGTATTGTTAGCTTCAGTAGTTTTGGCTGGTCGAAGTATTAGCGAACTAGAGAGAAGGCTTTACTTTTCAAATACCCTAATATATTATTTGCTCTTTCTATAAGAACATATGAAAGCACAATAAATTAAATTTTGTGATAAAAATTTCCGATTGAATACAAAAGTCACCCATTAAATTTTCTTCCCCTTCTTACACTTAACCCATTTGTGCCTGGATATTTTTGCGACTTTCTTCGATTTTTACTGATAACTGAAATAATAGATAAATTTCTGATGTCAACTTCTTGAACAAGGGATGATTTCTTTTAAAATCATTATGCATAAAAATCGAAATATCAACATCCTAATTGGTCATGTTAAAATATTTTGTAGAGTTGAGGCTTAATACTCATGAATAAAGGCTAGGAAAAATAAATAACGTTATCGACTAATAGTGAAAATGCCGTCCCAAAAAAGGGACGCTCGGCATAAATGGGTTAAGCAATTCGCGAAAACCTCCCTGAATTCAATCGCTCTTCTTCAGCAGCGATTTTATTTTTTCTCCTGCGTTGTTATTCCCTTTAGTCTGTATATCCTCCTCTAAAAGCAATACAAATAATAAAATTATGGTAGCAAAATTATGTTACGTGGCAAAACCATGGGAAATAACGCTTGTTTGCAATTGTGCTCTTGTTTTCTAAATCTGTGTAAACAAAAGTAAAATGCAATAACGCAAGTTCAGTTTTGAATCTTTTTGTTTTAGAGACGTATAATACTGATGAATATGCGATAGTTTCTTTGAATGTGCCTATAAAGATCTCATTTAGTTCCGAGACAAAAGAGATGTAAAGCAGTTTAAGCGAAAACAGAATAATATTCTTGCACAAACCTTTTTAAGCATTGTATTGCTATTATACAGATGTACCTTAAACTAAACTGTATAATTTCAAACGAATTTCTTCGAAACATATTTTTTTTTTTTTCTCGATTCAGAGAACTAGTCTGTTATATTTAAATATTTGCACTGAACTACCTCGTTTCGTTTACAATTCAATTCAATTTACATTTTCTGGGGATTGTTTAAACTCGCATTGTTGTCGCCTTATTTTTTAATTCATATAATTAATATACAAAAGAGCACAGAGGAAAATGTATGTATGTTATTGTTCTATTCAAAACCTTAAAGCAGAAATTTTCTTGTTAAACGGGATTAGCGAATTGTGCAGAGTTTCAATAATTAAAAATCTAAGGAAGATAAAAATTTGACTTTTTTCTTAAGTTTCCAAATTTTTTAATTTCTAATTAAATTTTTTAATTTTATGAATTTTTAAAATTATTTAATACTATTAATTTATATTAATTTTACTTAACATTATTAATAAAAACAATTAAAAATTATAAAATAATTTAATAATTATTGTTATTTATTTTTTATTTTATGATATTTTTATTGGATAAATTTTAATTTTTTTAAAAGAAAACCTCGATGATATTGAAGAAAACTTTTTCAAAATCACTTTGATTAAAATTTTTTGTGCGAGCGCATTTACTAGATATCACAGTGAGGCACTTAAAAATTTATTGCGGGTTAGAAGATCTGTTAAGCATGTTAACCGTGCACTAAGCAGTAGTAAATGCGAATCAGATTGTATTGGAGAGTGTTTGATGATCAATGAATTTGGCATAATTTAGGTTTTTCTTTAATCTTAGGGCGCATTTTACTAACTGGGAGGATTTTTTTTTCTTATTCGGGGGGGGGCTGTATAAAATTTAAATTTTGTATTTTAGATTTAATCTTCGGAAAAAAATGTAATCGGTGTAGTCAAATTCTGTACTTTTTTTTTACGTAATTTTGTAATTTATTGTATTTGTCTATGATCAATATTTAAGGAGTAAAAGCCTAGATCAGTTTTGCTTTTTTATTTCCTGAGGCACAAGAATCAGAGATATAAAGATAAATATATGCTGACTTAAACCACATTTCAATAGCTCTCGAAAGGGGAAAAAGTCACGTCACATGATCTTGTTTCAGATGTCGAACAGAAATTACGGTAGAAAAGAATTTATTCCACTCTAGCAGTAAACGTTTACATTTTCATGTATAGCCTGTGATCATCTTTTTTTTTTAAGATATCTCTGAGACGTTTTACGATGAAAGTTTGAAATTTTGTACATAATCTCATTAGTGTATGGAGCATGGGCGCCGACAGCATAAGGCAAGGGGGGGCAATGCCCCCCCTGGATTTTTGTATGCAGTGTTTTCCCTTGTTTTTTTTTCTCTTTCCAACATGGTAACCATACGTTGAAGTAGTATTTGCCCCCCCCTTGAGTAGTCTTTGCCACCCCTGGGGAATATTCTGCCGGCGCCCATGGTATGGAGTACATTTTAGTAACTGGGGGAACGGGGAGTCGTACACAAATTTAAAAAAACTAACTTCTTGAAAATTAACGAGAAAATTGTTTTCCTTAACGCATTCTTTTTTTTTTTTTTCACTACCTAAATTTGAGCATTCTTTATTCAATTTACATTGCGCGATTACCTCTAATAGTTTAAGAATTAAAGCGCGTTACCACGACTTTTTGGGACACCCTGTATATGCGAACATGCAGAATTTATGCTTGTTTAGGCGTTTGTTTGCAAGCTCTGAGGGAATAGCTGAAAAGAAAAATCGATTCACAATTTTTTTTCTCCTATCTCTCAATTTTCATTTCGTCCCAACGTACATTTAATCCCAGCTTTTACACGCAACACGCTGCGGATATTCTCCGTAATTAATTGTTTTAAAAAAAAATTCCGAAAAAAAAAATTGGCAACATCGAAACCATCTTTTCTCTCTCGCAAGCTTTATAAATGGAAGAGGACATTTTATGGAATTAAGATTAATTTATATATATATATATATCGATATATATACCACTATCGAAGAGACGGTTAAAGTACGTAGCAGACAGGGGAGAAAGAGATGTAAAATTAATTGACGCAAGGGGGGAGGGGGGATTTTGTGTTGTGTAATCAAGATTTAAGCTGCGACGGGGGTTTGAGAGATTGATTAAAATATTTGAGAGACAATTTGCAAGTGAGCTTAATTTACTCTAAAAAAATAAGGGAGAGAGAATTACCTCTTATAAATTCAAGAATGTAAAACTTTCGATCTTATAAGATTCTTTTTTTTTTTTTTTTTAAGGGTTTGGGGAATTATTTGTCATTTTACTGTATCTTGATAAATAAAAGAAAAAAAATGTATATTATCGGTATACTGTGATTTTATAGTGTACATTTAAGACTGAAAACTAGGGAGTAACTCAGATTTTTTTTCTGACGGAAGTAACGCTCAGTAAAGGAAGTGACGTATATGTCATATACTCCACGCTGACCCTGAAAAAGAAGAACCACAGAAAAACCTACCTTTTCGATCGCTCTGCTGCTTTCGCCGACTTCATCCTGTAAAAGTACGCGGAACGTGTTAGGGAAAGAAACGGCGAGAAAAACAGTCAAGTGGCGTATCTTTGAGACATCAATCTTTATTTATATATCAATAAGCGTTGTGAAGGTACATCCAACACAATATTTTACATGTAATCCGAACCTCACAGGAAGTTCTCGATAATCCTTATTTTTAGATGAATAATATCCATGGTTTTGGAAAAGCACGAAGAAACGGACCCTGGCTGCAATCAATCCCAAACAATAGACAGAACCTGCAGTTTAAAAACACGGTTACAGAATAATAATTCGAAACCTACCAGCAGACGAAATCAACGCTTAAGAACACTGTGATAGAAAAACACACACAAAAAATTACACTACCAGTATTCGAACCCAACAAACAGAGGAAAACATCAGTTAAAGAACACAGTTAAAGTATAATGGACATTCCCCCCATTCAAACCCAACCTCCAGACGGAACAATGGTATAAGAAAACAGTTAAAGAATAAGACTAAAACATGGACACTTCTTGGATTCTAAGTAATTATCATGAATTACCCATATTCTTACTGGAGATTTTAATGTTAATTTTCGCTCTCAAGAATCTCAGCCGTTAGTTGATTTTTTAAAAGACAAATTTGATCTAACTATGAATACTTCTCGACTTCAATCAACAACGCGCTTCAGTACAACGATAGATGCTGTATTTTTAAGAAAATTAGCAAATTTAGAGAGTAAAATTTGAGTTTCACATTATACATTATAGTTACCACAAACCTATAATTTCATACATAAAATATTACTATGACATTCAAGTACCTATTTCCAATGAATAATATGAATATAACATTTATATAATATTTATAAAGTACATGAATAATAAATATAATTAAATTATAATTTGAAATTTATTTTAAGTTAAAGTTTAATCATTTCAGTGATATGTGTCGTAAATGTCAAAGAAGTTTTACTTCAATCGCGCCTAAAGATTACACGCACACACTTTTTTTTTAGTATTCTTCATTATTGTATATTTACTTTGGTAACAGACACGGATCTTATACATGCACTATACATGGTATTTCAGAAGGTCGTTGCCAAACATAGCATGCAGGTACCGTGGATGGGAAGTCATAATTGTAAATAAGTCATGTAATAAAAGTCACACCACTTTTGACATCATTTCTCCCTCCCCTCTACGCCTGTGAACATTGCGCTCAAAGTACACCCGTACTGCCAATTCTGAGTTAGTAAGCCTATTCACTAATCTCCAGCAACGTCCTAGGCTGAAATGATCACGCTTCCATTACCTGGCGAACATCGCCCTCTAGCGGTCGCCGTGTGCATTTTCGGACACGAGTTCCTGTGTAAGTCTTGACTGTCATGTTATGATAGACCAACATATGAGATTTAGTCACGACTTTTGGAGACGCACTGTATGTGTTTCAAATATGCCTGATAAGTAAATTTATGTTTTTTTAACCTTTTGATAACCTCTAACCTTTTTAACCTAGTTAACAAAATCTTAAAGCTATATACTAACACCGAGGAATACTCAAAATTTGTGCGTCACAAGCGTAATTTAATTCTCCAAAGAATAAGCTTTGGCGAAATATGGCAAAAGAATTTTAAAAATGTAACTAGTTAAAAGGTAAAGAGTAATTAAATGCTAACGAAATCTAACTATCACCATTAATAATTCAGAGTTTCTTTTCATATCCCAGACGAAAGTTTCCAACCATGAATGGTGTTAACTTCAAGACCTTAATAACAAGCATATATGTTTGTCTGGTTCGAATAAAACAGAAACTAAACAGGCATTTGAAATCGTAATAAGCATTAACTGCTCCGAGAATAGGACTTATAAATAATTTATTTGCGTGCAATATTTTGAAAAGGTGTTAATTAGTTACACATGATATTATTCGAAATATAGTTAGAACTGTTGTGCGTAGTCTAATTAGTAAAACTAAGTTATGGCATATAATTTAAAAAAAAAAAAACTCTTAATCATTTGATTAAAGAGTCGCGTCAAGCATAAATAGAATGTTATACTTTTACAAAAAACTACATTAAGCTATATTCCATCGCTTTGATGTTTCATTACGTTAATGTATTCTGTCGCGTATTTTGATTAGAAAAATATTTATATATATAATCAATGGAGTTGTCGTTTCAGCGAAATGCTGCACATAAATACTATTTTAATCGGAACGTAACTAACTCTAAGGCATAAATGACATTAACCCTTTAACGCGCAGTGTTCCCGCTCTGGGAACACCAAACTCTGACGTTTTGACTGTTGCCAGTCACGAAGAATAGATTTGATTCCTATAAAAATAGTTGCGGGTGATATAGCTCCACGAGAATCCTTTACTTTTTAGCACGTCATTTCCCGTAAAAAAATGGTCACGATTCTTTTTAACAGCACTGACATCTGCTGAAAAATGGAAGGATGCGAGAACAGCTGGATAGATTTCCCAATGCTGAAAAAATGAACAGTCGTTGCCATCGCTCGACTTAACTACCAGGAAGATGGCGGGCGATCGAAACCTTCATCGCGGGGCATAGATCTAGAGACCCTTTTTTGACGCAGCTGCACAGCCAGCTGTCGTCAAAAAAGGGTCTCTAGATCTGTAGCACGCGCTGTCGTTAAACGCTGGTAGTTAAGTCGAGCGATGGCAACGGCTGCCCTTTTTTCAGCATTGGGAAAGGTTTGCGCCTCAAAGGGTTAATCGGAACGTAACTCTAAGGCATATATGACATTAAAAACACTCTTTATATAAGGAAGTCCTTGTCTCCCGTTAACCAATTTTTCCTGTCTTATCATTGAGTTGTTTTTTTTTTTTTTGTATTTTTTTTTTGTCATTTTTGAAGAAAGTTTTTAATTTTTCAGGATTCATTTCGCACCGATACCACCTGGCACTGGTTGTTCCAGAAATAAAAAGTCAGAACCAGAGCATACTGAAATGCTAAAATTATTCGAAACCATTAAAAGAGAATTACAAATGGAAGAAAATGTGCCTGACTCTATTTTCAACGTACTTTTAAAATGTGTGTCTATGTGAAAATTTTTATGAAAATTTAACATCACGCGATCTAAAGCAGTGTAACATAACGGAATTCTTCAAGTAAAATGCTTTAAAAAAAAACATAAGTAGCAATACATATTTTATTCTCTAAATTCGATAATTGTTTTTACTTTTGGACATTTCATTTATTTATTGAAAAGTAAGAACACGTAAGTTTAACAAATTTATAATCTGCAGGCCGTACCAAGGGGGGGGGGACCAGGGGGTCCGGTCCCCCCTCTTCGAAATTTAAAATTTTGGTAACAAAACAATACTAATCAAGCCTTTTTGTGAAAAATTGTGCCTTTTTCACCTTTTGCTTCCCCACCCCCGAAATTTTTGGACGAACCCCCCCCCTCGAAATTTTTTTCTGGGTACGGCCCTGACTACACTAATTTATTACTTTCCGAACACGTACCATGTAAGGAAAATATTGTAATCATGAAAAAATTCGACTTCGAGATTTTCGTGTATTGACACGTTTTGAGGTCTTCTGAATTCATTTATGCCATTTTTACGAGATGTGTGTGTATGTGTGTTTGCGTGTATGTGAGTGAACACGGTATCTCCTAAACCGGGCATTCGGGTGAGCTCAAATTGGGTATATGTGTTATGAACCACCCTAGCAAGACCGATATTGATTTTGGTGTGTATAGGACTTATAGTTTTTCTACAGGGCTACGACAATGATTTCTTTTACATTATGGCATATGTGGAGAAATTCATGAAAGTGCGTAAGCGTTTAAACGGTGCATTCGATTGAGCTTCAATTTGGTATATATGTTTGAATTATTCATCGATTAAGATTACATCACTCCAGATATTTTTTAATTGAAAGTCATAATTAAAAACTTTTAAACGTTCAATTAAATAAAAGGTTTGAAAGATTTCCTGAAATAACACCAAAAATCTCTAATCTCTTTACAACGAAATTTTCTCTATAGCGAATTTGTTAACTGGAACTAAGCGAGTTCTTTTTAGAAAGATTCTACTGTATTACTATTTCCGAGAAAAAGTAATGCCATGACAGTCAGCTGATCACAGAAGCTTTCTCAGATACTGTATTTCACATACAATAAAATCCTTCTGTAGGCTAGAATTCAGTGAAAATTCTCGAGAAAAATTCTCAACAGCCTCAGCATTCAACAGTAAAGAATTCTCTACAAACAACCTTCAAAAGTAGGCTTCCCAAAACAAGCGAGAAAGCGTTGCATATAATACTGCAATACAACGAAACAGAGCATTCACTTAAGCTAAGCTGAACTGAACTGCTGGGACGTGATCGGCCCTCTTTATATAGTTTCTCCGAACTTTATAGCAATTCCGTGAGATTCCATTTCTAGAATATCCCCAATCAAACGTGAACTCCAATTACGTAATAAAATGCAGGAAAGCAAACATTACAGGCTCGAGTAATAGCATCGCGTCGAATGTCGCTAAGGTTGGCGTCTTTTTGGTGATAGTGAAACCTCTCAGAGCGGCCACCCCACCTACCGGGAATATTTGGCCGCTCTCAAGGGTTTATTTACTATTATAATTGGTATAATGCGTAAATATAAACAAGTCTGGCACATATTCCTTATTTAAAATGAAATATAAAAGTTATCTAAAGAGAAAATAGTACTTTATTGAATGCCTTCTTACATTTTTTTGAAAAAATGATACAATTTGTGTCCGTGTGCAAGTTTTTACTTTTCTCTGAAATAACCATTTTTCTAGTTTATTTTTTTTTTCTTTAAAAAGCAAATCGCTAACCGGTTAGTTTGTAACCTCCTCGGAATTTTGGATAATTTCATCGATTTTCCCTAAAGTCGCTTGTGTTGAAAGTTTAGCTTGCTCGCCATTACAAACATCGGGAAATTCCTCATCAGGGACGGAATGAGCGCCAAATGGGGGGAAGAAGGCGCCTGAAAGGGACTGCCGGATTCAAGCGAAACAGAGTTCTATCGTTTTCCGTTGCGATCGCGGAAATTTTCGACTGATTCCTATGTTTCCTATTCAAGTGAAACCTGTCTATCGCTTTTGGATCACGTGACACTGCGATTGCTGTTTTGCTATCGTTTTTCCAAAAGGGATCGTTTTCTCGAACATGGCGGATCGATCGGCAGATGGTTGATGAGAAGATTACAACAACAATGAAGACTCGTTATTTAAAATTACGAAGCAATCCGTTGGAATTATCAGACAGGGAATTCTGCAAAAGATTTAGGCCTGCGGAAAGCTGAATTTTCTCGATGAACAGAATATCTGTAGGGTTTATTTTCTGTCGGCCTTTGAGTTCTACTCTAGCAGACACTACGATGCAGGCGCCATCTTTAGTCCTTTTTTTAAATCGTTTATTGATCGATAAATGTTTGATATTTGAAACAGCGCGAAAAAATACATTAACGAATAATTTCTCGCTAAAATAAGCATCCTAGCAACCCTCCTAAACAAATACAAATATTCATATCATTATATTAAGGATGTCTTTGATTGTTAATTATATATCAGAACATGAAATATATAGTAATTCTACCCCTCCATTATAATTATAAACAGCTTCTCTGCTACAGAAAAATAAAATATAGTAGGCAAACTAGAGAACAATTATTATTCGATAATTCGAACAATTCAACATGATAATTACGACGAACAATACTATTATCAATAATTTTCAAAAAAAAAAAAATCTTCATAAATTAAAAATGCGTTTCCATGATTATAAACATACAAAAAATATTAACCTAAACCAGTTAAAATTTTAAAACATTAACCTACAATACTGTTGGGGAAAAAGCTCAAACATAAATAAATAAACAGTTAGTCGTCGCCATTAAGTTAAAAAATTTTTCCAGAGAAAGATGCGTTTTTTTTATTGGTTAACAGCGACTTTCTACGTCACCGGAAGTTGCCTTTTCACTCTGTGGCGATAAAGTTTCGATCTAGCAAACCTGTAAGTTCGATCGCCTATTTTGTTTCACTTTGAATACACTTTTGCGATCGCTTGTAAAAGCGATCGAACTTCCAGAGAGAAAACGATCGTTTTGGAGACGACCGATCGCGTTTCGTTTGAATCGGCCCCAAAAATTCATTTGTAGTCAACTTCAACACCTGGTTGTCCAAGGGATTCCCCATCTTAAGGGTGTGGGGAGAATGCAAAAGAGATATAACAGAGTCAATTCCAGTTATTCCTGGGACTTATATTCGACCATAAACCTGACCTTGAGTTTTTCCGCTCAAAATTACAGCATGGAGTGCGTAGAATTTCCCGAAAAATGAGATTGGGCGATCCCCACTCGGTGGCCGCTGATAGAGGGGGTCGGGTGGCCGCTGATAGAGGTTATTTTAACATTAAGCCTATGAGCCAAAAAATCCGTGCCATGAAAAAATAGGCCGTTTAGAAGGGTGGCCGCTCGTAGAGGTTTCACTGGATATCGTTGAATTTGGCGCCAACAGTTCTCACAGTTTCAGCCAGATTTCGCCAAACAGCTGGGGAGAACCCTGAACAACCCATCTCACGTTCTAGTTAACCATTTCATACGCAACAAAACACAAATTTTAATTGTTTGACGCGTAGAATATACAGGGTGTCCCATAAAGTTGCGGTAACGGGCTTTAATTCTGTATCTATTAAAGGTAAGTAGTCAATGTAAATGAAAAAACTATTCAAAATAAGGTAGGGAAGTAGATTCTTAAGAAAAAAATCCTCACGTAAATTTTCAAAAATTTACACATTTTAAATTTTTATACGACCCCCTTACAAAAAAATTCCGATTAGCAAATTGTGCCCCATACACTAAAGATGTGATGCACAAAGTTTCACCCTTTCATCGTAAAACGCCTCAGAAATATCTTTAAACAAAATTGATCAGGGGCTATAAATGATTTTTAATGTAAATGTTTATCTCTAGAGTGGAGAAAAATGCATTATCTTTCGTAAATTTGTGTACTACCCCTGAAATGCGATCATCATATGTTCCCTTCGTTCTATTTTTTCCCTTCGAAGAGCCATTGAAAAGTGGTTTAAGTCAGCATATATTTATTTTCATACCTCTTACAGTTTTGAGGGCATAATTCTCAAATTTTTAAATCACCTCATTAGTGTAGGGAGGCACATTTTACTCGTAGTATCCCACCTCACCGAAAAACGATTTACGATATTTTGTACGCGGGTTGCATACAAATTTAAAAAGTGTAACTTTTTGAAAAATGAACGCGAGGAGTTTTTTTCTTAACGGAGTCTTATTTCCGACCTCATTTCGATCATTTTTTTCAATTTTCATTGCCCACTTATTTCTAATCGATAAGTGGATCAAGTTTCAATTCCTGCTTACCTGAGGATGAAGAACAAAAGCAGTTTTAACTATAAGTAGTATCCGAATGCAGGAAAACTTTTCCAGACTCTTCGAAAACCCTATTATCTAAGCCTTGTCACTTTAACAAAAAATTGTAAACAATAATAAAATTTATTTTCTTTATAATGTGCTTCCTTTTTGATACATAACTTCTGAGCGTTAGTCGTTCTCAATTTTATGCCTTCTTTGACCTTATTTTCTGTTAGTTCTTTTACTCAAATTTCAATTTTTTTTTTTTTTTTTTTCAGAATTTTTTTGTTAAAACTTTTATTTTGTACACAAAAAAAGAAAGAAAGAAAAATGAAAAACGAAAGGAGGAAAGATGAAATAGAATTTTTTGAATTTTCATTAAAAAAAAAACATTTTTTAGGATTCGGATCCTATCTAGTCCTGATAGGTCCTAGTTTTTTCAGGACTAGACAGGATCCGAATGTTACCATCTGATACTTTTGAAGTGGGCAAATAATCTAAAGTTGTTTTCACGGTAAAATTTTCATGCAATTTTAAATTATAAAAAATTTTTAAAAAAATTAATAGGAAGACTTGCAATTGCTGAAAAAAGAATCCTAAATTACATGCAATATTTAATATCAAAACATATTTTATGATATCTCATAAAGTTATGAGTTATTAATATTCTAGATAGATTGCAGTGAAAACTGGAATAAAGTGGACGGGATTTGACATCACAACCACTTGGAGGGTTAAATCTATAAGTTTTTATATAAAATTGATGTGTGGCTCATCAAGGCAGGAAGATTTTTTTTATGAGTGAGTAAACGAGACCAACAGGTTTCTGGACTCAATTTTATCCATTTTATGATGGGAAAGCTGGTTTTTTGCGATAAACCGCTGTTTTTCTAAACTTTAACCTCAATGCGGCACGGGTTAATATTATGCAAATGAACTGAAACTTTTCCAGTCTCACTTTGTAGACTATTGGAAACTTTTTTGGGGGGTGCCCCCCCAAAAAATTAGAAAATTGATTTCTTGTGACCACCCTACTGTAAACAGGATGAATCTAAACTCTTGGGCAAAACTTTAACCCGTTTATGCCTAGCGTCCCTTTTTTGGGACGGCATTTTCGCTATTAGTCGAAAACGTTATTTATTTTTCCTAGCCTTTATTCATGAGTATTGAGCCTCAACTCTACAAAATATTTTAACATGACCCAGTAGGATGTTGATATTTGGATTTTTATGCATAATGATTTTAAAAGAAATCATCCCTTGTTCAAGAAGTTGACATCAGAAATTTATCTATTATTTCTGATATCAGTAAAAATCGAAGAAAGTCGCAAAAATATCCAGGCACAAATGGGTTAAGGGGTGATAAGGCACATAATAAGGAATCAGAATCCCATAGCAATGTGGGGTCGGCAACGTCGCCTTCGTTTAGCTGCTAATAATCACTTTGGATAAAAGTGCCGAAGCCACAGTGCACTTTCCGACCATTGTTTGTCAGAAACTAATGTATTTTCCCCGAAAACAGAAAACTAAAATGGATAGTTTAAAAATTCCATTTTATTTCATGGATGAAATTTTCGCAGACGAGCCTATTGTTAATGAAACTTGGTTAAGAAATTAGACAGACACTTCAATACTTTTCCCAAAGTGATTATTACCGTTTTTGACCCCAGATTGCTATGTGATTACGACTCCTTATTGTGTGCCCTATCACCCCTTAAAGTTTTGTCCAAGAGTTTAGATTCACCCTGTATTTTATATTTTTGGACAAATTTTTTTCAAGAGGAAAACAGCCCCAAAAAATTTGTAACAGTATGGGGCAGGGGCGTAGCCAGGGGGGGGATATCGGGATATATCCCCCCCGCCGAAATTTTTGGATTAGTGATGCAATTCCGTCTATTTATACACAAATAAGTTCATATCCCCCCCCGAAAAATTTTTCAGGCGCATAACCCCCCCGAAAAATTTTCTTGGCTACGCGCCTGGTATGGGGGGTCTCAGATTTTTATAAGGAAACTTAATATTATACAAATACTTTTTTAAGAGTTGTGATTATAACAATATATTAAAGTACTAATATCCAAAAGAATATTTTCGTATTTTTATATTAAATCTTCTATAGGCTAAAATTATACAATAAAACTCTTTATAACACAAACAACAGCAAGAAAAAGAAATGTATTTCGTACATAAAAGCCACACCTTATATAACTAAACTCCACTTTCAAATCATATTAAAGTAAATACGTCCGCTGGCCCATTTTAAATATTTATCAAAGAAAAACACTTATGTAACGAAATCATTGCCGAGAAAGAGAGACGTTTAAAGTTTCATGAGCCTAAGTGTTATTAAACTTTTTTTTTTTTTTTTTTTCTATTGCGTAAAGATAAGAAAACTAGCAGAAAAGAGAAAAAAAAAAAACGTTAAGATGATAAAGAATGGGGCAGAAAATTTCAGCCTCAGGGAAGTGAAATTTCGCAGCGTATGGCTTTAAAAGTCCACTCGCATTTCGTTAGCTGGTTTTTTTTCTTGACGGTGAGGGTGATTTGTAAGACTATGAGCGCCATCTAGAGGAAGTCTCTGGAGTTATTTTATTCTTAAGTATTTATTCAATTATGTACGATTAATTTAGTTTTTGTTAATCGAAAATATTAAACACTAAATGTATGAAAAGCATTTATAAGCTTTGAATATTTTTATTCATTCATTTTACTTCTGGGATTTATGTGTCTCGTACAAAAATTAAATTGGTAAAGTTAAATTTATTATAATTTGATTTCGTAGTAAAAAATATGTAACTCTTTTTTAAAAAAGCCTTTTTTTACATTAATTAATTTCAGATAATCTTCATTTGAAATATTTGGTTGAATTTAAATACATCGTAAAATCTTATTACAAAGAACTTCGTATTCACGAGTGTTTAGATTAACTACTATATTAGAAAAAATAAGTGTTAGTGAAAATTTAGTCAATGAAATTACAGAATTACGAATTTCATCTTCGGACTCTTTGAGATCTTACTGTGATTCACTGAGATTTTACTCTGTTATAAATACTTTTTTTATCTAATCGTTCTCTACAGTAAAATCTCATTATGACGTACATCACTACGAATATTTCAGATTGACGAATTTTTCGGATTTACGAATTTGATCTTCACGTCCTCGAAAATCGTTATACCGGAATTTCATTTAATTGCAAATTATTTTCTAAAAAATCTTATAATGCTCTACAGTAAAATCTCATTGTAACGAGCATCACTTATAAATTTTGCGGAATTACAAATTTGAACTTCAGACTCTCGAAGATTGTTACACCGAGATTTTATTGTATAGCAAATTATCTTTTTTTTTTTTAATCTAGTCATATTCTGCCGTAAAATCTTACTGCAACGAGCATCACTTACGAATTTTTCAGATTAATGAATTTTTCGGAATTACGAATTTGACATTCAGACCCTCGAAAATCGTTGTACCGGGATTTTATTGTATTGAAAAATATTTTCTAAAAAAATCTTATAATGCTCTACAATAAAATCTCATTGTAACGAGCATTACTCATAAATTTTTCAGATTAACGAATTTTTCAGAATTACAAATTTGACCTTCGGACCCTCGAAGATTGGCATAGTGGATTTCATTGTATTGCAAATTATCTGTTTTTAAATCTAATCATGCTCTACAGTAAAATCTCACTGTGACGAGCATCACTTGTGAATTTTTCAGAATTACGAATTTGACATTCAGACTCTCAAAAAGCGTCATACCGAGATTTTACTGTATTGCAAATTATGTGGAAAACAGTGTAGTCATGCTATATATTTTAAAATTTCATTACAATGAATTTTACTTACGAATATTTCTATTCAAAAAGTTCTGCAAATCATTTTTTAATTATTATTATTATTATTATACCTATAATAATGTACAATGATCGTTGTGCTTATCTTTCCAGAAGCATTAACTTTTAGACCAAACACAATTCACTGTTCACTGAGAGAATTTTCTAATCTATAGTTTCTACAAGTTAATCTGTTCTCTTGAACACAAGTATTGCTCTATCTTAGAGTAGCACAATGAATAATTGGAGTAATTACGCTTGTTCTGTGAAATCGGGAATATGTCACGTTCGAGAAACCGCTTTTATTATTATTCAAGAATGTGCACTTTTGCCCTTATTCCTCAACCGATCGGTAACTGAGCTGCAGATCAAAAGCTTGTGAAAGAATTGAAAATGTGCACTTAATTCTACTATTGGTATAAAATCAAAGTTGTTAGATAAGGATAGTATTTGCGTCCCTGAATGCTAAATTAAATTTCTGTTTAGATTAATTTCCCAATATACTTAAAACAAACTTACATTGTATAGTTCAAGCTAATCAGCTTTGTATAAGATTGGATAATTTCGTATAAAATTAGCTACTTTATTCTTTCGTATAATTCTAAATTAGGTATAACTTGTTGTAACAAATCCTTATTAACCTAAAACAATTAATTCCCGCTGTGCTTCGCATGCAGACGATATCTTGGTTAAAAATGACGATTCAAGATTATTCAATTAATTTTATGAATGACATTTATGTTCATTGATTAGATTCAAGAACCTAAATCATTTTATGCATCCAAAATTCGTCGAACTTGGCAGCCATGCTGGTTTTTTTTTTCAGTATTTGGGTTAATATCTTCCAAAATAATTCGAATTTTAAAATTTTAAGCATCTGACGGATATCCCTGAAGTTTTTCCGATTGTTTTTTATCTATCGCATGCCTGCATGCTGTCTAGTTCCTTAGTTAATCTACTATTTCCTGATGAAGTAAAGCCCTTTTGGTTCCTGAGTCCTCGATAGCAAGTTTTCATGCAGCCCCATAACTTGCAAGGATGTTGGAAAAAAAAAAAAAGAATTCTGTGCATATCACCGTTTTGGAGAGTGTAATTATTCGTTAAGGTTGTTGTTTTTTATTTTAATTGAGCAGCTTTTGAACAGCTTTTTAAAGAATCGAATAGCGCTAATCTCGAAAAAATTAAAAATGTCTTTTTAAAAAGTTGTACTATAGACGATTACAAACAGTGAACCTATATAGCAGTTACGAAACACTAATGCTAATCATGCGCAATTTTGAAATAAATACGCTAATGTATGCGGTACCAATATCAACGATATTTCCATGATGCGAACGTTAACAGCTAGATGTAAACATCAGCGCAATAACAACAACGCATGTGCAAAAATCCAAACAAACAGTTCAATGACGTGCAAGAAAGCAAGGATATGTCATGCAGTCGCTAGATTACAAAATAACAATAATGGATACACAAAAAATGCAAGATCTCTCGGATTTTTTCACAGCTTTAAAATATCGAATTGACAATACTTAGCGCATTAGTCGCCCATCAAAAATTTGTCACCATGCATTGGGATAAAGCACATTTTAGCCATTGGCTGTTTCAACATCGGCTTATGATGACACCCAAAATGTGTAGCAGCCCTAACCTGAATAAATTGAATGTCCAATACTGTTAAAACAAAGGAATAGTTTGATTTTCATTGAAATGAGTTCAGGTGTGGGGCATAGAAGTTGGCCAGCTTGGCGGCTAGTATCGCATAAAGCGCCATTTTCCTCTGGTGGTGAATTTTCAACATTTCATTTTTAGCACTCGGGTGCTATTTCTTTCGAGCACGGGATTTTTGTCTACGCGGCGCGCCGTGGTCACTTTTCCGTTCGATTCATGTTTTCTGCAGAGTGATTTGATATTGCTTACAGAAACATGGACTATCCTTTCAGATGGTTTTCAAATACCAGGATTCACTTGGGTCGAACGGATAGACAGTCATCACCGTCGGGGTTCGAATATTTAAAAATCGATTCTTAAATGACGCCTTGGGCACAAAACCTATAAGCTCCCATAATTTCATGTCTGTCTGTTCCTCCTGTAGATTTGGCTGGGCGATGATCGTATGTCAGTCAGTCAGGACATCTTCCTTTATATATAGAGACTAGCAGCGAAACCCGGGGTTGCTCGGGTTAAAATACACCGCATGTTTAATGTATAAAAGATATTGAAGGATCCATTTTTAACGTAGATAATTTAGATTTCTATCTTAGATATTGAGAGACTTATTCGACCATTAAACATGCGATGTATAGAAAGTATTCCTGCTGATATGGCAACAGACGATAAACATTAAATTTTAATATTTTATTGGAGTTGAAAAACTGTTGTTTAAGTTACTTTGTTAGTGTTTGTCTAAAGTTCATGCTATTTGAATTCGTAGCTTATTGAGTGTAAAAAAACGAAAGATAATCTTTAATACTAATGAATACACTGAAATGGTGTTACTTTACGGAGAATTTCATGGGAATAATCGAGAGGCTGCGAAGCAGTATGCTATAAAATTTCCGAATGACAATCATCCATCGCAATTGATCTTCACTCGACCAGACATTTCTAGAACTTTCTGGAATATCCCATATCGATTTTAACAGTTGCACACAATTTGGAACTTTCTAGATCATTCCAGAAATTTTTAGAACTTTCTAGAACATTCCATACCGATTTTAGCAGTTGCAGACAGTTTGAATCTTTCTAGATCATTCAAGAAATTTTTCGAACTTTTTAGAACATTCTGGATTGTTTTAACAGTTGCAGACATTTTGGAACTTTCTAGATCATTCCAGAAATTTTTAGGACGTTCTAGACACATTCTAAATCGATTTGAACGGTTGCACACGTTTTGGAACTTTCTAGAACTTTCTGGAAATTTTTAGAACCTTCTAGAACATTCTAGATTGACTGTAACAGTTGCACACATTTTGGAATTTTCTAGGTCATTCCAGGAATTTTTAGAACTTTTCAGAAGTTCTCATGAGTTAGAAAAGGACAGATATATATTTTTTTCACATTTTCGCCACCCACAACCACCCACTTCCACCCACTGCGACCAAACTCCCTTACTTTCACCGTGAGGATAAATGGTATTTACCACCCCCCACGGGAGTTGGTGGCTAATTCGAGTTGGCGGTGATAGAGAAAACCCTGTATTTACAAACGAACATTAGCATTTTTTTTTTTTTCTTCCGTTTTTCTGTTCAGTTCCGGTTCGAAATCCTAATCTCAACCCATAAAACCGAACGTGTTTGAAGCAGGCACCTTCCGTCTCCCAGCACCCAGCCATTTTGAAACGAACGCTCCTCCTATATGTGTGCAGCAGTTCGCTATTGTTGTACATTTCACAGTGTTGCAGGGTAGCGTTTGCCGTTGTGTAACAATGTGCTTGCAACAATGCAAGCTTTAAGTACGGCCTGCAGAGGTTGAATGTGTACGGCAAGACGAGGGCTGTGTGTCGGGGGTCGCCGGCATCTCCCCGATCATGGTTCGTATCGCCTTGCCGGGAACATGGCGGTCGTATGCGGGACGATGGCCCGTTGTTTAGGTCGTACTTGCCCTACTGGGCAGCTTTTGCTTGCTTTAGGGACATGGCCGGTGTACTTTGGTGCATCAGGGCTAGTGGCCTTGCTCCCTCACTCTGCAGGAGTTTCAAGGTTAGCCGACTTCGGGTTAATCTGCTCGCTACAATCGCCATGTTCTTTTTAGCCCCAGAGTGCTATTAATTTCAACCTTGCTTTTTGTGTAGACACGATTTTGGTCTGTCTGGGAAGCAGTCTTAAAAAATATAATTGATTGCAATTTTTCGACTTGAATAAGTGTTGAGTTGTTAATTAAATATCTTCAAAGTACATCTTACATAATATTGGGAAAATTAAATGGTAAAAATACACCGGATTTGATTTCTTTTTAAAAAAGGGAAAAAAAAAAACAGACGCACAAAACTTTCTAGAACGGCTAAGTTCTTAAAATTATTGAGGGGGAAAGGGTTGCACTCATCGCTGGTTGGTGAGCCATACGTCAGGGGGTTGGGCACTAGAGATGAGATGGACTCAGCCCGAGCCTGGTTTGGGCTCGGGCTGAGAGTGCTTGTGAGAAATTTCTCTTTTATTGAACGCATTCCTTGTAAACAGATTTTAAAAAGTGATTCATTGGGGAAATTAACTAATTAATATTATTTGATAAACTTTAATATAACGAATTATGTAGTGCATTAATAGGTCGCTGTTATATTTGTCTTTAATTTTCACAAACGGCAAAATTTATGATATTCTACCAATGAAGTCATTGACTTTTATATACCTATTAGCTGAAGTTTCGGTCTCGGGCTTCGGCACCCTACATAAGTACAAAGTTTTAACGTACAATTTAAAAAACAAAAAATGAAAAATAGGTCTGCTTAATTGTTTAACTTAGAAGAAAAATATATTTAATAGAAAGTCACATTTTAATGAGCAACTTAATGTCTTATTTTAGAATCAGAAAATAAAGGTATTAAGTTACGATTTTTCAGATTAATTTCAAAGCAAAACTGCTGTTCTCATTGGTTGCGGTTTTAAATGACAAAGGAAAGCACTTAAGAATATTTAATTTTCTTTAAAACTGTGAGTAGTAAAAATATTAAGAAGAAAACATTACTGAGAGTAATTTTTATTTAAAAAATACAGACTTAGTGGACTGTTGATAGACCTTATTTAGTCGTGAGCCGGATATCCGGCGATTGTGATTCGGATATCCGATGATATTTCGGATATTGATAAATCAGCCGGATATCAAGTGCATCCCTAGATATTTCAAATATTCATTTATATTTTACCAGAGGATATAAAATAGTATTTATAAAGTTTTATAAAACTTTAGAACAGAAAAAGAAATTACAGATTTACCCTCTTGTCAGTTGAAAGTGTGGGTATAAAGGAAACATTTCTTAAATTACATATTAATGAAAATGTGATAATATAAATTTTTCAGCATACTTAAGAAGATATTATGTCATATGTATTATGTCATCGTTTATATTATCATTTAAAAACTCACAATAAAATATTGAGTATTTACTTTAGTTTCTTTTCCTGATGTGCTTTCTGAAGTTTTCTGCAAAAATCTGTTCATCTATGGCTTTTTCCGCTTCCTGTAGATTTGAGTCTTCATTGTTAGCAGGCAAACAATGTATAATTTTTGGAATTTTATTAAAAATTCCTCCTATACTTCTACTCAACGGGCACTTTCTTGAGGCCATAATCTCTATTCGAACCGACGAACTGGACAGAGATTTTTTTTTTTTTTTTTTTTTTTTTGTGCTACCCTAGTCAAAAACACGAGCTTCTGGACCTTGGGAATGAAGGGGAAAGGGCCAGGTGCCCCTCCTTGAAATTTTATCGTTAGTAGGAAGTAATAATTTTGTATACACCATAGTTTAAAAATACCACAGGTGGCCATGAAAGCTGATAGCACTTGGGGATACATACTTCACAGGGTACAACGGTAACGAGCTGAGGTTATAGGGAGGGGGAAATTTTTTGTATCCCGGGAGGAGGCTATTGCCCAGATGTATATTTTCTGGTGTGTAGGCGTGTCAAAAGTCACCTCACGTTAGTGATTAAAGGCACTTTTTAACATTTTTATTGACTTGTTTTTTTCTTCGTTCTCGATGTGAAAGGATCTAGAAAACGTTTATCAGAAAGATTAGACAAATATCACATAACAAGGATTATGAGACGATCCATTTTTACAAATTGAAATATATATATAACAACCCGAAAAAATTTCGGGGGGGGGGCACGGGCCCGGTGGGCCCCTCCCTGGCTACGCCAGTGAGACAGTGGTTTCCAAAACAGAAAGCCATCTGGAGTTATGATTTTTATAGAGGTAAACTTTATATATATAAAAAAAAAAAATATGATGCACTTTACCCGTGCCTACACGAGCCAGATCGATGGTGTCCAAAAGGTCATTGAGTATATTCAAGATAAAGTGAGATTTGCAGTTATATACGCTAGTCCTCGAATTTCTTATGAAGATAAATTTTACGCTCTATTCGAAACGTTACTGAAGGAGGATGATTGTAAGACTTTTTTAGTTGGAGATTTTAACATAGAATTCAATTCGGATCCAGGATCCGATTTCATAACTGAAATGGATACTTTAGATTTTCCAATACGCACTAACCCAAAACATTTCACCACGAGGGGCGAAATAACAGTTGATGCAATTTTCAGCGAGAAAATTATGCGAACAGAAATCTATAGGAGCACTTACAGCAATCATTTTTCTCTATATGGCAGAATTGATTGAATAGATTTTTTTTTTAAACTGAAATTCTTCCGGCCGAGTGAGTAAATAAAATCTGGAAGAATTTCAGATTTTTTATTATTGATATTATTATTATTATTATTATTACTATTATTATTATTATTTGCACAAAGCGGGTAATGAATTCCCATCACCTCTTTTAGACGATTACCAAGTTTGATAACATTTCGTCCAGTAGTTTTCATTTCCTAGCTTCAAAGTCGAACGTTAATTATAAACACCTTAACAGACAGCCCAGCCAATTTAAAAATGCATAGTTAAACAGCTAAACTCTCTCAATTTTTTTTTTCAGTTTACAGAACATTTACTTTTCAGAACGGCCATCCAGACCGTACTAGAGGCATTTCGAAGTTCATCTGTTCTCAAGAACCTCGCGTATTATACTTAACTCCCATCTTAGCCCAGCAAAACTGACTGAGTGACTGCAAGTAATTAGACTTGTTCTGCGAAATTGGGTGAATGTCACGTTTGAGAAACCACTTTATTATTCAAGAATGTGGACTTTTAGCCCTACCACTCAACTCTTCTCGGTATTGAACTTCGGATCTGAAGCTACTCGAGTATTGGAGCTGTGCACTTAGGTAAATAATCTGTTGTTAGCTTAGTCAAAATTATTTGCATTCGGTATAGGCTGGCTAATCAGTATGAAAATGTAAAAATATTGTTTCTGGAAATTAAATATTTTCATACTGCTTTTCCTGCGTATTTAAACTCGTTGTATATTGGATATTTCAAATTATACGCATTTTAATCTTATTTTACAATCGGAATATGGTTTTAGTTATGTTTATCTTTACTTGTTAGAATGTTACCTTTATTTCAATTGCACAATGCTTTTTTTTTAATTTACAAAAACGGTTTTCTAAATAAATAAATAAGGATGGTAACTATAAAACTATCTACAGAAATACTTCTTTGTGTTACCTTGTACTCTTTGACGCAATTTTTATTATATTTCTTTTACAATATACAGAGTATCTCGAAGTAGCTACCTGCTTTCCTGATGTCAGACTAGAAAAGAATCATTTCTAAATGTTTATCTTTCTAATTCAAGATAATTAAATGTCTTGATAATTCCGATCAAGATGATCAGAAGTGTCATCTTAGAAAGATGAATCATGTGAATCAGATGACAATTAATTTCATCTTCTGAAGAGCGAGTTTATAACACACTGAACACGGTAGATGGCTGAAATGTTAAGAGTCCAGGATTCTGGCCAGGCGCTCGAATCTTGATCTAGCGGTCTGGAGTTTGGTTTGGTTTTCTCCAGATGTAACTTGAATACAAGTTAGAACTCCTTACAAAGTCCGCTAACAAATACACTCCGACATTCTAACCGATTATATGCTTGTCATGGAAGGATATCTAAGACTTCTAGGGATAAGATAGAACAAAATAAGGTGTTTTTAAACCAGTTGCCAGTAACGGCACTGGTCTTAATGTTAAACACGCCAATATTGGCACTTTCAGAGACTTGTCGCCAAGTTTGTCGTCAAAAAGTAAGTTCCTAAACTGAACTCCGCTAGACAATATCTTCTATATTTGGCTAGAATTTCAGAAATCCTGCTAGTTTCAATGGGAAGAATAGTGAACCATAGAAAGGTTTGCCGGTACCGGCACATGTTAAAAGTCACCAAAATTAGCCATTTTTGCCGATTTATCGCCAAGTTAATCACCAAAACACAAATCCCCCATAAAGTCCCCAAGACTGATTTGGCGATATCTGCTATATATGGCGAGAATTTGCCAAACCCTACAAACTTGGAATGGGTATAGTGTTTCGTTATGGTGAAGTAATTTTAAGTCGGTTTTCTATCTTTTAATCATATTTGTTACTCAGTTATGCTGAAAACTATAATATTTTAATATCGATCTCATATATACTCCAACCTCGTTATTACGTCACTTTCAGAGGCCACCTGAAAATGACTTACTAAGCTGAGTGACTTCTTAAGCGGAGTTTATGTTAAATGTAACATAAAATTCGAATTTTTTTTTTATAATAATATACCTAGAATTAATTTACATTATAAATTATGTAAATTAGTTGAATAAAAGTTTAAATTTACAAAATGTGTAACAAATTAAAGAAAATATAATAAGTAAATACAATACGTAGTACCATGGCCCCCACATTCGATTACGGACCCTGGACCGAGCATCAGAGACGGGGCCCCATTCCCCACCCCCTTTTTTTTCCCAGCCGTGTCCTACATTAAAATTGCACTGTTACATCTTACGCATGCTCATTTTAGAATGTAATTTAACCTGTTAATATATGTTTGGAAAAATTTTGGTAACTATTTTATAAGTCTAAAACCACTTTATTTATAAATTAAATTTGCTTAACCCTTTGAGGCGTAACCCTTTCCCAATGCTGAAAAAAGGGCAGGCGTTTGCCATCGCTCGACTTAACTACTAGCAAGATGGCGGACGATCGAAACGTTCATCGCGTGCCACAGATCTAGAGACCCTTTTTTGACGACAGCTGGCTGTGCTCTTGCACAGCCAGCTGCGTCAGAAAAAGGGTCTCTAGATCTGTGGCACGCGATGAACGTTTCGATCGTCCGCCATCTTGCTAGTAGTTAAGTCGAGCGATGGCAAACGCCTGCCCTTTTTTCAGCATTGGGCCATCTATCCAGCTGTTCTCTCATTCTTCGATTTTTCAGCAGATGTCAGTGCTGTTAAAAAGAATCGTGACCATTTTTTTACGGGAATGACGTGCTGAAAAGTAAAGGATTCTCGTGGGAGCTATGTCACCCGCAGCTATTTTTATAGAAATCCAATCTATTCTTCGTGACTGGCAACGGTCAAAACGTCAGAGTTGGGTGTTCCCAGAGCGGGATCACTGCGCCTTAAAGGGTTAAAAATGACAACAGTTAACTACATGAATATATTCAGTTGAATACTAAAAGAGCTAAACTTTAGGATCACTAGTAATGGTTACATTTGACTTATCTTATTTAAAAGCAAAACTTTATACGTGATAAAATTTCTATCCAGCTACGCCCCGCCCGCCTAAAGCCCGGACCCGGGGGCAATGGCCCCTCTAATCTGTCTCTCTCGGCGGACCTGGCAGGTAGAAAAGGATGGAGATAACACGCACACAGGTGCACACAACCACAACTCCGCAATGACAATTTTACTAAACTTTTATGATAAACGTTTTATCATAAATGTGTTATTTTAAATTTTAAGCTACAATTGGCTATATTCTTCTCAAATTTCGTTTGATAAAAAATATATTTAAAATATTTTTTCGAGTCTGTATTAGTTATAGTAATTAAAACCCTCCAAGCGGCTGAGACGTAAAATCCCGTCTACTTCATTCCAGTTTTCACTGCAATGCATCTATAATTTAAATTATTTATAACACCAAGGTATCGTAAAATATATTTCGATATTAAAGCTTATAGATATTTTAGGAGGTACCTTTTTAAAAATTAAAATTCTTCCTATCAAAATTTTATTTTTTAAATAATTTTAAAGCTGCATGAAATTTTTACTGTGAAAACAACTTTACATTATTTGCCCATTTCCAAGACGCTCAGAGGGTTAAAAATTGAAGCTGCACTCGGGGTCCCCCTAGGGCTGGGTTCTGGACCCAGGGATCCACCCCCACACCCCCATCCTTGTGAGGACCATGCTTAGTACTTATTATGTAATTGTACAATCTCTCCCGTTTAATATGCCGTCGAACGGAAGTCAAAACGAAAAATAGTCCTGGAAGAATTTCTAAAATTTATTAATAATGCAAACAATCTTTGTAAGGAAAAAGAGTGAAAATCCTGCTTAACAAAAATCAGGTGCTTTGGGGTTAGCCTTGACAAAGAAACCGGACAGAGTTTGTATATTGCACTGCTAAAAGTTACATCTTAAAGCGGAGTGGTTGAAAAAATTGCATTGAAATAAGCGAAGTACGATAGGTGATCAAAAAATGACGGGATTTATGAACGATGACGTAATAAACAAAATGACATCGTATACAGGTGGCATACTCTAACGAGGTTTGACTATACTTAATTATATTTTTTAGCCTTAAAGATGGCAAAGACTTTTACATATAAGACATAACACAAACTGAAATTTTTTGATAGTGTTTTAACATTAGATTAACAAATCCTTTTCGTAACTGTTTTTCGATAATCATTTCCACCACATGACCACAATTGTGTTGCAAAATCATTAATAATATTTTGTTCAATTTGCCAAAAGTTAATTTTAAATCACAAATTAAAAGAGTATTTGACATTACTTACAAGAATTCACATACTTTTAGCTTATTTTAAACATGAACAGACTTTTCTTTTAAACGATGCAATTTCACAAAGTTAAATATACTTGTTTCTTTTCGAATCGAAAATGTGTTTAATGAACTACTTCAGTACTAAACAGCCTAACCGATTGAATGTATAAATAACTATTGTATAATTTTATTGCATAAATATACCAGTCATTTCTGTCATGTTTTCTAGTAAAAACAAAGCCGCAAGTAACTATTGTTTACAATGAAACAGCCAAAAATATTTTACATATGATTACTTAATTTATATTCTAGAAAAATGTATGATTGCATTTGTAAATAACAAAAACAGTCACTTTTTTACAAGACTTCTTTTTTGATTAAAGTATAATTACTTCATTTTAAAGAACGAAATTACTGTTCGAAGGTTAGAAATACTATAACAATATTTTTGAAAACAACATAATTAAATTCTCATTAAGTTCAGTAATTATTGTCTTTTTTGGTAACTTTTGATAATTAGCAATTAAAGCAGAACTGTTATTGAAAAAAAAAATTAAAACAGTCAGGTTCAATAAATGTTGCGAAAAAGTTGTATCAAACTCGGAATTGTTTGGAGGATTTTTTCCGTGAGAATAAAACACAGAAAAATTTAAGATAGTAATTAATCATTTTCAACGTGTAGCTATTTTTTTAGAATTATCTCCTCCCCCCATTGCAGAAGTTAGTACAGGAAAGTTCAAAAATTCCTATACTGTTAAAAATATCTGCAAAGAAATTGGAAATTTCATAAATAATTGAATCGGTGAGTGCAGAAACCACCTCAGTCACAAAAAGGAAATTTTTTTCAGGAGAGAGGAGAAACTTCATAACTCCTCCAAATTTTCAAATATTTAAACTTATTTTTTTTCTCTCAGTCATAACATGCATTTATGTTTCTATCATGCAAATATTACCTCATTTATGAAGTTTTATGGAGTTTTATGAAGTTTTTTCTCTCTCCTGAAAAAAAATTCCTGTTTGTGACTGAGGTGGTTTCTGCACTCACCGATTCAATTACTGTACAAAGATTCAAAAGGTGTATTTAAACCAATGGAAATATGTAGCCTGAAAAGACGCATTCTTGCATAAATTTATGTCATTGCGATGTTTCCGGGGAGGGGGGTTAAAAAGTTTTTAAACCTTTAAAGTCAACTTTTTTATCCCATTCTCATACATTTTGTTGATGCCAGTAGTGTTTAATAAATTTTCGATACTAATTTTATGAACAATTTTAAACTTTTTCTGTTTATATTTGTATAAAAAGTGAAGGATTTACAGGTCTTTTTGCTGTCTGTAAGCATTATGTGGAAACAATATCTATTGTTTGTGAAACAGAGGTAGAAATTTTGACTAATGCTTTGGTTTTTTTCGGTTAATGATGAAAATGTCAAAAATTCGTGGTTTCACAGTAAAACCAATGCACAATAAAAGGTTAAATAGATGAGAAAGAAATATTTTTAAACGTGCTGAAACACCATTTAGTCGCCCCTGTTTGGTTTATTGTTTCTGAGAACAAACAAACAACAACAAAAAAAAAAAATATTTTTAAACAAGGGTGCAGAATATAATATTGAACCCATCGAAATACTTGGACCGAAATGCTACAGCGGCATTTAACTTGGTGTATCATTTGCGGGGGGGAAAAAAAGTAAATATTTATTAGAGATGAGTTCGGGCTCAATTTTTAAAGTCCGAGCACGGGGACTTTTAATTTGAGCCCGCTCGAGCCAGAGCGGTATTATTTAAGCCGCAGCCCGTGCCCGAAATTTCAGTTAATAGATCAATAAAAGTCTGTTACTTCATTGATAGAATACCAATTTTGCTGTTTGTGCAAATTAAAGGCAAATATTCTATAACTTTTAATGTACTTTCTAATTCTTTATATTCGAGCTTATTATATAATAATAATAATAAATAGCAATATAATCAACAATATAATCACCAGAATTAATATCAATAACTATATTTCTCGAAGCAATATCGATTTTCTACCCATTTGTGCCCAGATATTTTTACGACTTTCTGCGATTTTTGCTAATGCCAGCAATAATAGATAAATTTCTGATGTTAACATGATGAAATCATTAAGTGTGAAAATTGAAATGTCAGAATCCTATTTGGTCATGTTAAACTATTTTGTGCAGTTGAGGTTCAATACTCGTGAATAAAGGCTAGGAAAAATAAATCACGTTTTCGACTGATAGCGGAAATGCCGTCCCAAAGAACGAACACTAGCTATAAATGGTTTAATAGATAAATAAAAGTCTATTGCATCATTGATAGAATATCAATTTTGCTGTTTGTGCAAATTAAAGACAAATATTGTAGCAAACTCTTAATGCACTTTCTAATTCTTTATATTAAAGAAGTTTATATAATAATAATAATAATAATAATAATAATAATAATAATAATAATAATAATAATAATAATAATAAATACTAATAATATAATCAATAATATATTCACCAGAATTAATCCTATTAATTATAGTTCTCGATTAAATATCTATTTTTAAACAAGCAATTTTTGTGTGTAAAGAGTCACTCGTCTTTCTAGTCTTGATCTAATTAGCAAATCCAAGTATTGTGCTAATCCAAATAAGATCTATTGTAACTACTTTTGACAACCCACTGCACACTGATTCATCATACAGACCATGAATACACTGATTATTTGTTTCCCCTCTTCCTTAAGTTCTCAAGCTTCAAAGGGTGTAAAACGGTCAATAACTCTTGTGTTGGGAGGGAAAGAACTCCCTCTTGGGCGGCCAGGTCGTTTAGGGGACACATTTCGGCCGGGCGTCTTGGCCGGTACGTCTCTAAAGAGTTAATCGGTATGTTGCAGATCTGCAGGATGGTAATACAAAGGATAAAGCAGACAGACAGTTTCGACCAAGTTATTTTTAAACTTAGCCATAATATTATAACCTCCAAAAATTTTGATGTAAGCGGATAAAGCTTGTATAATTTGTAGCATAAGATTTTGTAAATCTTAATTAAAACCAAAAATGTAGCTTTAGTTGTCAATTATTATTTTATAACACTTAAAGCTAATATTTTATATAATTGTAGAACTTTTCTCGGAAACTTTAAATTGTATAACAATTTTTCAATCACAAAATGAAATGTAGGCCATATGTTAAATTTTAGCACTAAATAATGAACGTGTTAAATTTAGAAATCTGTTTCTCATGGCCTAATTACTGTGGCTAGGCTGATGTGGGACATCCAAATTTTGGATGCATGACAAAAAAAAAAAGGATAATTTTTATTTTTTCGTAATTTTCACATTTAAGAAAGGTACAGTTTCCGTTGTCAATAGCGTAAAATGGAATTGCGAAAATAATTCCAGGAATAAGACTTGAAACTGTGTAAACCAGTCCCTAAACTGCTTGTATCCGCTACATTATTAGAATTAGAACCCACGTAACCGAGCTCTGCTGATCTGAAACTAAGCACTGCGAATTTCACAGATCCTCTCTCCACGTTTTCCTGCTATCAGGGAGCGTACAGTCGAGAAATTCGCGCAGACGCTGAGTAATCAAAAGCAATACTGCCAGAAGCTGCGTCGATGGTAGCTCCGTTCAGAGACTTTTTCTATAATTTTTGGACTTTTCATGCTTTTGGTGAGACTTTTGTTATTGGTACGTGATGTCTACTGCCTTCACGCCTAATGATTGTGTAAAGTTAACCAATTTGCGTGCAACAAAATACAAAATTTAATTATTTTACTCTTAGAATATGAATTTTCGACTATTTCTTCACACCCGACAAAAATCACACATCTTAAATTAAAGAGCAATTTCATAATGGGCAGAAATTAATAAAGAATAATCTCATAATCAAAATGTGGGTGGATTATTTTCACGGACTTGGATATAGGACGATCATCGACTATCGGCAGGCGGGCGAAATCGTGTCAGCCTCTGAAAAGAAAATACTCGATCCCCTTTTAATGATTATCTGCATAAACGACCTCTAGCGACGAATCATCATGCAATATACTTCTTACTTATATATAGCTTATATATTTACTTATCGTGCAATATACATTATATGCGCACAACATAGACTCAATGATTACGACTCACAGTGCCATCTTACAGGCAGATTTCATTTAGCTCTTTTAGAATACGTCGATGATAATTCTATATCCAAGTAAATGATAAATAAGAATGCAGGAAGGCGATAAATGAGAGGCTTGGCGCTGAAGGCGATTAGCTTCGTATAGTATTGTGTTTGATTCCCATTAACTCCTAAACATTGTTCTGTAAAGGTATTTAAAAATGGAAATAAAACTATATGCACATTAGTTTACAAAGAACAACTGAGATGAAGGCCTAAAAGGGCCACTCTCTCGTACAAACTTTAAGAATACAGATTCTTAAAACGCTATTTTAATACTGCCATTTCTGAAAGCGCAGTGTATTCATACTCCATGTCGCATCATTTCAATGAAAGTAACCATTACACGGAAAGAAATGGCGCATGAATTCCAAAACAGAATATTTTTTTCCCTTTTTCTCATCTGATTAACTGTCTATGTGTACGTATTCTCTCTCCCTCGCGATGAAACACCAGATGACGCGGCAATTAATCACGATCTTTCCCAAAAACTTTCATCCGAAACCCATTAATAATATAGTTCTAAGATATTTTCTCATGATGAACGTGCATGGCTCACTTACTTATTTCTTCCGCGAAGCGAATTTGTTAATAAGTTGTTTCATGCTTCACTTAGTTCGATGGCTAACTCATATTTACTTGTTGAGTTTGGATTATAGAACGTTTAAAATTTACCTCGCGATTTAAGGGGCGTGTTTTGTGATTTTTCAAGTTCTAAATACTCCATGTTGTCCGTAATATTGGTGATTCATAAAAGTTACTGGACAAAAGATACATTTGTTCTTAGCTCTTAATTGAAAGTCTGTAATTTTTTTTGTCTCATTGGATTGGTAACAGATAATGGTATTCAAATTATGTAGCTCTGCGCCTAATGGATGCGCACGTCATGGTGCTGCGGTGTCTGCATATATAGCCTAATACTGTGGTTGCTGTTATTCAGTCATTTCAATTGCCAGTAGGAGTAAAACTGCTGATTTAGATGCTTTTGATTGCGGACAAATAGTAGGGGCTCGATGCACTGGTCATTCAGTTTTCAAAATCGTCAGAGTTCAAGGATTTTTAAGGTAGACAGTGTCAAGGATGTAGTGAAAGTACACATATGGTGAGAAAAAAATATAGCGATCGAGCAAACTGAAAAGGACAATTAGCCTTCAACGATTGTGATGTCCATGACTCAGCCGTATTGTATATAGCCAACGCATCCAAATATGAGATTAAATTACTACTTGGATTAGCTAAATCAACTAAATCAGATAAATCAGGGTGGCAGTCGTCCGGTCGGTAAACGCACCGTGCAAGGGTCGCATCACTGTATGCACCGTATAGCCGTATAGTCATCCAAAGAGGCCTACGGATGCCACTTATTGGTTCCAGCGTTTAGATACGTCATCCAACGGCTGAATCTAACCAATGAGGAAACGTCCGTAGGCCTCTTTCGGAGAGCACAAGCAGGCCCGCTAGAATCACGATGGCCCCGCGTAAGGCCCAACAGAGTAGCATTGCGCAATGCACGCCATCGGGCTGCGCGTCTCACCTGGACAGGAGAACGCAGAGTATAGACTCTAGAGAAGGGGAAACTAGGAGTATGGAGTGATGAGTTTTGACTCCGATTATACTTCACGTCGATGGGAGGCTAAGAATACGGCTTCAGGCTTATGAAGCCATGGATCTGCAAGATGGGTTGGAACTATAATAGGTCATGGCGGCTTAGTCATGGTCTTCAGTGTTCTCTCTTTGTTGTTTTGGGAATCTTTGGCACTTTCATCAGCCTCCCTCGATGTGATTCGGTACGTACATTTGTTGGAAGACCATCGCTATCCATTTATGCTGCATACTCATCCACATAGAAGTGGAATATTCAAGTAATACAACTGCGCTTCTCACGGGTTCCAGTTGGCTAATGCCTGGTTGAATGGCCATTCCTGACTTCTTTGTCATGAATTGGCCACCTAGAAACAGATATGTAAGTTCTGTTGAGAACCTTTAGTACATTTTGAAGAAAGATGTGTGAGCACATCACACAGCACCAACCACCCACCCTTAATGACGAACAGCTCTAATCGATGTTAGGCATGTCATTCCTGTGGAACGCTTCGCAAGCTTGTTGAATCTATGCTTCGTCGTATGGCAACCGTTATCAGAGCTAGAAGAGACCCGTTATTAACTCGCTATTCCTAATTCAGTGGCGCTTCAGTGTAGCTCGGCAGGCAGTTGGCGTATCAGCAGTGGCAATTTCGAAATAGGCTAACTTGCCCGTAGCCTACGACGGCAAATTTTCGAAGGCAGAGAACAGATGTCGCTTTGGTTCCACCCGTAGATGGCAAGTTTTTAAATCCGTCGCTGCGATACAAGCTACCAGCGTCTTGTGATTAGATTAGATATTACACGCAGGAAATGGCGCATATTCACCTAACAGCGTGCGAGATTTGACTCCCCACCCACCTATATCTTCTTTTCGTGGGAATATCGGGAAACTAGATGAATGGTCACATGTGAAGATCTCTGCGAGGCAAGATCAGTACATACTAGATGTATACGCCGCCATTCCAATTGAGATATTTGCATATGTTAATTTTCTCCTGGGTATAACCCACGTTGTTCAAGCTAATGGCGAATATTTTAAAGCTATCGTATTGGGGATTTTCCAAATGGCAGCAACATCTGTTATACAACACTGCATTAAATTAAGGATTCCGTCAGATAGAAATTTTGCTGTTATCTCTAGAACACAGCGGTGGCACATCCAGAAAGAAGTTTTCGACTTCGTAGAACTTAAAGATTCAAAACGAATTAAACCAATTCAGAACTGAATGAAATGTGTCATCATTACAAGAGAACCCATTTTATTTAGTGTAGATACATTACTCACGTTGAAGGCGATGAGCTCCTGGATTGACGTCGGAACAGAACTGCACTCGTCTCTATCGCTAACTTTTCGACATGAAACGTCTTCAAAATCACACATGGGTAAAAAGCCAGAAAATGGACAGTAAGGAAAAGGTTTATATCGTCTTACCTTCATAATTGGTCTTGAAAATATAAATCCAGTGTCATTATTTAGCTTTTATAGTCAGCTCGCTGTTATGACCTTGTGTTTGCAACAAGGTTGGGCAGGGTGGTGTGGGTGGTTCACTGCGCAGACTCACCGAAACCGGTGCTCTCGCTCCTTTCTATTCAGTGTAACTCACAACTGCAAATTGATAGATCTGTAATTCTTTCTTGCGTTCAGACTTTATTTAGATAGATCAATTCAAGTAATAATAAGTGTCATTTGGATAATATTTATAGGTAAAAGTAACCAGAAAGTCTATAAAAAATAAAAAAATTCCATATGTCGGCCTCAGCGCGTGGTAGAGAGTTTCGAAATATGAACCACAGAGCTATCGTTGGAAAGAGGTGGTTATGGTCCGCATACTCAGTAGCGGATCCAGAATTTTTTTTTTTTTTTTTTTGGGGGGGAGGGACTAAATTTTGAAAAAAGCTTACCTATTTTTTACCCAAACAAAATGTACAATAAAGCAAAATTTTAGTCTAAAGTGATGTAAAACATTTTGGGAGGGGCTAAGTTATAAAAAAAGATCATTTTATCGACTTAAAGTGCATAATAAAGCAGAATGTTACCGTTTAGCAATCTCTTTTTTGGAGGGCTGAAGCCCCCAGACCCTCCCCAGGATCCGCTACTGCAAGCACAGGTACCCCAATGTCCGGCGCCGAGCGAACGAGGCGGTTTCGGGAACATCTCAAAGCTGCCAAGGCACACTATTGACACCGACTACGTGAGAACCTCTATCGCTGCTGTATCTGAACCAATGGACATAACAAATAAAGACACCTGCTACCATACATCTGCTGAAGTTGCCACAGCACGCTTAATACATGAAATCTTTCCCGCGACCGCCTCTACCGCTGCTGTACCTATACCAGTGGACATAACGAATAAAGATACAGCCCATACATCTGTTGAATCCTTCATTTGAGCATCAGTCAGGGCATGAAAATCAGTCGCGGTGATGTAATGTCAAATGATTGGCGTGCAACGGACAAACGCTTCAGAATTATGTTCGAAGCCAGCCTCTTTGGTCTATGCAGCGTTTGTGATCGACTTTGGTTCGAGAGTCGATTTAAAGAAGGTGAAAGTTTGCAAACATTTATTTGATTCAGAGGAAATTTCCCCGCGAAAATGTAACGGAATTTTGCGTTCTCCAGAAACATTAAGGCTGACATTATTCCACGAGTGTCTTATTTCTCATATCGCAGACTCCTGTTAAACAAAGTCGTTGTCGTTTATTAATTCAAATAAGTTTTTATGCACTACTGATTAAGTGTCAGTATTGTACTAAGTTATTGAGAATAAAGTCAATCAAGTTTTCATTTCAATCTTTAGTAGTAAAAGCGACTAACTGACACAGACGTTTCACGTTAAACCAATGGCCGTGTGCCCTGACACAATCCCACCGATTTTTTCAGTCTATTCCTTTTATATATATATATATATTTGGGTATTGGAAATATATTTATGGGACACTGTACTTTTTGAAGAAGAATATTGAAGAGAAATATGTTAGTCGCCTCCTATACCTTATGATGGGTCATAAATCATCAGATTTTTATGCATCAGATAAATAATAATAATTACAATTTTTCGATAACAATGATAGTAGCTAATTGAAAAAAAAGTATTTATTTATAGTAATGCAATTTTGCATGCACGAAACTGATTAAAATAAATGAACTCTGGAGAATACCCTCGTGAAATATTTTGAAACGTATAACTCATTGTGTACGGTTATTAATTATCTCAACTTTCACAATAATGATTGATGACTCTAATTTATCCCTAGATCGGATATTAATTCGCGAAAAACTATATTCCATTCCTGGAATGAAAAGAACCGGCGCGCTTAAATTGCACACCAAACAAATAAACAACACCCCAAACACACGATATGAAATCCAGATTGCGCCCGAAAATTATACGTGATGAATACAAAGCAGGCAAGTTTTCATTTCTCTCTCTCTCGTTCGAATCCGCGAGAGAGCAGCGTTTGCTCGAGTTTAGTTGTAGATGCAAACCAGAAACTTGCATGCGTGACAGAACAAACACGGCAGCAAAGCTGGGAGAGAGAGAGAGAAAACTCGGAATTATATTGCAGAACAGGAAATTAACTTTTCGGAAAGATGTTCTAACATCCGGTATTCGTTCGGCTGTCAGAAATAGCGAAAGGAACGTTTCATATTCCTGTCGCTTGGTTTGTGCCATTTTTTTTCCCCCCAACTCCGTTTTCTTTTGAATTTCCCACAATTCACTGCGAAAAATCTGTTTCAGGATCTATTTTAAACGAAACCGTAACGTCATCTGAAAGTATCCGGTTATAGTTAGATGGAAAGGGGGGGAGTTGTGTCAGATGCGGAAATATTTGTGCATTTCCTACCGGCGGGGAAAAAAAATACGTATATAGACAGGCTTTGAGAATGATAGCAACTTCGAATTATATTATTAAATGTAACCTTGATAGAAGTCTTCTTTCTTTTACCTGATACCGAATTTCCTGTTAAAGTGTTTTCATTGATGTAGAATCGCATTTAACCCTTTAACACGCAGTGTTCCCGCTCTGGGAACACTAAACTCTGCCTTTTTGACTGTTGCCAGTCACGAAGAATAGATTGGATTTCTATAAAAATAGTTGCAGGTGACATAGCTCAACGAGAATCCTTTACTTTTTAGCACGTCATTTCCCGTAAAAAAATTGTCACGATTCTTTTTAACAGCATTGACATCTGCTGGAAAATGGAAGAATGCGAGAACAGCTGGACAGATTGCCCAATGCTGAAAAAAGGGCAGCCGTTGCCATCGCTCGACTTAATTACCAGCAAGATGGCTGTGCCGGCACAGCCAGCTGTCGTCAAAAAAGGGTCACTAGATCTGTGGCACGCGATGAGCGTTTCGATCGTCCGCCATCTTGCTGGTAGTTAAAGCAAGCATGGCAACGGCTGCCCTTTTTTCAGCATTGGGAAAGGGTTGCGCCTCAAAGAGTTAATGGATCATTTATTTTCAGATCTTCCTCTCCATTTGCTGCTTTGAAGACACTTGCCATCTTGCCGTCCACAATTTGAAATGTTCCGCTGTTCTACCACTACCACACCTTGGGTCCGGTTTCGATACCTGGCTCGGGCTTGTGTTTTTGCAATGTCCCTGATGGGGGTCAATTCTGGCAGCCCATTGTGTGCCCCTTCACAATTGGCTTTTGCTTTTGTCGAACCCCGTCAAAGGCTTGTTGTGCTGCTTGGAACGAGGGGGGGGGGGAATTTGAACCATAGTAACACCTATTTGTTTACGAATAAGTATTATGCAAAAATCAATTTAACACAAATCATATACGTTATTATTCGGTTTCGTTAATGTTGGGCAATGTCTTTAGGGTTGGTCAACTTTTTGTTTTATGGTCATTTATTGAGCACGTGAACCCCACATCCCTGTCACGAAATACTTTGATATAAAACATTTTAGTTTAAACAAGAGAAACTTCCCTTTTCTTCTCTTGAATTCGAATGGGGATTCGATAATTTATAGCATATACAGACCGACGAGCAAAACGAAATTATAAATACCCTTCCACTTCCTCAGAAAGTTCTGGAAATTAATACCTCAAATGAAACTAATCCCAGAATCGTTCCATGTTAAGTCTCTGGAAAATAAAATAAAGTGACACTCGATGTGATTGAAACTTGTTTACACGGTGCAAATCGTTCGTTCAATGAGACAAAACCGAATGGTGAAACACTCGATAAGGAAAAAAGAATTTTTTTTTTCCAGATTAATTCTAATAATGAATTTTCGTCATTCAAAAGCATTGCTAAGTGCTTAACAAATAACTCACCTGCAGCTTTCAGAAACTTATTAAGTTATTTTCAAAAAAACCTCTACAGCTTTATTCTTGGAGTACACAATTAAACGTAACAGATGCGAATCCTTTGTACGTAAAATGCATTGTATGCAATTTTTTTTTTCTCCGTAGAAAAACTGAAGAGTGTTAAATTCGCATGGTGAGAATGTCTTCCTCTAAAACTGAAAATAAAAATGGCTCTTCTAGTGCAAAGAAATGTTCTTATTTGTCACTTAGAAGCACTTCAGAGCTGTTGAAATACGAAATTTGTTCCCATTAACACGTTTCAATTGAAGTACAAAACTCAGAAAAATACTCAGAAAACCATTTTTTTTTTCTCTCTTTTCCGTCGTCGCTTAAAAAGTTCTCTAAGAGACGTCACTTCCACCTGACATGCATATCGTCAGAAAATGGCCGTCGTTATCAGCGTGCATATGATTTTTTTTAAACGTGTCTTTTGTACTGAAAGTTTTATTCTTAGTTCAAAGATTCTAAGTTTAGAATTTTCCAGAACTGACGAAAAATGCTTTCACGGTACCGCAGTTGATCCTCACGGTTTGTCACGTGAAAACTTTAATTGCATGACAAATTATAAATTTTCTTTATTACTCATTAAATTATGGAATTTACAAAATAAATAGACTAATTTTTTTTAGTTAATATAATTTTTTTTTCAAAATTTATATGAAACTTAAAATTTATACCATATTATTTTTATTATATTTTTACCATATACTATTTTGAGGCACGGATACAAAAAGTGGATATTCCTCCAAAATTAGTGTTTTTGCGTAGACTAGGGGGGAGGGGGACTCCAGATCTCCTGAATACACCCCTTATATATACATTATAAGCAGCTGTAAAGTTTGTATCATATGTAAATTCATCAGCAGGGGAAACCGGGGAACATTTTCCTATATTTTTTGTATTTAATTTTTGTATTTTTTTCTATTTTTACGTGCTTTGTGGTAAACACAATATCATCAGGTCTTCAATAAAGTCCATGCCATCCAAAATTACAATAGACAAAATTAAAATCTGCCACCCCAGACTGCTCCTGTTACCGTAATTTCCGGCTTATAATCCGCAGCAATTGATAATCCGCAGGTGCTTTTTTTCAAGTAGAAGAAAATTATTTTAGATAATCCGCAGTGGTAGATTATCCGCGGATAATATGGCGATGCTTTGCCGAAATTGGTGATTATTATCTATGTATAGTAAAACCACAGTATTAATATTAGAATTGGCTTACTGTAAAACATTTCTTACTAAAAATCTATTGTTATGAATGAGAATTATCAAACGTACTTGGACGGTCTTTTGTCAATTTAAATCACAATTGATACACAATTTTTAAGATAGGCATTCTACCTTTAAGCAATAAGAACTGTATTATGAAATTTATAAAAAATAAAAAAGCGAACTTTTCTTTCAGAACAAACAAAACAAAATGTATGGTAGCATGCAGAATACTTATCGCACATTTTGTACCATCGTAATTATTTAGTCAAGTGACATTATTATAAGAAAAACAAAACTAAAATGAGACCTACATTTTTACTGGAATAATATACATCCATATATTGACAGCAAATATTGAATAAGTAATCAATACAGCCAATACTCAGCAAAATTTACGCTTAATATTTTGATTAACAGACTTAAATCTTTTTCAGGATCTAAATCTACTGGAAAAGAAATGAACTTTTGTTTTGTTTTTATATATAAAGTTTTTTACTGTAAAATCTGAAGGTTTCAGGAAAAATTTCAGTAGACAGTACGCAGCGATGCATAATACGCACTGGATAAATTTTCATCTTTTTTACTGGATAATCCACGGATTATAAGCCGGAAATTACGGTAATTTTATATCCCCATGTATACTATACTTCGTCAGTTTAAAAAATGTATTCCAGAGAAAATATTGACATAAATTGAAAAGATCATGCCCAGGAATTTTTTTTTCCTTTTTTAATGTCTCTATGCGGTAGACTCTTGAACACATATTATTCATGTTCATGTTTACTGTGAGGGCGGCATCAGTAGTCATTTGCCCTGACCAGGGGCGTAGCCAAGGGGGAGGGGGTCATAACCCCCCCATGAGAAATTTTTTGCCGTACAAAATGTATATTCTTCACTACATTATCACACATATGTATACATATATATGAGTTGCAGTAGTCGTAACACCCCCCCCCATGAAAAATTTCTGGCTACGCCCCTGGCCCTGCCAGTTGACTTATGATATCGCAAGTGACCAGTCTCGACGAAATGCATGTATTCGTGTGTAAATACTTTTTAATATGAACTAGAAACAAAAGAGCAATGCATCAGCTGCATTCCGCCCATGGGCGCCGGCAGCATAGAGCAGGGCAGCCCCCCCCCCTGGGTTTTTGTATGCAGTGTTTTTCTTTGCTTTTGTGCTCTTTCCAACATGGTAACCATACATTGAAGTAATCTTTGCCCCCCCTGGGAAATATTCTGCCGGCGCCCATGATTCCGCCTACGATTAAAAAAAAAAAAGAAAGAAAAAATACCGCCCTGGATATCATTGTGTTATGCCTTTGTCTACAAATTAGCACAATTTTAAAAAAAAAACGTAAATATAGTTTTTGACAGCAAATGGTTAAGTCTGATCATTTTAAGTTGGAAAATGTGCCCCCGTATGCTGGGGGCAAATTTCCCAGACAACTAAAACATGTACAGAGGCCAGTTTTCCAACTATACTTTAAATGGTAAAACATAGGTAATAAATCCAGCTGTAAATGTTTTACTGTAAACTCCATTTTTGCGCATTCTATTGGCAGCATGTTTGGGGAAGATATTGTTAGCGGTGGTACGTTATAACTGGCGTTCTAACTGTACTTTTAAAAAGTATATTTATCTCAAAAGGAAAATGAGGTGGTTGCGAACGAGGCGATAAAGAAATTAAAGTTGCTGTGTGAGACGAAAGAGGGGTTTTTATCATTATCATTTAGAGATTATACGAGACTAGACAAAACTTTGCAGCTGTTTTCCGAGACATGAGACTCAGTTTTGCAGCATTTTCGTGTGACAAGACAGGCCATTTTTTTTCCATTTCCCCTCCATCCCTAAATATAAATAATCCTTTTCTTTAAGTGATTTTCTTCCAGTTTTCATACATAAGCTTCCTAATTTAATCCTTAACTTAATCATACAGCTTCATAATTTAATCATTAATTTAATCATATACAAACTATTTAGAGTTGCTTTTAAAAAAGAAATTACACTACTTAAAATTCAATCTGTATAAAAAATTTTACATAATTCATGAATTTTTCGTTAAAAAACATATGCCTCAGAGACAAAAATTGATTCTACTTTACAAAAACCAACGCAATATTTTTCGCATACAATATTTGAAGAAACATTATAATGAAGAAATTACTTTAACTATTATAAATTCTTAATTAGAGTAGTGAATAGCAAAACAAAAGTTGTATAAGTTAAAAACTTCACTCATGATAAAAGACAAAGATGAAAGCTACTTTAAAAAACTATTTAGTTAAAAATACAATAGAAAATAAATATATTAAATATTACAGTCTGGCAATGGCCAGATTACAAAATACGTGTTAAGAGAGCAGTTGAATAGCGGTGACTTTAAAAAAAAGATGGCAACACAGAAATTGTCTTTAGCGTACGAATACACTTGACAGTATGAACAAGCGCTAATTACAGAGTTACAATAAATTTAGACCAATGAATGTAAAGTAATCTAGCCGCGTTTGGATAATTTTCGAAGTTCGTGCATGGCATCAAACTAAAGTATGCCAAACAAAAGCGCCAACAGAGGGGGGTGAGAAAGCCGTTACACTTACAAACTGACGCATTAAAATCTATTTTTAGCTCGGTAGGTGTTAGGCATACGGAAATAAATATAGAATAAAAGTTAATGCATACGTAAGAAATCGAAATATAAATTTTGAAAGCCGAAGTAAGGAGAAATGAGAACACAAATAAAAACTAAAATACTTGATTTTAAATAGATTAAATTAAGATTATTAAGATTGATTAAGAGATCAAATGATTGTGAATATATATGTAATCAACATCATAAAGACCTCGTTGACATTTGTGCAATTTTATTCTCAGCCATAGCTCAATGAAACACATTCGTGGTACATATATACAGTCAGCTCCGGATATAGTGAGCCCGGATATAGTGAACCTTAGGTATAGTGAACGCAAAGCATTAGTCCCGGTTCAGATGCAGTTTCGCTGTTCCCATGGGGACACTTCGGTTATAGCGGACGAAATTTGATGGTCCCCAGAGGTTCACTATAAACGGAGTTGACTGTATATATATATATATATTCACACTATAATCATGTTGGCAGTGACGCTGTAGCGACTTTACATTTCGTCATATGACGTGACATCCCAAATTTGATGCAATGCACGCCTTCTGTGACGTCTGTTCATGTCAGTCATGTGACATTGCAGCGTAATTGATAATTGGTCACGATGTGGCGTCACTGTGTGACAAACAGGTGACATTGGAGACACTTCCATGTAGATCACAAAGTCACAATGTGATCAGTTAGCATACACCTTTCGAAGCCACAGGGCTGTATGTGGCTAATACATATGTATATATATTATTATTATTATTATATAGACTAGAGGGGTAGCCGGGAAATTTTCAAGGGAGGAGGGGGGGGGGGGGTTACGACAACTGCAACTCATATATATTATGACCTCCCTAATCCCCCCCTTTGGGTACGCCACTCATATAGACGTATCAATATATGTACCCTATAAATATCAATTCAATACAGTGCTATATGCAATATCTCAAAGACAAAAATGAATTTCATTAATTTTATTTTATTTTTAAACTCACTAGTTTTACACGTACTCCGTTTTAAAACACCTCACTGACATTTACCCATTTTTATTCTCAGTCCTAGTTATTTTTTTTTGAAGGGATATACCGAGCAAAAATTTTAAATTCAATATGCTAAAAAGTTCTGATACGACACGAGATTCTAAAGACGCTCGCCGTAGTGTTTCAAGAAATCTTCATAAGTAATTGAAATGGTTGTCAGACTTTAAGCATTGTGAAAACAGGAATATAACTTTTTCCCGAGGCGAGAGAATGGTTATCTTAAAAGTCACTTCATCATTACCCCGATATTTTACTTGGCAGTTTTGAGTGGTGTGCTTTAGTGCTGTGCATACACTTTTCCTTCCCTCATTATTTTTGTTGAAAAATTGAGTTGCAGTAACTTGGAGATAAACCTTCGCAGTGTTTTATTTTGGCACGGAATAATTCTTGCAGTGGAAAATTGCTGAAAGGAAACTGAATGTGTTAGAAGCTTTCGTGAAATAGAAGTCGTGTTCAGTTTTATGTACTATGTAATATATTCTTTTAAATAGTAACTATCAGGAGCAAAACTACAACACAAAAATTTTTATTCGGGTGTAATATTATGTATAGATTCCACAGAGAGAAAATATTTGTTAGTATTGACTAGTAATTCGAAATTTAAAAAAAAAAATCAATTTTACCCTTTTAGTTAAGAAATCAGAGGCGTAAAGCAACTTTCGATTGCCTAAGGCCCAGACTCCACATTGGCTCAAAACGTGAGAAAATTAGAAAACTGAAACCGAAAATCGACGAACTTCCTCTTTTTTTCGTTTCTGCCTAGGAGAATTGAGGCAGAAAACGGAGTTGAAAATGTTGCACTTCTTTGTTTCTGCCCCGTTTTCCGTCATGAATCAGCCAATAGAAATTCGTCTAGGTACAAGTAGAAAACAAGATGGCGTCGCAGTTCAATGGTGAAGCGTTTATGTCGAGAGTTTGGAATGTATTTTTATTGTCTTAGGAAATTTAATGCATCAAAAAAAAGAAGAAAAAAAAAGAAATTTCCTTTAAACAAACGTTTACATATAAAATATAGAACTCCTCATCTACAGTTCGAATACCTCTAATTAATGCTGCCAATTCCATATTTCACTTTCTTTAGGAAAGTCTTTCAAACCCAGAATCTGTGTTTACATTTTCTAATTTCATGTGTTCTGATCAAAGACACCAGATTTATAAAGTGAAAGCTCACTCTAGCAAGATAGTAATCGTTATCCGTGTACTTTTACGCCCTTCTTTTTTTCTATCATCAAATGCATGAAACAACAAAGGAACCAAAATGAAGACGATAGATGGCGCCAGCCAAGGAACGAATTCTGTTGCGGCGTGTAGTCAGGTTAGTGGGAAATCGGAAAGTACAAAATAATTCTGCTTTCCGAGAAAATTCTGCTTTCTGTCAATGCAGATTCCTGGCTTAAGGCTTTGTATACACTATGCGACAAATTCGCGCCACATTCAATCGGGGCTGTCGTAATACTTGTTCTACCACAGGCATGTAGCAAGATAGTCCCGGAACACAAATCCCATGACAAGTTTCAAAGGTTTTTCCTCAATATTTTTACGAGTTTTGGGACGGTCGTGATACAAATGTCGCGAATATAAAGTTCCCCATCAAAACGGGGAACATGCAACAATGTCGAGCGATCTTTCGATGCCTGCCAGCATGCAGAAAAGGCTCCCGGTCGTAAGCAAGGTAGGCGACTGCCTACACCAGCAAAACCGTCTGAATAGGGAGGAAAAAGGTTTTCTTGTAAACGGAAAATCCCGGGTAAAAGAAGGGCAGAGGGAAAATTGACGGATCACTGAAATGCGGACGAAAAACCCGTTTACAGGTGAGTTTACTTTTTACCCGGGATTTAACTGATCACTTGACTTATCGAAAAGACGTATCCATGGGACAAGCAGTGCATCATAGGCCCGTTTACATGGGAAATGGAAAATCCCGCGTAAAAGCAGAGTATATGGAAAAACACGCAATGCATCATGGGAAAGCGAGGTCATTCCTGCATTCACCCTCCAGTGGATTGGGATTCTTTCTACCCCGCATTTTTTCCCCACGTAGGGGGAGCGTGGTAGAAAGCAGCGAAAGTTCCGGCATTGACCCCGCATTTTTGTCCATGTAAACGAGCTCATGGCTACTATTCAGATAGATTTAGTCGCTACTAAACCTATTGTTCAGTTAATAAGTGGGCGGGAATACTAAAAGTTAGTAAACATAATTGAATTCAGATACATTTAGTACTAAACACGTGACTAACACCAAGGGAAAAATGAGGGAAAAGTTAACAGGGAAGTTAGTAGACCAATCAGAACGCTTGTTCCAGGTGTACGTTTGTTTGTCGGTGATTTAGCAGCTTGTTTTGATCACGTGTTTAGTATCTCCGCCTCCAAATTCTATCTGAATCGACTTTATAGGCAGAGTATAGGGAAAAACACGCAATGCATCATGGGAAAGCGAGGTCATCCCTGCATTCAACCTTCACTGGACTAGGAAACCTTCTACCCCGCATTTTTCCCCTATACGTAGGGGAAGCGGCGTTGAAAGCAGCGAAAGTTCCGGCATTGATCCCGCATTTTCGTCCATGTAAACGTGCCCCATGTGGAAGCGGGATCGCTCAACCCTACCATTTACAACCTTCACTGGACTAGGTATCTTTCTACCCCGCGTTTTCTCCCTATGTAGGGGAAGCGAAATAGAAAGCTGTAAAAGTTTTGGCATTTACCTCATTTTTTTTTGTTCATGTAAACGGATCCTTTATAGGTTTGTGCGGCATTTTTTTGGTTTGCCGATGGTGTCAAAAGTGCCAGGGCAGTTGTCTAACCCTGATATCTCGTGAGTGTTGTATTTTACAGCAAGATTTTATAAATATCTTTTCTTTCCTATTCTTTAGGAACACGCGGGATACGTTAAAACAAATTTTGGCCTCTTATCTCTCTTAGGTTACGTATTTCGAAAAATGCTGTCTAGCATCTACGTAAAAAAACTCCTACACAAGACAAATTCCGCATTATTAGCTTGAGCAGTTTTGTCTAGACGAAATACTGACACACGTAAAAACGGCGTTCTTTTCCGATCAACCTGATATATTACAAAGAATTGTTGTCCATATCTGCATTAGTCTGTCATTCCCGTATGGCAGTACACAGGCATACAAACATGGCATTTTAAAAATCTTTTGAAAAAAGTAAAACATCAAAAGCTACGTAGCTCCAAAATAACGTCATTTAACGTATATTTTTTTTTAAATACTGTCCGAAGATCTTTTCGCAAATATTCTTTTGCACTTGGTAATAAATCATATATGCTAAAGCAAATTTTTGGAGTGATACGGGAAAAAAATGACTTGTTCCATGCAACTTTGTTGTGTGAGAAGCCAAGTAAAAGAGCAGAGACACTCTTGATAAAAATTAATATTTGTTGGCAAAAATGTTGGAGGTATCCATCATACTCTATCCAACTCCGAAAAAGTTTTTCAATACACGAACGATATTCTGTTTGCGATATGGTTAAAGACGTTGCCGCTTTTAAAGTGTTACTGTTTTTATTCACTGTGTAAGCTGCACTTACTTAACGAGGTAATATGATAGTTTTTGTTATCTGTAGAAGTGAATTTTTATTTTTTTCAACCCTTGGGTGTCTTCGGACACAGTGTCTTGAAAAATTGAGTTCAAGGAGGTATTGTATCTAATCCGCTAAGCAATTTCATATTTATATTTTTTTTTACAAAGATTAGGTAAATTATGCCTAAGTTTACCAGTATTTGTAAATACAAGACTGAAGAACAAATAACACGAAAGCGTACGTTAGATTAGGTTTGTGCGTTACGGCAAGCTTACACTAACGCCATCTGTCTTCGGGGACGGTGCATTCATCGGAGGACGTTTAAAGGGTTCTAACGTGAATTCATGTTACATCTGGAGGAAACCGGCCCAAACTGCAGACCGTTAGATCGACAGCCACGCAGCCGGGCCTACAACCTTCACACTCCAGCCGTCTACCATGTTCAGTGACTTATTCAATGGGTCATATTGCGGCCCGAAAGCGAATGAAATGCCTTTACTGCAATTACCAAACTCCATGATTCCGCAAACCAGGTAACCTGAATGTTCGGTTTGACTCTCAGAGGCACCGCAATTTAATGTTTTGTGAATACGGCCATTGACTTAAGATTTTCCAACATGAAACGTTACTTAACTCAAGTAACGTCGAAACGTAAGCACTTGCTTCTGCAAACAACGGACAGAAAGACAAGCCTATATAACCAGAGTACTCACATGATTGCGTAATAAATCAACAGCAACTTCCAAAAACATCCACTTCTATTTAAGCTGTCAGATCCTAAACTGATTCAGTGGCAGTGTTGGCTGTTAGGAATAAATTATAGAAACGTCATAAATGAGCGTCGGTGAGAGTGTTCAAGAAGACTCTGATTAACTCGAGTTACTCAAATTCCACTAATCAGACCGAAGGGGACAGCACTATCGAACTCGCTCAGTAAGCTCTTGGTTGGGAAACTAGCCACACGCAAAAGGAATTTGATTTAACCCTTTGAGGCGGAACCCTTTCCCAATGCTGAAAAATGGGCAGCCGTTGCCATCGCTCGACTTAACGACCAGCAAGAGGGCGGACGATCGAAACGTTCATCGCGTGCAACAGATTGAGAGACCCTTTTTTGACGCAGCCGTCAAAAGAGGGTCTCTAGATCTGGGGCACGCGATGAACGTTTCGACCGTCCGCCGTCTTGCTGGTCGTTAAGTCGAGCGATGGCAACGGCTGCCCTTTTTTCAGCATTGGGCAATCTATACAGCTGTTCTCGCATTCTTCCATTTTTCAGCAGATGTCAGTGCTGTTAAAAATAATCTTTTTACGGGAAATGACGTGCTAAAAAGTAAAGGATTCTCGCGTGGAGCTCTGTCACCCACCACTATTTTTATAGAAATCCAATCTATTCTGCGTGACTGTCAACAGTCAAAACGTCAGAGTTTGGTGTTCCCAGAGCGGGAACACTGCGCGTTAAAGGGTTATCGCCCTAGTTGACGAGTGGTATGGGAAAACTACAAGCGGAATTTGCTGTCCAAGTACGCATTATAAATCCTGTTCGGGTAAAAAAATTATCGCTGAGGTTTAGTGGATGTGGATACACTGAAAAGTTCTTCATTTCAAAAAGAAGTAGTTTCTTATATTGTGAAAAAAGAACCCTCGGCTGTGAAACGTTATTCTAGAGCCTATCACAAACCATAAAGAATAGCTACGTATCATCTTTCCTTAAGGGGAGAGTTCACACATTCAAGGCATGAAATCACTAAAAAGTGCTCTATCTTCGGAAATCTTTGACTAAAAAAACTATTGTAAGAATAAAAATGATTTTTGAAGGGTGATAGCATACGATACTGTTTTGTATAATGGCCCTACTAGCAATTTTGCTCGGGCTACCACCGGCCACGCAGCCAGCCGATGACGGCCCGAGCAAAATTGCTAGTAGGGGAGGAGCTGAGAGGAGTTCACCTTCCTAAGCATTGGCCAAGCCGGTGCTGCTTCATTTTTGCTCTTCCTCTAATGGGAACCGAGCTTAACCGACTAATCTGCTGCCAGACACTTCTGAAAACTAATATCATCAATCTATATTTGTGGTCCTTGATTTATGAAAAATCATTGAAGTAATTTCAAAGAGTTATTCCAAGCTAACAGAAATCGTAAAAGCTACGAAGATGTTTTTGCTCTATACGTAATTTTTGAATCGGAGATTATTAATCTAAGTTGACGTTTAATGCGATATATTAAAATCGCGAAAAATAATAATCCATCGGATATTGGGTAAGCTCTCTGCACTGAAAATTGTTGGAAATCGATGAAAATCTGGGAATGGGTGGATTTTCAGAATTTTGAAGTCGTTTACACATTTCTCCATATCGTTTTACATATCTGTGTAAAACTTCATGCTTATCAGTCGAACGATGTGGATCTGCAGCTTGATTACCGTAAGAAAATTGTTTTGGAGTGGTACAATCTTAAAACATTATAGAGTCAGTCAATGAGTCCAGTGATGCACAGAAATATACTTATTATAATTGATTAATATTAAGCAATTATAATACCATATTTCTCCAATACCGGGAAGTTTAATAAATTCTATTACTTATCGGTTGGCTGTGCATATTAAACCACCAGCTTTGTTGAGACATGTGGGTGCCTACCCTCCCAGTCCGGGAATGATCCAAATCATGCAACTGCTTTTTTCAGTTCGACAAAAGTATTTTAGACAAATAAAAAATAAGTTATTCTGGGAATAAATTTTGGCGCAAAATAACTTTTATAAAACACACTTTCTGATTGTTTCAGCAAATACATTCTTTATTATAACTACGTAAAATATACCTTTTTCTTTTATTTCGAACCTTTGAAAAGGGTCTGCTTAAAATAATTTACTCTATAACATTTCAGTTTGGTTAAAACAAAATTTTTCTATCATTCTTAATCAACAAGTCACATCATTACAGTAATTTGCATCACTTCTCTAGCATTTGATTCACCGTATATGGACATCGCAATGAATTTCGTACACTATCGCCTTTATTAATACTTTTCATACACCGTACAATGTTTTCTGGTTTGAGTGTAAAATTTCCTCATAAACCAAAGTAATGCAAACTGAAGAATAGTGCACCCATATAACCTAACGATGCAGTAGTGTTTTGCCTACCATTGTCAAGTGCTGAGTAGTTTGTGAGTAAACATGGTAGAGCCCTATACAAATTCCAGGGTTAAAGAAAACCTCCTCAGCATAAATTCATCGTCAACTAATGCAAGTATCATCTTGTTGAATGACAACACCCGGCCTCGGCTACATGTGGTTGGCTACCGCGCTGCGCTACCGATGGAACGTGTTGGGACATCCTCCCTATAGCTTGGATCTCGCACCCTTTTTCAACCCTGGTTCCTATAGATTAGTATACAGGTGGAACACATGCTTTCGTGCCATGGAGTCAATGTTGAAAAATAATTGTACTAAATGCCTTTATATGTAAGTGTATCACTTGGACTTCGTGAATAAGCTTTTTGGTTAATGGCCTTGTTACTTTACTTTTTGAACTACCTTCGTATTTTCTGCTAGTTTAAAATCTGTGCAGTGCATTGAAAAAAATCGCCTGCAGAAAAAAAAAGCGTTTTAAATGTTTTAAGCATAGGCGTGGAGTCTGGGTAGTCAAGTGTCCCTGCCTCCAGCTTGGCCTCAAATACTTTTTATTTAAACAATTTACTTGAAAACCTTCTCTTTTCTATTCTTGATTTCGACATGGGGTTACCCAAAATCTTCGGTCACGGTTTAAAAAATGGTTAATTTGGCTAATTAAAGATATTAACTCGTATCATGAATGACCAATTGGTTTTCTTAGCCGACTTTGAATAGCAACAGCTTTCAATTGTATCATTTAGAGATACCAAAGATCAGACATGCAGCCAGAAAAAAATTTCGGAAGTGCCTAAAACATGGAAAATGTAAAACTTTTCGCTAAAAGGCTCTGTTATAACAAAAATCCAAATTTCGGGAGGGCCCCAGGCCCCAATGGTCCAGTTCCTGGTTACGGCGTAGATTGGTATAAACTCGTGTTCATACTCCTACAAATGCTTCGTTACGCAGGTACATAAGTTTAACTTATGGTACACAAATAATAATAATATATTACTGGTACACAAATTGTAACGTGAATAATACTATTAGTTTCGTGTTTTTAATCCAGATGAGACAAACAGAACTATTTATCTCACCAAAAAAATAACTGATAATCCGACAGCTTTAACTGCAAAGCATGCGAAAAGGGGACTTATCGAATGAAAAATAATTTTTTTTTTCATTTTTCACAAATGCAAAAATTTGACAACGAAATAAAAAAAAGAACTTTTCTAAGTTTCACTCCGTCTTCTTTCGAAAATATAAAAATGTTTTAAATAAATTATTAAAAACTTTCATATTTCAAAGTCTGGAAGTATATTTTATTAGTAACGAAATAAGATAAAAATATTCTTTTGGAAGATAAAAATTAAAAAAAAAAAAAAAATAGTTGACATATCTGCCATTTTCCATCTTACACAGAAAGAGAGACGGTGGTTAAAAAAAAAAGAAGTTTTGGAATAGCATTTTTACAATGAATTTATCTTTGCTTTTCTTCGAAGGGATCGCATACAATGGACATCACGTTGAATTTTAAAACAAGGGAAAACTTAGAGCCTCCCATTGTAAGTATGAAAGAAACGGAAATGACACAATATATTAAAAAAATTCGAGGATCAAAGCATCTTCTCCCTATAATAAATGATCCTCAATTTCCCGTAAGATACACTGTTGGCTCGTTTATCATTTTTGGGAGTTTTAGAAAAGTGAGCCCGGAATTGGCAGAACAGTGCAAAGTAAAGGGGAGGAGTTAAGATTAGAGAAAGTAGTCATATCTAATTAAAGCTGTTGAGAGATTTTCAAGGAGCGACTAATCCTGGTGAGGCCATTAATTTTAACGTTTTTGAAGACGGGAGGGGGAAAAAAATATCAAAGGGATCTTTTACTGGGGCAAAAGGAAATCGGGGATTACCTATAAATCCGATAAAGGAATTTGGAATTTTTCTACAAGAACGGATGAGAAATGTCAGATTTTAGCATCTCATTTGAATAAAGAAGTGTCCAGATATATATATATATATAGATAGATAGATAGATGGCCAATATAAAATTCACCTGATTTTTACGATTGCGTAGAATAAAAATTCAGAGCAGAATTTAACGGAAGTAATCCAGGTTATCTGCATCTGAAGGGGGACATAGTTTAGGCTGATAAACGAAAAAGAATATGGATTCCTTCTTTACGATTGGCTATATTCAGTTGTCGTACGACTTAACTACTACTGAACGTACTAAACAAATTACGGTACTAACGAATACGGCTTACTAAACGAATGATAATTTACTCTTTCAGGATGTGCTAGTTAACAACAGATGATGCATTTTTACTTCGTGTGTGTATATGTATGTTTGTGTAAGAGTGTATGTATAATAATCATCTTTGTTCCTTCTAAAAGAACTGAGAAAAAAATCAGAAAAAATAAAGAACAAGATCATTTTTTTTTAAGTTTATTCTTGCAAATGTGTCTTCGCGAGTAACTCAGTAATTTTCAATCAGTCTAAACACTTTTTTTTTTAATTTTTCGTCTTTATTTTTAGTTTTTAGTTTACGTTAAACATTTGTCCTTGGGTGTACCACAAATAACATCTCAATAGCGAGGGCAGAAGCCATTTCAGTCTGGAGGTAGAAGACAACATCTGGTCTAATAAGAATACAACATGTTATAAGAGATAGAATCCTTAAATCTGAGAGACCATTAAGGAAATGGAGAAACCCAGCTCCAATGATTGATAAGGCTCAAATAAAGTTACGACGAGAACTTAATCCCACATAATTACCTTATAATCCTTGACCTTATAACCTTGTAAATTATTGCATTGGTTTGTTTTGGCAACGGTTATCACGTGAATCCAACTTTCTTCAAATTGAGGAAAATCTTTGTAGTTAATACATTAGAAAATTCTTCAGTTATTTTGGCAAGTGCTGTAAACTTTAGTGACTCCAATAATATTTCATTGGTTCTTTTAATTAACATATAATGGAATGAAAAATATTTTTTTTAATTATTAATTTTTTGTTGCATGTGCTCCAAATTAAACACAATTCATATACTAAAATAATGAGAGTGTGAACTTAGGTGCATGTTACTTAAAAAATTCTGGTAATTTTCACTTCTTTCCGTTCATTAATGTTACATTTTTAGAAAAGTTTCCTTATTAAAAAAGTCAGAAGAAAATATTACCTGAAACGTTTCCATCCAATCCTAAACCTGCTCATTAATTCTGAAAGAGACCACGTGTGAATGAACTGATTGGACAAAAAATAATAATATTTCCCAAGTTTCTAAAATGAAAAACAAAGTCGAATTTAAATGCATGAATACTTAATAATATTCATCCATTTAAATTTGATTATTTAAATAGTTTCCTTATTAGAATCAATCGCTAAGCAACATCCTTTTGCAAACGTTTTCAATGAATTTGAAATTCTGATGTACAACAAAATAAGAAACTGCATAAACTAAACTATCTCATGAGTAATGTGAATATTGTTATCAGCAAACACAATAAATTTTTATCTCGCCATTAGTTAAAAAGGCAGCACTCAAAACCAAACCAAAAACTGGCACAAATAATCTTCCAAAATAGATCATTTTAAATAGCCATTTTTAGTGGAACAATATATCACAAAAGATCAGCCGTCTAGACATACAAAACTTTTCAAGATTGTGGACACTTCGAAAGCAGACAACAAAACAGCTAATGCAGTAAACAAGGAACGACAAACAACACAAAAGTTCGTTCAGACTCGCTACTTTTTAAATTTGCCTACGCAGATTGTCTCAGATTAACGCATCATCCGCCATTACTTATTATGTCCTAAGCCTTCATTCATCATTTTTCGAATCCTCGAGATAAAATATTTCCGCGTTAATAAGAACTGTTCGTAACTCTCCGCTAATTAAGGCAGGCGAACGGGATTTTTTAAAGAACAGTAATCCCTCGCCGGTCATTAATCTTAATGGCTTGCATTGTAAGGGAAGATTCTCCTCGCTTTTTCCAAATGGTGGCATCAGTGTTTTGCATTGTATACGTTTGGGAGATTTTACCTCCATATGTTAAAAGATTCAAGAACTTTTGTTCATTTCTTGCTAGCTTATCGGCAAATAATGTAATTAATATCGTTGCATATTTAAAGTCGGTGAAGTCGAAACATTGTTCTCTTTTTTCTTAAAGGAATAGATAGGTTGACTGCGGGGAAGAAGTTTTGGATATCCAAAACTGTTTTGGGACTTGAAATGTAATTTAGAATTAGTAACGTGATAGTAGTTTAAGATGTTTTTGGAATTAAGTTTTGGCAAGGTTACGATTTTGAGTGAATATTGCATTTTTAATTTGATATGTGTTTTTAAAAAAAAAACTTTTTCTCTACAAACTATTCTAAAATGTCCAAAACTCCTCTGTAAAGCAACGGAAAAGGTCAGAAATGTTTTGACATTTTTCTGCATTGTCTACAAACTAGTTAACAGCAAGATAGAAGTTTTATATGTCCAAAACTGATTTTGACCAAAATGCGAGTTAATGTCGAGGTGATTCTGTACTTAATACTTTTGTTTTTCTCAGAAATGTTGTTTTATGGTAGATTTAGAATAATGGACTGTCTTTGTAGTTTTACAATCAAATCTGTTAAAAAAAAAGTGACTATGTGAAATAGTTCATTTAATTTCGTTAATGTTCAAAACTTATCTTTCAATGCATGAAAAATGTAATTTCATGCAACATTCAAGACACTGCAACATGTAAGAAACATTCCCCATTTCAATACAATACTAAATAATTACAATGATAGTGATAGGGATATTTTAAAAACAATATAACATATAACAATTTTAGAAAATTTTCTTATCTTTGAACATAATATTTTTCACGTTGTGTTTTTTTTTCTTGGAAACGTGATTTTTATTAATTCTTTTGCTCGTAAAATAAAATAAAATAAAATCCTTGTAAATAGGTGACATTCGTATGGGGAGGTGGTGGTATAAGTATGTAGGTATAGGTGGAAAACCCATTGATTAAGGCTGGCGAACTAGTGACAATAGAGCTGAAAGTTCAGTACCTCATTACCGTCACTGCTGATTATCACCGTATTCACAAGAGGAACATGCATTCTAAATCCTCGTGGTCATCAGTACTTTTTAAGGAGTTTATTGAAAATTCTTTTCTTTACTGAGATACCTCTGCAAGTACACAAACGCTACGAAACCATACATTACATGACATAACCTACCATCAACTAGCAATTCCACTTAATACACCATAAAAGCTGGGTTAAAGCTCAAAACTACTGTCAGAGGGGTGAAAAAGCCAAACAAAAGGAAATAAGAATTTACATTGTGTATCATTGCAAGTATCTAACTTTATAGGACCTACTGGTACAGCGTATGTACCAAAATTGGAAATGTTTGTTCCAATTAGATCTGTCTCGGTACGAATTCTGTACCAATCAGTTATTTCCCTCCAACTAAGTACATGCTCATCTCTTGAAGAATTCGCGTGGAATTATAGCTATTTTCCTGGCTTGCGGAACGAAAATTTGCAAGACAGATGGAAAAGCCACATTCAAAATAATATAAATATGTAATTAATCTTCAAGTGTTAAAACTGCAACAATAGAACTGCAACAATAGAAGGTTTTCATGTAATTTAAATTTTCAATCTTTTATTTAATCTTTTATTTTTTAACAATATTTAATAAATTGACTTAAAACCATCATGAATCCGTGGCAGAAGTTAAAATGCTCAGCTGCAGATAAGCTATGTATTTATGAAAATTTTAAAAAATAATTCTGACGCAAGAAGAAGTAAGAAATTTTATAGACTAAACGCTTTTCATGAGTAATGGGGAAAAGCGTTATCAGTAAACGCAGACAATTCTTTGTTCAGTCATTACTTATAATCTGCATTACCCCATTCTATCTCCAACCAAACCAAAAACTAAAAACGATAACAGCTAAATAAATCATGTCCCATAACCATTTTTAACAGAACAATACATCACAAGACCATCTTTAGGAGATTGTGAACATTCAAAAATAGACAACAAAATGTGGAGATTCCGAAAAAGCGTAGACAAACAACAAAACAAAAGCCCTCGAAATGTGCGGACGACACTTTTCAAATTTACCTTCGCAGCTTGTCTCAGATTAACGAATGATCCGCCATTAGTTATTATGTCCTAAGCCTTCATTCATCATTTTTCGAATCCTCGAGATAAAATATTTCCGCGTTAATAAGAACTGTTCGTAACTCTCCGCTAATTAAGGCAGGCGAACGGGATTTTTTAAAGAACAGTAATCCCTCGCTGGTCATTAATCTTAATGGCTTATTACACAAGGGAAGATTTTATTCTTTTTTCCCTATCACGGATATCTGTGTTTTGGATGAACATTTTTAGGAATACTTTCTTTTAATGTTAAAGTATTCAAGAACTTTTAGTTTGTTTGCTTTTTTTCCTGTTAGCTTATCAACAAATAATATAATCAAATAGCATTGCAGATTAAAAGTTCTTAAAGTTAGGGACGGTGTTCTAAATTCGATATATTTTGTAACAGTGAATATATTTTAGGAGGCACGATAGTTTTAAATGTCCAAATCTATCCCTCAGTGGCCTAGTCGCTAAGTTCCGTTACCATAAGAACACGGAAAGTGAGGCAACAACGGCTTGGCCATGCTTGGGAGGGTAAAAACCGCTGTCCACTAGACTTCTGTAATACCACATACGCTAATGGGAGATGGTGCACCTAAAATCTGTTCGTGGCTCCAATGTCCTTCATCTTCAAAAGATACCTCTTTGGGTGGCGATTTTAGGTGCTAGGTCTCTCACCTGGATTTGGTACATAATTAGGAGACCACACATAAGGGGCAGCGTTCGCCTGCCTAATAGACGCCCTCGCAATAATGTGACCAATATTTGCGGCCCTCGTAGCGGTTAAGTCTATAGTAGGCCGCTGACCCGCCATTAGAATGAAAAAAAAAAAAAAAATCTAAATCTGCTCTTAGAAAATCATATTTAAAATCATGGTTGTTCTATAGTTTAAAAAAATTGAAAGACAGGAGTCTATTTGTAAGGTTAAGAATATGAACGATCATTTTCATTTTACTGTCATTTCTGTTCGATTTATTTTTTTTTTTCAGAGTTCCAGATTACCCCTTTACAACCAAAGTTTCTCTCTCAAAACATGATGTGACTTGACTCTTTAGACCTTCAACCAATTTGCCCCCGAATTTTGAATAGAACAGATAAAAAATTAATGAGTGGTTGTGATGTGCTGCACTATATGTAAGCATCTTAAATATGAAATATTATAACATTCAGCTAATAACCAATCTAATTGAAAAATGTTCTAAATTAATAAGACACGAGGCTATAATTGAGCAAAATGAGAAAAGAATTCTACGGTCATTTTGTACGAAACCTTTTGGAACAATTTCTTTGTGCGTGAAAACGTGAGAATACTTCACGATTCTCATACATTTTGATTGCATGCATGTATTCATTCATGCATTCATAAAAGATGCATTTAACTTTTGGCTTCAATTGACGCTTCCATAATCTTCTCTACTGGAGATTTTCTGCCATCTACAGAGCAAAAATAATAACGTTCTGCTATTCTTAAATGTATTATTAGTAGAACTCTTGATTTTGGTGTTAAAATTCTTGAAAATGAAGAATGTAGAGTAATGCAAAGATATATTCTAATGTTAGGACGTCAGATCAAAGAGGTTAAGTACAACAATGGAATTCCAAATACTTTTTTTAAATTAGTAGTTTGTTTGCCAGGAGAGGATAGCTCATGTCACTGAATGTGTCGTTTAGAGTTACATCTGACCTCCCTAGAATTTCCCACCAAATATGGTAGATTACTTAAAGTTTTACGCAAACTCTGTTGAAGATTGAAACATTCGTGAAGTTCAACTAATACATTGTAGAAAACATTATATTAATGAAGTTTTTATAAAGTAATTTCGCTGTCTCTCTTTTCTGTTGAAAACGTGATATTTCAGTAATTATCTCGCGTTTGGAATTTAAAAAAAATTCAAAGTCGTAAAAATCGGACCTTGGAAGCTCATTGGTTTAGAAAGTACTGTACACCGAAGATTTGCTAGTTTAGCCCTTTAATGCCTATATAGTAAAACAACTTTATACAGTGCTCAACGCTGAAAAAGTACAACCGTTGCCATCTCTCGAGTTAACTACCAGCAAAATGGCGGTCGATCGAATCATCCATCGCGTGCTACAGAGGTAAAGTCCTTATTTGACACACACAGGCGTATATATAATCATACTAACTGTACCAAACGGAGATATAAATTAAATTTCCAACTGCACTCTAAATTATTTGTGAATGCAAAAAAAATGAATTAATAGGAATTTTCAATAATGATAACTCTTTATTAATCGATGAAAAAATAGCATTATCAGTCTACGCAATAAATCTTCACATCATCATTACTCACAAATCTGTGTGTGTGTGTTTGTGCATTGTCACATCCTATCTCTCAGTGAATACTAAACTAAAAATAACCACCCGATAATCGCTCAATAAATCATTTTCAATAACAAGTTTTAACACACTGTATCACATGATCAGCAGCAAAACCAGCCACCAAAACTTTTAAAGATTGTTGGGCACTCAAAAATAGATAACAAACGGAGAAGAGTTCGAAAAAGAACAGAGACAAAACAACTAAACAAAGGCACTTGAAATGTGCAAGCACCCTCTTTTCAAATTCACCTTCACAGCTTTACCCAGATTAAAGCGTGATATCCGCCATTACTTATTATGTCCTAAGCCTCCATTCATCATTTTCCGGATCCTCCAGATAAAATATTTCCGCGTTAATAAGAACTGTTCGTAACTCTCCGCTAATTAAGGCAAGCGAGCGGGATTTTTTAAAGAACAGTAATCCCTCGCCGGTCATTAATCTTAATGGCTTATTACGAGGGAAGATTCTCCTCTATTTTTTTTTCCCTGCTGGGGTTATCTGTGTTTTGAACAAACGCTTTTGGGAATACTTACTTTCTTCTAATGTTTAGATTCAGAAACTTTTTGACATTTTTTTTTTCCTGCCAACTTATCGTCAAATAATATAATTAAATATAATTGAATTTTTAAAGTCAGTAAATGTGAAACACTGTTCTGTTTTGTTTTATAGCAACGGATTGGTTGGTTACAGGATAGGTGATAGGATGCGTTCTGGATGCCCAAAACTCCCTTATTGCATAGAATGTGATTTAACCCCTTGAGGACCGAGCCCGTATCTTATCCCGGATGCAATTTCTCCGATTATTTGCTGGTTTTATATCACATACGGACAAAAGCTTTGATAAGGTACTATTGGACTGCTCGAAAAGCCATGTCATTTTTTTAAGAACATGAGGAACTCATATGTCGAGCTTCGAGACTTTTCAAATGATCACGAAGGGTCGAATTCAATTCATTTAACCCTTTGAGGCGCAACCCTTTCCCAATGCTGAAAAAAGGGCAGCCGTTGCCATCGCTCGACTTAACTACCAGCAAGATGGCGGACGATCGAAACGTTCATCGCGTGCCACAGATCTAGAGGCCCCTTTTTTGACGGCAGCTGGTTGTGCGGCACAGCCAGCTGTGGTCAAGCAATCTGGACACTTGTTTCGGGCGAAAATTTTCTGACCTTCGTCAGCAGCAGCAGCAGATGTCCACATACACAGACTGAGACTGGTGACGAAGTCAAGTTTGTGTATTGACTTCTGCTGCTACTGCTGACAAAGATCGAACATTTTTTGCCCGAAACACGTGCCCAGATTGATAAGTACCTTTTATGTGTGTCGTTCTTACAAAGTTTTAATTATTTCATCTTTTAAACGCCGTTTTCTTTTGAGCGTTTTGGTTTTTTTGTTACTATATAGTGAAATATCATGTTTACAAATTTAATAAAGTATAACATTTTTTTATTTTATTTTATTTACACGTGGTAGACTTCAAAATACGGAATACATAGGCCGACATAATAGTAAGAACCAAAATGAGTGTTATTAAGTTTTAATTATTTCTCTATATACTATTTGTAAGTATTTCTCTAAAAGAAATAATGATATCATTACTTCCCCTTTTACTTTCCAGAAAAAACAGGGATACATTTTAAAGAATCTAAATGTTTTTGGCAAAATTTTTATTGACTTGTTCTGTTTTTATGCCCTTCCGTTTCAAAAATTTCCAATGCAACTGTAACCCTCTCCTAACTTCGGAAGGTGACGAACCTTTGCACACATTCATAACTTCGATTTCCTCAGTACTAATGTTTTTTCCCCCCATCATCTTAATATTCTTTATTATTATTATTTAATGATTTGTTTTTAAAAAATCGTGTTTTATCCCACATATCAGCTCGTATCCGCCGAACCTATTGATCGGACATATTCGATCGTTAGAAAGTTCTTTCGGCAAGTCAAAACATGAAATCAATTTCGATTCTGTAATAATTTTTTGTTTGCATCTTTTTAACGATTTTTCGAACAGAAAGATAACGTTTTTTTAGGTGAAAAAGGATTTTGATACTTAATGAATAATCAACATTCACTTCTTAATTTCTACTTTCTTAAGATTAAACGCGGGAATTAAACACCATGTGATACAGGCGTCACAGCTACCAACTCGTTATGTGTGAACAGCATCACATTCGGTGACTTGAGCAGGCGTCACCAAAAAAAACACAACAAAGCTTAAAACCGACTACGGGAAAAAGTTCGCCGGTTTCGAATAACGTAGATGAAACGAAAAGATTTGCATTTTGAAGAAACTGTCTTTTGCAAATCAAGAAAAGCAAATGCAGTTAGAAATTCCGATTGGAAGTTTTTAAAAAACTTTGTTTTTAACTGTAAATTTTGCTGATGTTTTGAATTTAAACAGGAAATTTCAAGATCGGTAGTTGCGTAATCACTAAATAATTTATGTATCTATTTGTTTTTACGTACAAAGTCGAGAACCTTTGTCTCCATTTATTATTAATGCTTCATTAAAAATGAATGTTTAATTAAACTGCATAAAAACATTGTAAAACAGCTTTTTTTTATTCTTTCACTTTAAAAAACCGCATGTCGTGAAACTTGGAATGTGGGGAGGGGAGAATTCAAAGTTAGTTAAATTAAGACTAAATTAGTTTTGATTTTCATATAAATATTTTCGGTTTTTTTGTTAATGAGTAACGGAATAATTCCATTAAGTAGAAAGAAATGCCGGGCTTTTTCGATTTTTTTTTAAACAAATTTTATCCGGGCAATCTTCAAACACTAGATTCTGAGGGATTCTGTTTTTTTCGTCAACGTTTCTCCAAACAAATTTTTTTTATCTAATTACTGAAACATCAAATGTAAAAAAAAGAAAGAAATTATAAAAAAAAGACAAAAGTCTGTGACAGAAAAAAGTAATTGATCTTTCGTCCTTGTTTCCTTAATTTAAATAAATGAGCATCAAAAAAGGGAAATATATTTTTTTTTCCTTTCTTTTATTGGCTCTCTTCCTTTCTTTTGGGGTAAGTAACAGATTTTTAAATTCTTATCTCTGAAAACAGCATAAAATGCTAATGTTAATAATAATTAGATGATTTCTGTAATTAGATTCATCCTTTTTTTTTTCTTCATACTTTCGCAATTTTTGTTTTCTCCTCTTAATGAAATCGGGGTTCTTTTTATGCTGGAGTAATTAAACATTATAGAAAATTATGTTTTGATGCACATGTATCACTTTCCTTATTTTAACAGCTTTAATTTTTTTTTTTCCTTTGTGCGGGGAAATTTGTGGCTGCATTTTTTAAGGGGGGGGGGGGAGGAGGGACATATCTTCAGTTTTGCGCCGCAAAGCAATGATTGCTGAACTTATGAGAGAACTTTTTTCCCCCACATTGTAAAGTGCAAGCAGAAAATTCTGAAATGCGAGAACTGTGTCTGTTTTTATTTGAATAATAAGATAATTTTTGCATTCAGAGAACAACGGCGGTTCAGAAGTTCGTCAAAATTTCGTGCAAACATTAAAAATTCAGCATCACATTCGTTTAAAAAAAAGGACAACAGTGATTTTAAAAATGCCAGTTTACAAGAATTGAATTAAAGGGAAATCAACTTTTTTCTTTAATGACAACAACAAAAAAAATATTGTGACTCAAAAAGTTACCGATAGATGGCACTGACAAACATAATGCAAAGTTTCCAATGCGAAAAAAATAATCATTTCTCTCTTTAATCTTCTCCATGGAAGTAGCAATATTTAAAAATAATTTTGAGGAACTTTTTAGGAACCTGGGCTATGTCTTTAGTAGGTTAAATTTGGAAAAACTTTTGAAGGACAAATGCGGTTATTGAAGATTTTTAAGGAATCGTTGGTTTAGTTATTTTTTTTTTTTTTCATTTGGGTGATTATATTTAACACTAGCCGCCTCCGGTGACCAGTTGGTTCGCCATCTTAATAAATCTTGTTCGGGGAAAATCCTCTTTCTCACCGGCTTACTTCACACTGATATCTCTCAGATTCTGAATGGAATTTAAAATTAAGATGGTTACAAACAGGACCGACCATGTGGTAAGATGCAATGCTTACTGTGGTTACAAAAATAAGATGGTTAAATGATAAAAACCTACAAAAAGGAACAAATCATTTTCGTTCTATATATTAATTCTGAAGAGCTTCTGGATATTTTGCCTTTTATCAAAAAACGGAAAAGAAAAAAAAAAGTAAGAAAATCTGACACACTTTCATATTTTAAATACGCACTAAAGTGCTATATATTAAAAGCGTATTATAATCCATGGGTCTTCCCTATTTTCTTTCCTCATTGCATTAAGTTGGAATGTATATCATTATTCATGAGTGTGATTAAACAAAATTAAAATTGATATTTCTAAGATTCTTTTTCTGGATGTAATACATTAGAAATAGATGGGGAAAATACACAATTACAACTGAATGAAAATTTCCAAAACTTATTCTCAGGACGGTAACCCAAGTAGCAGACGATCATCTCAAAATCGCACATCAACCATTTTATTTTTCGCCAAATCAAAAAGTTGCACATTTTAGTCTCGGAAAATTTCCAAATCCTATTTTTATTTTGAGTATAAAAGATTTCGTTCCTGCTCTGATTTCACATGCACACGATATTTTAATCAAAGAACAACCTTACAAATAATCTAAGAAAAAAGAATCGTTATTCTTTTATTTTTATTTCAAGAGTCTGAATCATTTACTAAACTTGCCAAATATGGCAACCTAGATATGCTGTATTCTCTCTTTTTCCACTGCAGGGTTACAATTGCGAAATGGCGGAGCAAAAAAGAGCCTTTTGCGACATGTTTTTTTTATCGATATTTCCTAAAATAATTCGAATTTCAAAAAAATCGCTTCGAGGAATGTCGTGACCCGTCCTGGAGAATTTCTATAGAAAATTTGGTAGGTCTACGATCACCCGTTTCGGAGCTACGCGCGGTGCAGACAAACTATCAACCTAACTAACCAACTTACGGACAGTTTACACTTTGTTTTATATATATATAGATTTATTATTTTAAGATTTTGATTGAATTTTTAAAAATTAAGATCTTTATACATGCTACGGTTATGAGCATCTGATTAATACTCTATGACAGCTAAGTTTTTAAAAATATTGCACAACATATAAATTGAGTTGACAAGAAAATATTGTGTTTTCTTTATACAACCAAAAATTTTAATAGTTCCTGCAAAGTATGCCATTGAAGATAATTGTCAATCGTGTTTTTAATCAGTTTTTCGCGATAATAAATACATATAATCTTGGATAGTTCTATTTTTCATCGACGCTGAACTAAATTGTATTCTCACTTGTTTATCCATGCAAAGACGATCAGGAACTTTAGTCGAAAGAAAAACATCAAAATATTTACTGAAAATTTAAATTTTAAATCTTATTCATAGAGAAGATGGAAAACTATTTTCTAAAAATTTATAACGCTTGCAATTTAAAAGTTTTATTATTTTTTGTGATATTAAACAGCTTTTTTTTAAACATACTTTTAGCAGCCTATCAGGGTATTAGAAATAACAAAAGCAAGTTAAATTACTTTAAAATTTTCCCGAAGTATTACCTGCTTTCACTTTCAAAACAAGATTAAATTAATCTGCATTTGCAAACATGTTATAGAGAGGTCTTACAAGGGCTGAAATCTTATCCCTCCTATGTCTCTTTCGTTATCTATTTATTTTTATTATTTTTTATTTTATTTTATTTTTATTTTAGTTTTTGTTTATTTATTTATTTATTTATTTATTTATTTTGGTCGTGTACTTGGGTTTTCCCTTTCACTACCGCGCTTTAAAAACTTTCTGAACATTTTATAATTATTTACTGTTTGTAATACAGTTACACTTTTATTACGCAACCACCTCTATTAAGCGACCCCCCTCCTCCAACGACCAATTTTTTAGGGCACCGATTTTTTATCCTTTTTATTTAATGCGAAACAATCCTCTAGAAAAGACCACACAACCCTCTATAAGCGACCGGATTCAGTTCCCTGTCCGAAAACTTTCTAGCATTTTTCTGGAAGTAAAGTAAACAAAAAACCACATTACAACCCAGTCACTCTTCTATAAATCGCTGGCAACCTGCAAGCACACGCAGACATCACGCACAAATCTAGTCGGTTAAAGAAGAGATATGTTTGAGGAACGAATGATTTTACCGTCATGATGTGATCGAGTCACACGAAAAAGGAAATTCGAAGCGGAAGTTGGCGATTACTTTTGGCTGCGGGAAAACCCAGAAAGCAAATTATAAAGCCAAATAGATTTGGTTATGGCAAATTCAAAATGCATGAAAATATCAAGATGATCTTTTGTCAGAGATGCAAAAAAAAAAAAATAAAGTAGAGAGAAAATTACTCTCGTAAAGACAAAAAAGATTGAAACAATCCGAAATTTCTAAATATTTTAATAAAATTTAAATTTTTAAAATATGCTTGTATAATCACTCATGTGTAAGTGTGAAATTAATAGGAAAACAATGTTTTTATGCATTGTTTTTCTTGGTTATTAAATGTTTATGCTTCTTTAATCGACCACCTCTCTTAACGACCGATTTTTTTGCGGAACGAAGGATGGTCGCTTCAAAGAAGTTTAACTGTATGTGGTTTAACAGGGTGGTTATGATTATGCTTCCTCTATAAACAGCATTACTTAACTGAAACGGGTGAGCAGATTGCTACTAAATTTCGCATATGCACTGTATACGAGATGCACCCAAGGGAGTTTTTTTTTAAGTGTAGTTCAAAAAAATGTTCGCTGGGTGGCACTTTGCATGATGAAAGCAACTCAAAAGAATTGTAATAATTTCTTGTGAATGCTCAAAAATTGCAGAATAAATGTCGAAATTGTTTGTACGTTCCAAATTAGACATTTCCCTTGTTAAATTTGCAGTTTTTTCATGAAAAACACCATGAAAGTTGAATTTTCGTTCGAAAATTATGTTAAAGTTCAAACAAACTTTAAAAAGTCACTAAAAAAGAAAAGAATAAATAATAATTTGAAAAAATCGCGGTTAGCACGAACAGAATTAGGTTGAATTCTTCTTTTTATGACAAAAGAAATTATAGTTCAAAATGTTATCAATAGATGGTGCTGGTATACACAATATAAAGAACCCACACACACGCACACACAAAAAAAAAAAACCCACATCCGATCACTCTCTAATCCAATTCATGCAAATCGCAGTTTATTTTTTAAATATTATTTGGAATCTTACTTTACATTACATATGTCTGTGCCACCTATCGGTAACTTTTTGAATTATACTTTTTTTATCAAACGGAATCCGATCTCCCTTTATCCTATTCATGCTAACATTTTTTTATGACTTTTTACACAGTTGGCGCAAAATTTTGTTGCACCCTGGGTATTTCAAACATTTAACTCAAAAAAAAGTTAAAAATTGCAGTTTACAGATATAGAATTATACAGATATCAGATTTTCTGGCTTTTGAATAGTGTCAATTAGAATTTAAAAAAATATCACCCTGTAAAATTAATTTTTCCCCTAACTTTCCGATGCCCAATTCAGCTGGAACTTAGCATATTAATGCATTTCAGCTAACAATACTATACTATGAAAAAAACTGATACTGGATACGATATCAATGTTCAACAGTGTTTTAGCCCTACATGACAATTTCACAAACCGCCATCTTGGGTGAGGCTTGTAACTGCTGATATCTAATGTTTACGAAATTTTTTTTTTAGTGTTTACTTTAAAGTATTTTTACGTATAACTCATTTTTTCTAGCATGCTTAAGAGGATACAGAGGCGTTTAATTAATTATTCTGATTTATGTGTGTATGAGGTTTTGTAAACTGTTCAAAAGTTTCTGATGTCTTAAAAAGACAGCTTTGGTATGAATTTTTCGATTTCTAATAGTTAAATAGTTAATCAATAAAAATAAAAAGGTTATATATCAGGACAAGTTATTTTTATTGGAAAATTAATGCAACAATTTAAATAAATAAGGAATATAAACACATGCATTACATAAAGCTTTTGTAGGCTTACAACTGCAATTACATATCAAAAACAAATAAATTTTAAAACACTTAATTTAAGCAAAATGCAAAAACAGTTGACATATATGCTCAACAGATATACAAATAAAAAGAAAAGTAACCATAATGATTGTCCTTACATATCATTACCCTCTGCAATTCCACACAATGCACAAAAAATGCATAGTTGTTGTACATTCTCCAAATGCTACAATTAACGAATCAATTCTGTCTGGGACTCGATAAGTTTAACATGTCTAACATTGACGGAAATATTATTTTTTGAGATTTTCTCGCTTTAAAAAAAAAACTATACTTCTAAAGTACATCTCATCAAATTCTGAGTCAAATTTCTACTTAAAACATTAGATAAAGTTATTTTTTAATTGCAGCATTAATAGTTTCGTTTTGCCGTTCAAATGTAATTTGCACATTGGACGCAATGTTATTTAAATATTTCAAAATATGTTCCTAAGAACAAAAATGTGTTACTTGTTTTGTTTGTAATATGCTTCATTTTTTCCAAAACTTTGTAATCTTTACAATCATACCATTTTTCCGACTCCTGACATTACTTAATTTCTTGGACACAGAAATTCAATCCCCAAGCAACCATTGTACACGTCAAAATGATTGCTGTGAAACCTCGCAAAATATTTGCATTCCTATAGACGTTTGCAGTCCTAAAATGTGCCGACGATCTTGGCTGAACCCTACAGTCGACAATCAAGCTCATTGACCGTCATCATAACTCTAAAACTATATTAATATACAGAGTATGCCCACTAAAGTCCCTTGTCACAAACTTAACGGCTGCCGCGGTTTATATAAACGTGGTGTCTAGGTATAGTAAATTGGATATGCGCTACCGAATGAGACCGCTCACAGCGCCACCTGGTGGAAAATGGCAGAGTTAGCTTTCGTATCTCGAAAACGGTACGAGATAGGGGAAAAAAGTGAATTGCAAAGTTGTAGAGTGTTATCGATTTAGTACGAAAGGATACCTCATTGATATGGATGTGAAACACAGAACGGTTAAAATGTGCGTTTGTATTTTCGTGATTTCCTTCACTGTTATGTCACGAAATGTGAACAGAAGGAGAAAATATTATTGAAATTCAAACGAGGATCCAAATGCGCATTGCAGCTGACGGTGAGAAGTTTGAACATCTTAAATAAAGCATCTTAAAAGGTTGTTATAAATAATTGTTTTCTTCTTTCTTTGGTCGTTTTTTCACCTTCGCAGATTAGGGATATACACATGCACGTTTTAGCCGTTCTGTTTTTCACATTCATGTCACTGAGGTGTCTTTTCTTACTAAATCGATAAAGCTCAACAACTTTGCAATTCACTTTTTTCCGCTATCTCATACCGTTTTCGAGATACGAAAGCCTACTTATATATATATATATATATATGGTTACGTATTATATCTGGTATTAAGTGCTTTCAATTAATATTTCACTTGGGATTCCATATTACGTAAGTTAAGCTATTTTATATTATACATATATATATACAGGGTATCTCAAAAAGGGGGTAACGAGCTTTAAATCTTTATCTATCAGAGATAAATGGGTAATGCAAACTGAAAAAATGTTCAAAATAAGGTCGAAAAAAAGATTGCTCTACGGAAAAACTCCTCTCGTTCATTTTCAAAAAAAATTACACTTTTTAAATTTGTATACGACCCCCGTATAAAAAAAAATTCTCAAGTAGTAAAATGTGTCCCATACACTCATGGGGTGACATGCAAAATTTTATAATTATATCCTTAAAAGTGTCAGAGATATGAAAATAAATATAACGCTGACTTAAACCACTTTTCAATGGCTCACGTCGAATGATCGCATTCCAGGGGTCGTACAGAAATTACGAAAGAAATTTTTTTTCCACTCTAGCAATAAACGTTTACATTCAAAATCATGTTTAGTCCACCGATCATCTTTCTTTAAAGATATCTCTGAGACGTTGTGTGATGAAAGGCTGAAATTCGGTACATCACCTCATGAGTGTATGGGGCACATTCTGTTAGCTGGGAATTTTTCTGTTCGGGGAATCGTATATAAATTTAAAAAGTGTCATTTTTTGTAAATGCATGAGAGGAATTTTTTCTTAACGGATTCTTATTTCCGGCCTTATTTTGAACATTTTTTCAATTTACACTACCTACTTATCTCTAATAGATAAAGAATTGAAACTCGTTACCACCTTTTTGGGACACTCTATATATCCATTATGAATTTAGCTAGTGGAGAAAACTGAGCAAGAGATTTAAGGACACATTTGCAATGCACTATCAAACTTAAGAAAAATCAAGTACGGTGATAGTTTTTGCATATATCCTATTTTTTATCGCATGCTTGAGATCTAATTTTTTTTTTCAGTTAACTAATACCGTGAAAAATTCGAGGTGTACATTTATTTATACTATCGTTATATATTTATGTTAAAAAAGTAATTATTTTGAAAAATGCAGTTTATTAAAAAATAAATATGTGAGCGTTTTAAGATTACTAATAAAAATTCAAGTTCTTAAATTCTATCTTTTTAAAAGTTATGTCTCGTTATATATCGTCAAAAGCAATCATTATAGATCGTCAAAATGACGGCAGTGAAATCTGTTAAAAATGTGAAAACGTTTACATTCCTATAGACGTTTGCAGTCCCATTATAAGTTTAAAGTAATTTCCCTTTTCTATTAACTTATTTATTTGCCTTCCTCTAATTAAAAAAAAAAGAGTGAAGAGGGAAAGACAAGCAAGCTTTGAATCGCCGTAACTAAACAAATGCAATCTATTCCTAATTAATTTAGAAAATAGGCGCTGATTTCCTTTGTTTCAAGTAGTACTGCAAATGAAAATATTTGTCACAGGAGCAGTATTCAGTAGGCGCTCTTTCCAGTTGACCTCTTTGGAATTCCAGCAAATAATCCAGAGCTTCCTCCGATTGGTCGAACGTTTCCTGAAGCTCCCCTTAAATAGCTCCCTGCACCTACAGGAACACCGCTTGAGCCAAGATTTGCACCTTGGGGGAAGCCTCCTACGGCACCTCTATATTGTCCCAAATTGCCAGCAAATTGTCTTCCCGGTAAACCAGCACCACCTATGAGAAAAAAAATATTTTATAGTAAAATTATAATTTTAATACAAAATATGTTATACTGCTAGTAATAAATTTGTTTGATTGAACATCACGGCAATAAACTATACAGTACATCTTGCAGTACAAGTTTTTTTTTAATAACAGTGTGCCCCAACGAAATAAAGCCACCATAATTTTGTGGTGAAGGAACTGGACATGAAACAAACGAATTAACACATATCAAAGTAATTAAGAAAGTCTATATACAAATGGATATTTACTAGGAGTACCACAGTCTCTGCTTCATTTGGTCTGGAAAAGAATGTTCAAAAAACAGAAAAAATACCCCGCCGAAATAAAGCCGTCACTCCTATTAGTGTTACAGTTAACTCCCGACATTCAAAAACAGGTTTATGACGCCAAGAAGTTGACAAATTCTTGTTCTAGGAGCTGTTCTATGCCAGCTAAACTTTGTGCGACGATTGAATTTCGTATGTTTCTTGCAGTATTGCAATGAGTAAAGGATCCCAGCTATCAGAGTTTGAGAAAGGCCAGATAACAGCTTTCAAGGAACAAGGTCTTTTCAAACAGACAAATATCGAAGGAAATCAAAAGATCGAAAACCGTAACAGACAATTTTGTGTCTCGGGACAATGCGTACATCTATAAAAAGAAGGATTCTTACATGCAGGAAAATGTCTTCCAAAGAGAACCTTCTTTTTATAGATGTCTTCCTTCTTTTTATAGATGTCTTCCTTCTTTTTATAGATGTACTCTGATAGCTGGGTTCTTCATCATTTTTCACGAGGTGGTATATCCCTTAACCCATTTGTGCCTGGATGTTTTTGCGACTTTCTTCGATTTTTGCTAACACCAGCAGTAATTGATAAATTTCTGATGTCAACTTTTTGAACAAGGGATGATTTCATTTAAAATCATTATGCATAAAAATTGAAATGTCAACATCCCACTTAGCCATATTAAAATGTTTTGTGGAATTGAGGTTCAATACTCGCGAATAAAGGCTCGGAAAAATAAATAACGTTTTCGACTGATAGCGAAAATGCCGTCCCAAAAAAGGGACGCTAGGCATATATGGGTTAAACAATTGTCCAAAGAGGATAACATTCCTAGCACGAAATCAACCCTAACGCGGATTGTATAACGTACAAGTAACTTGAGATATGAGAAAAGGAAACAGCAGTCCATGTTGAAAGCTATCCACAAGCAAAGGGGTAGATTGGAAGAAATATCATCAAACCTGGAAGGACCAAATATTATTTTACTATAGTTCCTAACTGGTTGTTGAACACATTTATTTAAGTGCAAACCTTCTATTTTCCTATTTTAAGAAAACCTTTTTGAACAAAGTTAATACACTGCTGGCCACCCAAATTGCAACACCAAGAAAAACAAGAGATATCACAACAAAATTTATTGTGTAGATAACATGTTGACCAAGTAACAAATGATTAAATTTACAGCATTCTATGAAGCGTGGTTCCTGCCAAAATCAGTACCCAGAGTAGCCGCCGTTGTTGGCGATCACAGCTGCCACACGCCTCGGCATTGATTCAAAGAGACTTTGAATGTGTTCTTGGGGTACAGCAGACCAAGCAGCTTCCACACGTTGCCAAAGTTGATCTGGTGTGACAGCTGGGGATGAACTCTGGGTCAGTCGTTGAGCAACCATGGACCACATGTTTTCTATCGGCGAAAGATCCGGAGAGCGCGCCGGCCAGGGAAGCAATTCAATCTGGTGATTGACGAAGAACCCTTGGACAATGCGTGCCACGTGTGGCCGTGCATTATCCTGCTGAAATATGGCTGTTGGCAAGCCCTGAAGGTAAGAAAGGACAACTGGCTCCAACACCTCGGAGATGTAGCGCTGGCTGGTTAAAGTACCGGCAATGCGTACTAGAGGAGTGCGAGAGAGATATCCGATACCGCCCCATACCATAATACCCGGTGCAGGACCAGTGTGACGGTGCATAATGCAGCTGTTCAGCATCCTCTCTCCACGGTGTCTCCAGACTCGAATCCGACCGTCGTGGTGTTGCATACAGAAGCGTGACTCGTCAGTAAAGAGAATTTCATTCCATTCTGTCGTCCACATCCTTCTTTCATCGCACCATTGGCGGCGGAGACGTCTGTGGTTCCGCGTCAGAGGTAGACAAAGCAACGGACGTCTTGCGGACAGACCATTCTGCTGTAAACGACGTCGAATGGTACGCGCAGACACTGGATGATGCGTTACAGACTGAATCTGCTGTGATATGGTTCGTGATGTGACTGAGCGGTCCGTCACTGCCATGCGTACAATCTGCCTGTCATCACGTGACGTGGTGCACTGAGGTCGATCACGTCTGTCCGTCGTACCCTCCTGCACCCAACGATCACATATCCGCATCACAGTTGTTTGGTTTCGTCCAATACGACGACCGATTTCCCTGAAAGATAACCCACAATCTCGGTATGCCACTATCCTTCCTCTGTCAAACTCGGATACTTGATCAAAAGATGATCGTTGTTTCCTACGAGGCATAATTTATCGTTTTTTTGAAAAAAAAGCAAGAAAAACACAATTGCTGTACTTGAAACCGTCGAAATCTCCAAGCCTTAAATAGCGCTTTGAGGTGGCGCCACAGGCGCGCTTGATGTGCGTCTGCGCTGAAATTCTAATCATTTGCATATCTCACCTCAGCTAATGCATGTTGTAAATTTCATATTATTTGCATGCTTCCTTCAGGGTGTTGCATTTACGATGGCCAGCAGTGTATAAGAATGGCAGATATATTGGCTATTAACGATAGTAGCTTTCCACCGAGGGACACTTTTCATTCTCTCCTTTTACGCATTTACTTTTTTTTCCTGCCCAAGTAAGGCTGGGAATAAGTTATTCCTTGTAAATATGTATATTTACATAAGCTTTCTTAATATATTTGTTTCGTTTTAATTGGTCTGTTTTGTGTCCAGTTACGGCGCAAAATTATGGAGGCTTTATTTCGTTGAGGCTCACTGTCTAATATGCATAAATCAAAATAAATAAAAAGTAGATACCAGTATACTGTCCGCGGATACCAGGCGAACCTCCAACTCCACGTAAAGTACCAGGAATTCCAACGCCTGTAAAAGTTTATGACATTACCAGTTTTCACAAAAGAAAAGGCTATTTTTACATAAATTCAAGAGAGAAAATATTCAATTTAATTTATTCTATTTGAACTTTCTGCATTTTGCACAGACTACAAAAAACCATCATATTTCCAATATACAGGGTGAATCTAAACTCTTGGGCAAAACTTTAAGGGGTGATAGGGCACATAATAAGGAATCAGAATCCCATAGCCCATGTGGGGTCGGCAACGTCGTCTTCGTATAGCTGTTAATAATCACTTCGGAAAAAGTGCTGAAACAACAGTGCACTTGCCGACCCTTGTTCGTCAGAAACTAATGCATTTTTCTCCGAAAACAGAAGACTAAAATGGATAATTTAAAAACTTTATTTTATTTTAAAGATGAAATTTTCGGAGAAGAGCCTATTGCTTATGAAACTTGGTTAAGAAATGAGACGAACACTTCAATGCTTTTCCAAAAATGATTATTACCGGGTTAGTTAAAACTGCGTTTCACCCCAAATTTCTATGTGATTGCAATTCCTGCGATTCCCCATTGTGTGCCCTATCACCCCTTAAAGTTTTGCCCAAGAGTTTAGATTCACCTTGTATATCTGGCTGTTAACCCATTTGTGCCTGGATATTTTTGCGACTTTCTTCGATTTTTACTGATAACAGAAATAATAGATAAATTTCTGATGTCAACTTCTTGAACAAGGGATGATTTCTCTTAAAATCATCATGCATAAAAATCGAAATATCAACATCTTACTTGGTCATGTTAAAATATTTTGTAGAGTTGAGGCTCAATACTCGTGAATAAAGGCTAGGAAATATAACTGACGTTTTCGACTAATAGCGAAAATGCCGTCCCAAAAAAGGTACGCTATTCATAAATGGGTTAAACACCTGTTAGTCAAAGGCACAGAGTGGTTATGTCACTGAAAATGGTTGACGGCCGAAGTGTGAAGGTCCCGTGTCCGGGTCCCATCGCGCGGCTGTCGATCTAACAGTCTGGATTTTCGGTAGATTTTCTCCAGATGTAACGTGAGTGCGCGTTAGAACCCCTTAGAAAGCCCTCCTACCCAAGCACCCCCCCATCCCTGGCTGATCGCCGTAGCGTAGCGTTGCCGTAATCACAAGGGCACAGTATTTCATCTGGTTTAGTTACCTTGACCGCTTCCAACAAGATATCAAAACGATAAAAAAGAGCTCTAACCAAGGGCACTGCGACAGCCCAGTGGTTAACCCTTTAGCGCGCAGTGGTTTCGCTCTGAGACCACCAAACTGTTGATGTTTTGACTGTTGAAGGTCACGAAGAATAGATTGGATTTCTATAAAAATAGTTGCGGGTGACATAGCTCCACGAGAATCCCTTACTTTTTAGCACGTCATTTCCCGTAAAAAAATCGTCACGATTCTTTTTAGCGCCACTGACATCTGCCGAAAAATGGAAGAACGCGAGAACAGCTGGATAGATGGCCCAATGCTGAAAAAAGGGCAGCCGTTGCCATCGCTCGACTTAACTACCAGCAAGATGGCGGGCGATCGAAACGTTCATCACGTGCCACAGATCTAGAGAACCTTTTTTGACGCCAGCTGTCGTCAAAAAAGGTTCTCTAGATCTGTGGCACGTGATGAACGTTTCGATCGTCCGCCATCTTGCTGGTAGTTAAGTCGAGCGATGGCAACGGCTGCCCTTTTTTCAGCATTGGGAAAGGGTTGCGCCTCAAAGGGTTAAGGCGTTGGACTCGTAACCGGAAGGTTGTTGGTTCGATACCGGCGTACCACTAAAGACCACCGTGTGCATGCGGTGTACGTGCACGTTAAATCCGTGGTTCCGAAAGTCCTCTCGGCGGTCCCTAGCAGTTTCCGAGGGGTGCCAATATTCAGAAGTCCCCCCCACCTTCTGGTGAAGTTCCGAAATGTGGCGGGAAATTCCGGGAAGGACGTATATGTAGCTCTAAGCGACACATTCAGTGACTCGAGCTGTCCTCTCCTGGCAAAATAAACATATTATGTCACACTAGTGCTGGAGCATCCAATGAGATTGTCCTCGTCAAGTCTACAAACGCAAGCGCATACAAATGCTTGCTACAGCTGCCATTGACTCCAATCGATTTTGCTTGTTTCATGACTGTATCCTATTTGTAATATTGATTTATGCACTTATACAGTGAGTTTTTACGTATGCCATAAGGCCAAGACATTTTATATGTATAAATATAATCCTATATGTTCTTTAAAATCTTCCATATTCATGCAAAATTAATTTTGAAAATTAAAAATCAAATTAAAATTAAAAATTAAATTAAAAATTAAATTAAAAATTAAATTTAAAATTAAATTAAAATAAATAATAAATTTTTAAAAAATTAAATTAAATTAAATTAAATAATTAAATTAATATTAAATTAATTAAATTAAATTAAAATTAAATTTTGAAAATTAAATTAAAAATGAATTTTGAAAAAAAAAAATAATAAAATCCGTAGCTTCTGGAACAAAACTAATTCCAGATTTGAAATGAGCACACCCGAATTAGGCAAAGATCGAATACATGTAACAAATGCAACAAAAATCCCATTCCCAGTGAGACATCACACGTTCCTAGTAGTACTTACCCGCTCCTCCAGATCCATATGCAGTTGCAGGAGTGTACATCTCCTGTATCCCATGCGGTGCCTGTTCGGCAATCATTTCGACGTCGGCAGGATTTTCCTTCCCGTCGACTCCGGGCTCGTTGGTCCTCACGGTGGCCCTGAATCCGAGATCGTCCGCAACGTAGTCCACCACCCTGTAGAGTCCCTGGGCGTCGAAGTACCCGTACGTTCCCCGCACCGCGCCGCTGCCGTCGCCGGATTCCGTCCGGAACTGCGAACCGCCCTGTCCGTCCGCAGCTTCGTAGCCGGTGGCGAAGGGTTTTGGGGATGACTGGAATGGAATTGAGATTTTTCATTTTAGGGGTGGCAACAGTATTACTTCGGTAGCTATAATCTTAAAAAACAGAATAGGCAGTTATTTGAAACACCAGTGGCCGAGCGCATAGTGTTCTGAACTGGTGCCTGGTTCAAAACCAAGGTGGCGTCAGCCATTCGGAATTTACCGTGGTTTTCTCTGAAACTTAGCGTAAATACGGGTTAGGACACATTAAAAAGATCCCCACGGAGGGCACCCCCCCGTATTGTGTTGCCTGCTTCCTTTGACGAGGATTTATAAGCGGGTTCTTCAGAGACAAAGCACACAAATCCGAAAATGCATGTTCCAGTTACGACACTGCAACTTGAAGTTATTTATTTTAACTCCTTGACTGTCCCAGGCGTATACAGGGTGAATCTAAACTCTTGGACAAAACTTTAAGAGGTGATAGGGCACATAATAAGGAATCAGAATCACATAACAATGTGGGGTCGGCAACATCGTCTTCATGTAGCTGTTAATAATCTCTTTGGAAAAAATGCTGAAACAACAGTGCACTTTCCGCCCCTTGTTCGTCAGAAACTCATGTATTTTTCTCCGAAAACAGAAGACTAAAATTCATAGTTTAAAAATTCTATTTTATTTCACGGATGAAATTTGTGGAGACGAGCCTATTGTTTATGAAACTTGGTTAAGAAATGAGACGAACACTTCAATACTTCTCACAAAGTGATTATTACCAGGTAAGTGAAAACTGCGTTTTTGACCCCACATTGCTATGTGATTCTGATTCCTTATTATGTGCCCTATCACCCCTTAAAATTTTGTCCAAGAGTTTAGATTCACCCTGTATATACGCTTTTCGCAAATTACTTCCTCGGTAATTTGTTGATTATTGCTTAAATACTTAATTTTTTCGCTTGCAATAAGTTCAGTTTGTACAGAGGTTTGACCAAGACACGCTCATTTCTTTGAATCGGGGGAGAGGGCTTTCCTGAAGTGGCAGTTAAAGGGTTAAATTTACAAAATATATTAAGTGTAAACATTTTTTTTTAATTTTCCTAGTACCCCACAACGGGCTTTATCTTCCAGCTTTAAAATATTCAGTTATTGTTCTTGCTTTAAATTATCGAAAATCCACAGTGGCCACAGCAGTGATATACTCACATCATATCCATACACACTTGAAGCGACGCCACCTGCTGGCAAATATCCTCCAGACGGTCCTCCAAAACTACCGGGCCTTCCTGAAAAAACTCCCGGACCACCAGCATAACTTCCAGGGCCGACTCTAGGTCCTCCGAAACCGCCCATTCCGTAACTTCCAGGGCTTCCAACGCCAGCGCCGGGTAATCCACCAGGGTACAGACGTGGAATTCCGGCAAAGCCGCCAGAGCCTCCGTAAACACCAGGTCCGTAACCTTTAGCATCAGCGCTGAAAATCAGCGCTAGAGCTATGAAAACGATCTGTGAAGAAATTAGACATATTCTGTCAATGCACGTTAAGTAACTTTTTAAAAATAATAATGGAGTACATTAAATATGATGTGCCGTCTTATGTTGTTTAAACGTAAAATGCTCGTTCTTTACTTTAAATATTTAATTTTAAATATGCTAATTTAAAATGTTTAATCATTATTAACGGAATAGCAAAAGGTGTGAAAGCCTGCATGAAAATATTTCTCGAATTGAATCTTACAATAACATTGTGGCATAAACTAATAAAAATATTGATAAAATAATTTTTAAAAAACTTTGTAAAATAACACCATAAAGTTTACTACAACTGTCAGACAGCTGTTTCGAACAAAAACTTGCTTGCTCTTCTTCTGTGACAAACACCTGAAGATAGGAACGGGAAACTATCTTCAGGTGTTTGTCACAGAAGAAAGGCAAACAAGTTTTTGCTCGAAACAGCTGTCTGGCAGTTGAAATAAACTTTATGGTGTTATTTTACAAAGTTTTTTTATTATTTTATGATTTAAACACCAGTTTCTTTCTTTTTTTTTTTTCTTTTGAGTGATTTTAGTAATAAAATATTGTTCCAACTTTTAACTAATAAATGGGTTGATATTACATATTTTTGTATATTCTATATAAAAATTATAATTTTAAAAGTTTTTTTTATTAAAAAATGTTTTATTATTTATCCTACGTATTACAATTCATCTTATTAACAAAGCTATTAATTAAAAAATAGAAACATGATCGTCGTCAATGTTTTTTCTCTTTTAATTACAATTAATAACTAATCTATTCGAAGGAAAACAGTTTGAGAATAAAAGTAGTTTTAGTTTATTGTGTTTAAAGAAAACCCGGCACAAGGGGTAACTGCTTTCGAGGGGTATCATGGGCGGAAGACATTTTAAGGGGTTTCAACCCGTATTTACGTTACATCTGGAGAAAACCGCCAAATCTGAAGACCGTTAGATGGACAGCCGCGCAGTCGGCTCAAACATTCGATCTCCACGCTTCGGCCATCTACCCAATACAGTGTCTTAATGTACTCGACCATGGTAGTAACCGAAGAAAAATGTACAAGGAAAAAAAAAAAAAAATCTGGAGTGACTCCACTCGACTTTCCGAACACTTACGATTAAGATCATTACCAAGCATTTAAATAAATTTTAATCGATGAATCATTCAAACATATATACCAAATTGAAACTCAATCGAATGCATCGTTTAAACTCTTGCGCACTTTCAAGAATTTCTCCCCATATGCCATTATGCCATAATATAAAAGAAAGTTTTGTCGTAGCCCTGTAGGATAACTATAAGTCCTATACACACCAAAATCAATACCGGTTTTAGGATGGTGGTTTATAACATGTATACCCAATTTGAGCTCAATCGAATGTATCGTTTAAACGCTAGCGCACTTTCAAGAAATTCCCCCCATAGGCCATAATTTAAAAGAAATCTTTGTCGTAGCCCTGTAGAAAAACTATAAGTCCTATACACACCAAAATCAATACCGGTCTTGCAACGGTGGTTTATAACATATATACCCAATTTGAGCTCAATCGAATCTAACGTTTAAACGCTAGCGCACTTTCAAGAAATTCCCCCCATAGGCCATAATGTAAAAGAAATCTTTGTCGTAGCCCTGTAGAAAAACTATAAGTCCTATACACACCAAAATCAATACCGGTCTTGCGACGGTGGTTTATGACATATATATCCAATTTGAGCTCAATCGAATGCTCCGTTCAGGAGCTATCGTGTTCACTCACATACACACAAACACACATACACACATACACACACACATACACACATACATACATACATCTCGTAATAATAGCCTAAATGGATTCAGAAGCCCTCAAAACGTGTAAAAACACCAAAATCTCGAAGTCGAATTTTTTCATGATTACAATACTTTCCTTACATGGTACATGTTCGGAAAGTAAAAACAATAATGCCCTATACTTCTGTAGATGACTTCCATTTCGCTTTCATAGTTTTTGAATTAGGGATATAAATCAATTTTGAGGGGAAAAATTTAAAATAAACACTTGCAGAGCAATTGTAGTTTTATCCTTTGGAAAATGATCTGATTGTTGCTTTGCCCCATCATTGCCGAGGGGGTAAGACATTGAGCATGGCATACAACTGGAGCGTGAACTTCCAGCGTTCGGGTCTACTGCGCGGCTAGCAATTTAATGTCATCTAGTGTCAATCTAATTAATAGATCCCCTTAAAAAGTCTGCTGAGCAAGGCAACCGTCCCGTAAGCAGATGCCGCTCGTTTAAGTTAGCCATAGCACTAAACACCTCACCGTTGCTTTAATTTGAACCCTGTACAATTTGGGTGCATAATATCTTAAAACGGTTTCTTTATAAATGTTTCACAAAATTTCTATCCAATATTTGAATTTGAAACTGTACGTTTTTCCTTCAATTCCTCACCATTGGACCAACCAGGATAAAATTTGTACGATATGTATATAAAGCGTAGAGAAAAATATTAACGATTTTGAAATTCTGAAAATCCATCCACACCCGATTTTTAGTGATTTCGCACAATTTTTAAGTGTTGAAGGCGGCGTCTCTCCGACACTTTTGGACCAACAAACTTGAAATAATGTACAGATAAAGATGTAAACAAAAATTTTGATGATTTTGAATTTCTATCCACGTCTGATTTTTAGATACATTGCACAATTTTTAGCACCACAAGAAACCTAGTAGCAAAGGTGGAAAACCACTTTAATTATTTTTCTACGTCTATAAAATACTATAGTAAAGACATCTGCCGGTTTTTAAGAGTATTTTTTACATTAGATAGCAAGAATATAATTCAGGCTGTTGCTTTTAGATGTACTGACCGTTCATATTATTACTAAAACTGATTGAAATTTAAACAGCCATCTTTCGAATTTTTTTTTTTATTTTAGAAAATTAACAAAAAATAGTTAGCAAAGAGTTTTGACCCGGAAAAAATGACTGTGTGTTGGAGTTCGTTCTATCAAGAAATGATTTGAATACTAAAATTTCAGAATAAATACCAAAAAAGTATATCTAAGGACCAGTATACCGCAAAAAAATACATAAAAAAGTGATATTCTAGTAAAATATTGGGTTATTATTTTTCAAACTATTTTTTCCCAAATAATAATCACTAACATTATCACATGTATTTATTTCAGACACAGAAAAAAAAATAAGCCTTGTAGGGTTAACTCTTAAAGACTCCGACGCCTTAAAACCCTTTTAAAGTTGAAATTCTGCTCACTTATGCAGGAAAAATAGAGAATAATCTTAACTACTTTAAAAATTCCGAAATCTAACAGTTTTCCGATTTTTAGTGATTTTCGAACTTTTTAATTTCGAAATGAAGATCATCTTGTGCAGTTCAACAGATCGACTTGAAAATTTCTGCAGATATCCAGATTTTTGGCTTCGAAATCTTAAAAAATGTACAATTTGCTGAGTTTTCAACTGTTTTCTTCATTTTTAACAGGAGATTTTCAACATTAACGACATTGCTAAAAAAAAAAAAAAACTTCTTTAACGCTTCGCGCACATCAGCACAAAAAAAAAAAAAAAAAAAAAAAAATTAGATACTCCTTAAAAATAGGAAAATCCACCTACTCTTACCGCATTTTTTAACAATTTTCCATGAATTTTCAGCTATAAAAAGATTTCGACATCGCAGAATCAATCAGATTGAAATTTCTCACATTCATACAGAAATATGTAGAGAAAAAAAAAATCTTAGGGGCTTTGAAAACTTAAAAAATCAACTGGTTTTCCAATTCCAGTTTTAATTTTAAGCGAGAACCAATCAATTTAAAAAATTTGCAAAAAAGGTACATTCTTAGCGACTTTCGAAAAATCTGAAAATCTACCCACTCACTCCCGGATTTTTGGCGATTTCCCATCTGTTTTTAACGTATAGAAGATCTTAGACACGATACTGCTAAACCAAAGCGGTTACGCAGGAAAACACAGAATTAAATTATTCTTTTAAAACGTATCTTTTGCGTTAGTTCTTAGAATAAGCTTGTATATTTGTTTGTTTTTCTCCAGTGCCTTGTATGTATGGTCAACTTGCCATTCAGGCATCGGCGACTACTTAGATCGGAAGTTTTGGACATTTTATTAAGGGAGCATCTAGAGGTGACCAACGCTACCCCCCCCCCATGAGGCGACTGGCAGTTAAACAACCAAGCCCAATCCGGGAATGAAGCCGGATCCCATGATCGCAGAATGTATTGTGTTAAGCCAAACCTACACGAGAGGTATCTGCCTAAGGGGCAGTGCCTTGGGCGAAGGACATTTTCGGGAGTTCTAAAACGTATTCACGTTACATCTGGAGAACACCATCCAAAACTCCTGGCCGTTAGATCGACAGCCAGAATTTCAAAAACCTTGTCCTTTAAACTGCAGCCGTGTACCATGTTCAGTGCCTTATCCACTCGGCCATGGCACGATCGTAGAGTAATACGGTAATCACTGTACAATTTAACCCTTTGAGGCGCAACCCTTTCCCAATGCTGAAAAAAGGGCAGCCGTTGCCATCGCTCGACTTAACTACCAGCAAGATGACGACAGCTGGCTGTGCCGGGCACAGCCAGCTGTCGTCAAAGGGTCTCTAGATCTGTGGCACGCGATGAACGTTTCGATCGTCCGCCATATTGCTGGTAGTTAAGTCGAGCGATGGCAACGGCTGCCCTTTTTTCAGCATTCGGCAATCTGTCCACCTGTTCTCGCATTCTTCCATTTTTCAGCAGATGCCATTGCTGTTAAAAAGAATCGTGACCATTTTTTTTACGGGAAATGTCGTGCTAAAAAGTAAAGGATTCTCGTGGAGCTATGTCACCCGCAACTATTTTTATAGAAATCCAATCTGTTCTTCGTGACTGGCAACAGTCAAAACGTCAGAGTTAGGTGTTCCCAGAGCGGGATCACTGCGCGTTAAAGGGTTAATGCGAATAAACTTGTACGTGCCCGTACTTAGAGGACAAATACTCCAGCAAAAACAAAATCCAAACCGTTAAATACTCACTCCATGAAAGCCCATGCTTGTTACTTAAGATGCACTTCAGACACAATCCTTGTCTCTCCCTTGGCTCGGTTGTCGGATAAATTATGAAAAATCCTTCACTTGCAGTTGCTTTTATACCCGGGATTTAATTCTCTTTCAATGCCAGCTTAATTTCATAATGTCCGTTATTTACTTCAAATTCCTCTCTATCAGGCATTCCTTCACCTTTTCCATCTAAGAAAAAATAAATAAATAAATAAACTTTAATTCACCACATTTTTTTGAAACAGCATTCCTTAGACTCCCATTCGCTCGGCAAGAATGAGTTGTGAAAACCGGAAATTTAACCCAAAAGCGCATGATTAGTCTTAGAAAAGAAAGTGGGAAATTTTCGTCCTTTTGGAAACCGGCAGCCATTGTGGGTTTTTTTTTTTTTTTTTTTCGGTAACTACTATATATGACAGTAATTTTACTTTTAATTTTATCTTTAAATCTGTTTCGAAACTTTCTAATTAGTTTAAATTGACGTGTGTGCACGGGTTTTGTAATTGCGGTTTTGTAATTGCTGTTTTTCTCACTTTATTTATTTTCATTTTTTTTTTTTTTGTCGCACTTCTGAAAAATGACTAGTTTTGGGAACTAGAAAAGCAAGCGACACCGCGATATAATTATGTGCGAGAGTGAAACGCTGTTTACATAACAGTTTCTCCTAACAATGACTCCCTGACCCTCATTCAGCTGAGGCAGGTATGGTTTGATTAGTAAATGGTGGTACACGCTAACACTAAAAGTTAACGAGATCTTGAGGTTTAGTTATCCCAAGAGTAAGCTATTTAGATAAATCGCTACGGTAGTGCTAGACACAAAATCAAATTTCATTTGTCCAGGGATTTGCAATGTATACCATATTTTATCTGTTTGCCAGTGCGAACCCAAAATCCTGTACAGTTGTTTTTTAACTCTTTCCAACAGAGTTAACCCTTTAAGGTGCAGTGTTCCCCCTCTGGGAACACCCAACTCTGACGTTTTGACTGTTGCCAGTCTCGAAGAATAGATCTGATTTCTATAAAAAATAGCTGCGGATGACATAGCTCCACGAGAATCCTTTACTTTTTAGCACGTCATTCCCCGTCAAAAAATGGTCACGATTATTTTTAACAGCACTGACATCTGCTGAAAAATGGAAGAACGCGAGAACAGCTGGATAGATGGCCCAATGCTGAAAAAAGGGCAGCCGTTGCCATCGCTCCACTTAACGACCAGCAAGATGGCAAACGATCGAAACGTTCATCGCGTACCACAGACAGCTGGCTGTGCCGCACAGCCAGCTGTCGTAAAAAAAGGGGTCTCTAGATCTGTGGCACGCGATGAACGTTTCGATCGTTTGCCATCTTGCTGGTCGTTAAGTCGAGCGATGGCAACGGCTGCCCTTTTTTCAGCACTGGGAAAGGGTTGCGCCTCAAAGGGTTAAAATGCATTTAGGATTTTAATTTGTCTGTCTGTCTGTCAGTCCGTGCTCTAACTCAGACCCTGATTATCGCACAGGCACGTACTTGGGGCAAACATACAGAAATAGCTCAAAAAAGGGGGGAATTTAAAGCTGTATATAAGGGTTCAAAAATTTGACAGCTATATTATAGGGGCATAAAACTTTGAAAAGTGCCTTGTGGACAAAAATATTATCCCGCCCAGGTGGTGTAGTGGCTTAATTCTATTACGCCTTGGGTCCAGGTTCGAATCCTGGTTTGGGGCATGGATGTTAACTTGTCCGTCCCTTCATAGGGGGTAATGCTGGCCGCCCATTGGGTGCCCCATAATAGAATGGCCACAATACCTTCTGGCAGTTGTAGTGGACAATGCCTAATCGGCAAGTGCCGGCTTGTTGGAAAAATATATATACAGTCAACTCCGAATATAGAGGACTTTCGGCTATAGTGAACGGCATTTCCTTAGTCCCGATTCACTTACATTAGAAATGTGCATAGCATTTTTCGGTTTTAGTGAACCCTGACTTCGGTTATAGTGAACTTCAAAATTTCTGAACGGTAGAGGTAATGTGCTTCAATTCCTACGAAGAGTGTCTCTTTTATGTTCGAATAAAGATATTGCACCTGTCCGAAATACAGGTGAATTGCCAGTGTCTAGGCTAACGTAGTTATGCTAAACAAGGGAGGATCGTGAGGGTGGGGGGGGGCATAATTTTTCAATGCTGCAATGCATCCTACCCTTTAAAAGCATTCATCAACAAAAATAGGGTACTTTTGAAAGTGAACCAAAAGCTGAAATTTCGCTCTTGGCTTTGGACGATTTCATTTACTACTAGTCAACAGCTAGTTCTAGAACTATAAATGCAATCCATTATGTTTAATTTACTTAACCCATTCGTGCCTGGATATTTTTGCGACTTTCTTCGATTTTTGCTAACACCAGCAGTAATTGATAAATTTCTCATGTCAACTTTTTGAACAAGGGATGATTTCATTTAAAATCACTATGTATAAAAATTGAAATGTCAACATCCTACTTGGCCATATTAAAATATTTTGTGGAATTGAGGTTCAATACTCGCGAATAAAGGCTAGGAAAAATAAATAACGTTTTCGACTGATAGCGAAAATGCCATCCCAAAAAAGGGACGCTAGGCATAAATGGGTTAATAAACATTCAGTACTTGTATAAAATTCTATTTTCTAGCTTTGTATTGTTTTATTGTTAACGGACATCGGAACATCGGTTTTACTGAACTCTGGTATAGTGAACGAAATTTGCCGGTCTCCAGAGGTACACTATAACCGGAGTTGGCGGTATGTTATAGTCAGGATCTCTGCTCTAACTGCCGTAATAAACGCTTACGTAAGTGACAATAGCAATAGCTTTGAGAAAATGCCTTGCTTCTGAATTCCTGCCATAATTCAAAACCTAATGCGGGTAGGCAAAGCCGAAAGCACAGAACGCAAGAATCTCTACAGTTGTGTCTCGATTTAACTTTATTGTTTAACTAGCTGACTCGTTGACGGGTTAGTACTGAATGCAAATTTCCAAAAAGCAAGAACTTTCGTCAGCATTGTAGGAGTACGCAGAATGAATGTAGTATGTTGCCAAAGTAAAGAAAGCGAAGTCATAATTTTTATGTATTGTTAAAATATTACAGGTTAGAGAGTCACTAAGTAATATCATTTCATTCGCTTTCGTCGTAATTATGGGATGCGCGAACGAATATTTACGCATATTTGAAATAATTTTCGCAAATCCACATTTTTGAAAAATTGGAAGCCTAGAATTTAAGTTGAGTGACAACCTATCATGTCACCCAATTTCGTTTCATTCCCTGCAGTCTTTATTTCGTGACGCGGAACAAAATTTCAGCATTTTAAAACGATTTTCGCAAAATCTCAAAATGTAATCAAAATATTTTAAAAATTCAACGCCTATAAATTAAGATTAGCAACTACCTATCCTATCACCAAATTTCGTATCATTCGTATTAGTCGTTATTACGTGATGCGTGATGAAATATAAACGTAATTTGAGAGAATTTTCACAAAATCTCAAAATCTAATAAAAATGTTTAAAAAATTGGACACCTATATGTTGATAGTTTATGTTGAGCAACCATCTATCATGTGACCCAATTTCATATCATTCGCATCAGTCGTTATTACGTAATGCGCTAACTAAGATTCACTCAGTTTTAAACGATTTTCGCAAAATCTCTTAATCTGATCGATTTTTTTAATTAGATGCTTATAGTTTAAGGTGAGTGACCACCTATCATTTCACCAAATATCAGTTTTTCACCTTTGCAGTTATTACGTGATGTGCGAACACAAATTTACGCAGTTTGAAACGATTTTCGAAAATTCTCAAAATCCAATCAAGATTTTTTTTTAATTGAACGCCTATGTTTTGAGTTGAGTGACCACCTATCATGACACCCAATTTCATATCATTCACTTCAGTCGTTTTTACGTGATGCTCGAACAAAAAAAGCGTCACGGACAGAATGACAGAACAACAGACAGACAAACTTTTTTTTTAGGGTCGCACTGGATTCCCAGGTGCTTGAAACGGATAGAAATCGCAAAATGTTTGAATTCCAAGAAATGTAAAGACAAAAGGCTAATTTTATTTATGTAGATTAATGACTAAGTCATTTTATCTCTCACCCCTTTATTGAAAACTAGCTGAAGTACCCGTCCTCGACGGGTTAGTGAATGCAAATTTCCAAAAAAGCAAGATCTTTCGTCAGCATTGTATGAGTACACAGAATGGATGTAGTATGTTGCCAAAGTAAAGAAAGCGAAGTTATAATTTTTATGTATTGTTAAAATATTACAGGTTAGAGAGTAACTAAGTAATATCATTTCATTCGCATTAGTCGTAATTATGTGATGCGCGAACGAATATTTACGCATATTGAAATAATTTTCGCAAAATCTAAAAATTCAATCAACATTTTTGAAAAAATGGAAGCCTAGAATTTAAGTTGAGTGACAACCTATCCTGTCAACCAAATTCGTTTCATTCCCTGCAATCTTTATTTCGTGATGCTGGAACAAATTTTCAGCATTTTAAAACGATTTTCGCAAAATCTCAAAATGTAATCAAAATATTTTAAAAATTCAACGCCTATAAATTAAGATTAGCAACTACCTATCATATCACTCAATTTCGTATCATTCGTATTAGTCGTTATTACGTGATGTTTGAAGAAATATAAACGCATTTTGAGAGAATTTTCACAAAATCTCAAAATCTAATAAAAATGTTTAAAAAATTGGACTCCTATAGTTTATGTTGAGCAACCATCTATTGTGTGACCAAATTTCATATCATTCGCTTTAGTCGGTATTACGTAATGCGGGAACAAAGATTCACTCAGTTTTAAACGATTTTCACAAAATCTCGAAATCTGATCGATTTTTTTAAATTAGATGCTTATAGTTTAAGTTGAGTGACCACCTATCATGACACCCAATTTCATATCATTCGCTTCAGTCGTTTTTGCGTGATGCTTGAGCACAAATTTATGCAGTTTGAAACGATTTTCGCAAAATCGGAAAATCCAATCAAGATTTTTTTTAAATTCGACGCCTATGTTTTAAGTTGAGTGACCACCTATCATGACACCCAATTTCATATCATTCGCTTCAGTCGTTTTTGCGTGATGCTTGAGCACAAATTTATGCAGTTTGAAACGATTTTCGCAAAATCGGAAAATCCAATCAAGATTTTTTTTAAATTCGACGCCTATGTTTTAAGTTGAGTGACCACCTATCATGACACAAAATTTCATATCATTCGCTTCAGTCGTTTTTACGTGATGCTTAAACAAAAAAAGCGTCACGGACAGAATGACAGAATGACAGAATGACAGACAGACAAACTTTTTTTTGAGGGTCGCATCGGAATCCCGGGTGCTTGAAACGGATAGAAATCGTAAAATTTTTGAATTCCAAGAAATGTACAGACAAAAGTCTAATTTTATTTATATAGATTGTCCGAAAAATGTATCCCCAAAAAGCGACATAAAAATGCGACATAACTTTACATATATTCAAATACTATTAGTTCACAACAGCTTTAATCTATTGTTGCACTATTTCGTAAGCTGTAGAATATGCATCACCTGTATTTTTCTATAAATAGGTTACAATCCTAAAAATTTCAACATAGGGTTACCAGGCGAAATACACGGTGAGAGATAAAATGGCATAGTCCATTAATATCATTTTAATATGGCAATAATGAAACTCAAAAATTAAGGGGGGTTCAGGGTTGTCTCCCCCTGACGAGGCTAGAACAGCCGAGTTTTATTTTAATAATTATTAATGATGTACCCGAGACTTTCTGAACTGTTCATAGAACCGCTTCAAAATAATACTACCGAGGGTTTCTTTAAGAAACATTGCCCACTAAAAATTATTCAAGGTGTCTCAAAAAGGTGTTAACGGGCTTTAATTCTTTATCAATTGGAGATAACTGGGAAATATAAATTGAAAAAAATGTTCAAAATAAGGTCGGAAATAAGACTCCGCTAAGACAAAATTCCTCTCGTTCATTTACAAAAAAGTTACACTTTTTTAATCTGTATACGACCCCCGACCAAAAACATTCCCAGTTAGCAGGGGCGTAGCCAAGGGGGGGGGGTTAGGGGGTCATAACCCCCCAATGACAAATTTTTGCCATAAAAATTGTATATTCTTCACTACATAATCACACACAAGTATACATATATATGAGTTGTAGTAGTCGTAACCCCCATGAAAAATTTCTGGTTACGCCCCTGCCAGTTAGTAAAATGTGACCCATGCACTCATGAGGTGATGTACTGAAATTTGAGCTTCTCATCATAGAACGTCGCTGAGATATCTTTAAAGAAAGTTGATCCGGAACTATGCAGAATTTTGAATGTAAACATTTATTGATAGAGGAGAAAAAGGATTTTCTTTCGTAATTTCTGTATGACCCCTAAAATGCGATCATTCGACGTGATTTCTTCCTTTCCAGAGTCATGGAAAAGTAATTTAAGTCACTTACATTTATCTTCATATCTCTGACGGAGTCTTATTTCCGACCTCATTTTGAACATTTTTTTTTTTCAATTTACACGGCCCACTTATCTCTAATACATAAACAATTAAAGCCCGTTGCCACCTTTTTGGGACATCCTGTATATGCAAAAATTATAACACATATTATTTCCAGATATCTTAAGACCTTATGCACATATTGGCCCCACCATGGCGGAGTGGATAAGACACTCAAAATAGTAGTAGATGCCGGAAGTGTGAAGGCCCAGCGTTCTGCCTCGGCCTATCGTGCGGCTGTCGATCCAACGGTTACGGAGTTTCGATCGCTTTTCTCCAGATGTAACGTGAATACGAGTTAGAATCCCTTAACCCTTTAACGCGCAGTGTTCCCGCTCTGGGAACACCAAACTCTGACGTTTTGACTGTTGCCAGTCACGAAGAATAGATTTGATTTCCATAAAAACAGTTGTGGGTGACATAGCTCCACGAGAATATTTCACTTTTTAGCACGTCATTTCCCGTAAAAAAAAAAAATTGTCACGGTTATTTTTAACAGCACTGACATCTGAAGAATGCGAGAACAGCTGGATAGATTGCCGAATGCTGAAAAAAGGGCAGCCGTTGACATCGCTCGACTTAACTACCAGCAAGATGGCGGACGATCGAAACGTTTATCGCGTACCACAGATCTAGAGACCCTTTTTTGACGACAGCTGGCTGTGCCGCACAGCCAGCTGTCGTCAAAAAAGGGGCCTCTAGATCTGTGACACGCGATGAACGTTTCGATTGTCCGCCATCTTGCTGGTAGTTAAGTCGAGCGATGTCAACGGCTGCCCTTTTTTCAGCATTGGGAAAGGGTTGGGCCTCAAAGGGTTAAAAAATCCTCCGACCAAGGCATCCCTCATCCTCAGTAGAAAGCCCTTACGTAGCTTTGTCATAACACAACACAACTTACGCACAATACAGTTACTATGTATCAATGAAGACCGCTTTAAATAATTTTTATGGGAAATTTCTGGAAATCGGAATTTCCTAAACTGTTATTGACCTTTAAAATAAGTCAGAAATATTCGGCTCATTTGTTACAGAACAGAAAAAAAAAAAAGTCGTCGAAATGAGTTATCAAACTTCCTGTGATAAACCAAATAAAATACCCCAGCGTTTCACTTATTAGTTAAATGTTTCAGAATAGTTATTTTAGTTTCTCTTTCTTCTTTTTCTTTCGAAATTGCTATTTTTGACATTTCAATTCATCCCCTCCCATCCCACAGCCACCGCTTCTCCTAGGGAGCTTTAGAAAAGTTTATTAATACGTTTCAAAATATTAATTGCCCCTTTAAGAATGATAAATAGCGACTAGAACAGTTCTGTTTTTTTAATTTTATTCTTCTTTATAACGGGAAACGAAAATAAATTACAATTTTCAAGGTCCATTAATTTCAAACTACATTCATAACAGACGGATGGTTTTCGAATGGAATTGCTGCCATACATTTTTCTTTATTTTTTTTTAAAGAAAAAATACAGAATTGCCATTGAAGCGCCGGATCTAAAATTGTTCTTAATCTCGGTTTTAAATGAACGCCATTTTTTGTTTCCCGAAAAAATGCTTTTTAGTATCCACAAAACGTTACGCTTGGAAAGTATTCTTGAAGACGTTTGTGATGCAGTTTGATCATGCGCATAACTCCCCCGACCAATCAGTAACCAGAATAAAGCCTGTCTTCACACATAAGTATGGCATTTCATAAGACTTACGTCAATTTCACGTCAAATTAAAAAGCACGAGAAATAATTAAGTCGAAATGCATTCCTTTAAGTTCATAAATTTTTAAATCGCTGATGCGATCCCGTGGATAACAGGAGTTTATAATTTCAGGTGATGCGTTTTTTCGAAATGATGTAAATAGCTGTATTCATTGGGCAGTTTTCTTCTGAAAGCATCAATTTGATGAATTCGATTGAGCCATTGAAAAGCATTGAAAAGCATTGCCACGTAACATATACTAATAATTACTAATTTTGAATTTAAAAAAAGAAAGAAGTGATTTGAAAAAGAGTCATTTTTTGCCGGTATTGATTTTGGTATGTGTGGAACTTATAGTTTTTTTACAGGGCTACAAAAAATATTTCTCGAACATTACGGCCTTTACAGAGAAATGCTTAAAAGCGACAGATAATGTCGCGAAAGAGGGATGCGGAGGGAATAAAATATTGAAAGCTGCCAAGCTTTACAATTTTTGATGATCTACCGCCAAGTATGGCGCCAAAAAATAAGTCCTCAAAAACTGATCCTAGCTTGGCAATGTCTACCAAGTTTGGTTAGAAACTGGCTAATGCTGCAATTTATTTACCTACGATAAAGGAGAAGCACAGTTAGAATATGCTTGGCGAAGATTACAAAATAGTTTTGGCAGGCAATTTTACTTTAGATTTCAAGTTCGCAAAAGTTTTTCGTGGAAGAAAGAAGGCAAAAGCGATATACTCATGGATTATGGTACACTTTCAAAGCAATATTTGTGAAGGGGAACTATTCTTAGAATATAATCTCTGTGGTGTAGCACGGTTAGCGCACTACGCTGCCGTTTTGTCTGTCCGGAGTTCCGATTCCCTGGTTTGACGAGTTTGGCTCAGCCTTTCATCTCTTGAGTGGGACGATAAAATGAGTACCAAGCTTCCTTGGCAGTTAAAAACAGGGAACTTCGCCTCAGGCTGACCACCTGGCCAAGGCATATTCTTCGGCACCCCAGAACCCGTGGTCATGAAGGCATGGTTGGGCAGCGCAAGTGGGCTGTTGCACCAATGCCTAACTTTTAATATGTACTCTTCTTTTTCTACTCAATAAAGATAGTTATAAAAACACATTTTAAAGATTTCAATCATTTCACCGCCATCGTACAGTTGCTAAAGTAAGAACTGGCGCGAAACTTTTTCTTTACTTTCTGTCACACGTCATGTGACACGTCCGCTTCGCTCTTCGATTGTTCCTGAACCATTTTGTCCAAGACCTTGGTGACATTCCTGATCGTTACCATTTATTTCTGAAACATTAATAAACGTCAGTAAAGTGACCGTCGAATTCGACGGGTTCCAGCCAGTAGTTAAAGTAAAATCAGTATACGTATAGGTGACATGTAAAATTCCCGGCAGCTTAACGTGTGTGTAATACAGTGCACACCGGTTATAACGGACCTGGGATATAGAGTACTATTGGTTAAAACGTACCTAGCAGCTATAGTCTGTTCGCCGAGTCGAGAGAACGAAACTAAATAATGGCACATGTAAACTGGCGAAGAGTCAGCACCTGGCATTTTGCCAAAGCGCCAAACACCGTATGAATTTCTGCTTTCTTCCATTTACGCTGTTAGGCGCATTTAACCTTTCTGAACTCCAAACTAGAGATTGGTGAAAAAATATGTAATTCTTTGGTAACCCGTTTGTTTACTTTCGTTCTCTCGTTTCCGCGAACAGACTGTAGGTCCCGTTATATTTATAATGTTATTTAACTTCTGTCAAACGTACGTACTTCGGCTATAACGTACTTTTTATATCAAAGCCAAAAATAAAATTTTGCTTTTCTTAAGAATTTTATTTCCTTGTTCTCGGAAATTTCAGTACCTTCAAAAACACTCGTTTTCAGATTTTCTATCAAGATGAATTGTGTATGAATGAAGGGAGCGATCTTTTATCTTTTCCGCCTGCTAGATAGGACTAAGAACAAGACCCTGTTTTTTATTTGTCGTTCATCCATGCAAATGCCTCCTGAAAAGCACTCTCTATAATGACTTTGATGATAGTGAAGAAGAAACAGAGGAGCCTATACCAAGCATACTCGACGCATTCAATGCTGCAAAAACATGATCACGACTTTTTGAATGCCACAGTGATGACGCAGAGACTCTACAAAAGTCTATTGTGGATATCCATAACGGTATTTTTAAAGTAGCATCTGCCCATACAAAACAAAAGAAAATTACATATATTTACCTCAATTAAAATTGTAAGTAATAAAGAATTTTCTACGTTTAATTTAAATTTAAAAAAATCAGACCTGTTTAAAATAAATATTACAATGAAATTATGATCCCACTTTCTTTTTTTGTTTAATATTGAATCTTACCGGCGGTACTGCTTAATACGTACTTCAGCTATAAACGTACTACTTTTTTAGGTCCCGTAAGAGTACGTTATAACCGGTGCCTACTGTACTTTAATTGATATTTAAGTGGAAATTAGCTTAGAATAAATTAATAATGCAAAAATTATGGAAAAATTACATTCTAGGCATCATACAAAAATATATTTGCGCGTGCTTATGCCTGATCAAAGTTTGATCATTAAAAATATTTGATACTAGCCGCCTCCGGCGACCAGTTGTTTCGCCATCTTAACCCTTTAACGCGCAGTGATCCCGCTCTGGGATCACCAAACTCTGGCGCTTTGACTGTTGCCCGTCACGAGGAATAGATTGAATTTCTATAAAAATAGTAGCGGGTGACATGGCTCCATGAGAATCCTTTACTTTTAGTACGTCATTTCCCGTAAAAAAATGGTCACGATTATTTTTAACAGAACTGACATCTGCTGAAAAATGGAAGAACGCGAGAACAGCTGGATCGATTGCCCAATGATGAAAAAAGGGCAGCCGTTGCCATCGCTCGACTGAACTACCAGCAAGAAGGCGGACGATCGAAACGTCCATCGCGTGACACAGATCTAGAGACCCTTTTTTGACGACAGCTGGCTGTGCGGCACAGCCAGCTGTCGTCAAAAAAGGGTCTCTAGATCTGTGGCACGCGATGGACGTTTCGATCGTCCGCCATCTTGCGGGTCGTTTAGTCGAGCGATGGCAACGGCTGCCCTTTTTTCAGCATTGGGGAAGGGTTGCGCCTCAAAGGGTTAATAAATCTTGTTTCTCACCGGCTTCCTTGGCACTGAAGTATCTCATTCAGAATGATATTTAAAATTAAGATGGTTACAAACAGGGGCGGACGTAGGGAGAGAGGCGTCCCCGGCTAACGTAAAAAAGGCGTCCCCTTTTATGCTGTACTTAGTTTTTGAATTCGACATGACGCCCCTCCGAAGCTGGCTCCCCCCATGCGATGATTACCTTGCTTACCGTGTCGGGCCGCCCCTAATTACAAAAAGAAGATGGTTGAGTGATTAAAAACCTACAAAAAGGTACAAATTATTTTCCTCCTATATTAATTCTGAAGATCTTCTAGGCCGTTATCAAAAAACGGAAAGCAAAAAAAAAAAGCAAGAAAATCTGAAACACTTTCAGATTTTAAATACGCACTTAAGTGCTATATATTAAAAGCATATCATATCCATGCGTCTTCCTTATTTTCTTTCCTTATTCCACTAAGTTGGAAAGAGGAAAAAAACGCGCAGAAAAATGCATAATTCGAACTGAATGAAAGTTTCAAAAACTTATTTTTTGTTTGTGTAACATACTCGTTACGAGTCTTCGGGCCATTGCAATCTGCCCTCTATCCAATTCGCTTATTTTTAGACTATCCAGGAGGATCAACAGCCTTTCGCCTTTCCCATCACTGACAAACGTGATTGCAAGAACGATTCCTTACCTTCTCCAGCAACAGTTAAATATCATTTCCACTTAATTGCGTGCTCTCCATATCATCCAGACGAGTTCATCGAAAAATGTGGTGAAGGTCATAAAGCAGGGGCGTAGCCAGAAATTTTTCATGTGGGGGGGGGGGGGGTTACGACTACTACAACTCATATATATGTATACGTGGGTGTGATAATGTAGTGAAGAATATACATTTTGTATGGCAAAAAATTCCTCATGGGGGGGGGTTATGACCCCCATAACCCCTCCCGTGGCTACGCCCCTGTATAAAGTAATGGCTCTTCGATGTATATTCGTTGAAACTTGTTATTTTTTAAATCAGCAGCCAGCACATAGTACATTCCTACTAAAATTTTACTAAATATTGCAACGCACCGAAAGTAAATAAATATTTCAACTGAACCGCACATAAATTTTGGAAATATTTTTATTAAAAAAATTTGTTAAAAGAAAAAGACATTTCTTGATGTTGCACACGTTTATCATATTTCAACCACCAAAGTCTTATTGCCAATTGGTACAAAAATGTTTTTTCCTTGCATGAATTATGCCGCGAGAATTTAGCTGGTGAAATCACTGATTTGGCCGTGTTCGGAATTATTCCATACTCAATAAAACGCTGAGCTCCTGTTTACAATTTGTTTAGACATAATTTTTTCCGCTAAACTTTTTCCTATAACAGTCCTCTTCCTTCACACTTAGATCAATAGAGGCTCGTGTAAAACAGGCGTACTTAAGGGAGAATAGAAACCACCTTTTCAGTCTGAAATCTCGTTGCCACAAAATGAAGGGGGAAGAAAATTCAAAAGGTAAACAGTCTGACATCGCCCCCTCCTGGATAATCTACCTCGTCCCTCCTGGATAATCTAAAACATTTTCTGTTTATTTGCAAAGGTAAACAAAAAACTTCTGTAGTGTTGTTTTTGTTTGTTTGTTTGTCTAGAGGCGTATTATGCTGTGCTGCGGTTTTATTGCATATGCGTCGTTAATCATTCCGTCGTCTGCTAAGGCAGATTGTTTACATTAACTATTATAAAATTTAGCAATTGAGAAGATGAGAGGTGGTTTTTTTTCAATAATCTATTGTTTGTTTGTTTGTTTTTTGAGTGTCTCGTAATCAACGGGGAAAACACTTTTCTATACTGCATAATCAAAATCGATTTTTTTTTAATTTAATTTTACGGGGAGCATGTTTTGATCTCGCGAAATCCACGTGGTAGATAGGATGCTACCTTCAGGAACAGCCTACCTATTTGGTTTAAAGCTTGTTACAGTTGCCGAAATGGCCTACTCTCCCCCAGCCCCAGGACCGGTTCCAGCAGAGCAGCAACGTCTATTAATTTTTACAGAATTTTACATCAGAATTTTTGAATTACAATTACAATTGGTAATATACATGAAATCATACAGTATAAAAATAGTAGGTTGCACTCGTGGTAGCCTGGCAGATAGAAACGTTTTCCGACCAGGCAAAAGGTATCCACTTCCCGGCTTTCAATTGCCGAGGTGTAGCGTGCGCGGAGGCGATTTCGTGCGCCGCACTACTCCCCCTCCCCTTAAGCCGCGTTTCCACTAGGTCGTAATTTTCCCTAATTCGCTGACGGTCGCTAAAAACTCTCCGTAAAGCCGGTTTTTCGACCGTTATCGCCTGTCTTTATCGTTTTAAAAGGTATTCATTTCCCGTCTTTAAGCGCGCTAAGTTCTTAAAGAATCCGAGCTTTTAATTGGCTGATCGCGTCCCCCAAACGCTCTCTCAAGCATTCCAATATGGCTGTCGCGATAGTGAGAATGTACTAGATATTTTTTAAGGATAAATAGGCTCTTAATTCTTTTCTTTTTGGTTCAATTAATCATCAATTTTCACCAGAGTATTCCAAATTGTTGTAAATCTGCTCTGGACAAAATTGATGCAGTCAATTGACCTAAAAAATCTAAAGAGAAAAAAAAAAAAAAAAAGCCTCGGCGCTCAATCTCTCTCTCCATGATTTCATGCACACATAATCATAATTCTGTCATTCTTCCTTTAGAGTGTTTTTATCCCTTATGTTTTATTAGTCACTCTTTTAATAATATTTCTATTTCTTTTTGTTTTTGGCTCGTAACTATTCGATGTGTCGCGTAGATCTGTGACAAGATCAGTCCAAATTAACTAATAACATTCTTCAGGTTGTGTCTAGCGTGGCTAGGACCTTCCGCACTTGCCTCTTGTCGTGTTGTCTTGAGTTCGATTCCCGCTGCCGCTCTTTTTAGGGCTTTGTTTTACTGTCGGTTTTGTTTTATTTCAGTTTAAAAAATAATAACAGATTATTATATACTTTACTTATTTTTTTCGTTAATTTATTTTGCGATAATTAATAATTAAAAATAGATATGACTTTGAATTAAAAAATATTTAATTTAAGTATTTTTTGCAAAGCTCCTTCCTAACTTTTTCTTTAAGTATTTCATGTGATATTCTGATGATCTCTAGCATTTTGACATCTATTTCTAATTAAAATTAAGTCTTTATTCTTCTAATATTATTGACTGTATTTGAAAAATTCAATATATATGTAATTAATATTTCAATGAATTTTTTTTCTCTTCAGAAAGCTCACATAATTAATTAATAATAGTTATTACTTAGTATTCAAAGGGAAAAAAATAGTAGTTTTACATACTAACTGGTTTTAATGATAATTCTTTTACTCTTCATGTATAAATAAAATTTATTGTAATTATTGAATTTTAATTTTAAGACCAATATTTTTTCCAAATCATAGGTTTTCTCATTTTTATTTTGTATTTCTTTAAATACCAGATTAAAAATTTTGTTCAATACTTTTCAAATAGAAATTTGATTAATAAATCTAAATTTATTCGTGCACTATCTTTTGTATTAGACATTTAAAGGCCGGAGATGGCATCTAAAACAAGATGTTGTGCCCACCCGAGCCGAGTTGATAAGATACTGAAGATGGTAGATAACTGAAGTATAAAGGTCCAGGGTTCTGATCTACCGGACGGCTGATTATCTAAAAATTCGGAGTTTTGGACGGTTTTTCTCACGATGTAACGTAAATACGCTTCAGAAGCACTAAGAAAGTCACCCGCGCAAGGCACTCCCCCTTTCGATAGGCAATACGAAATACTCCTCGTGTAGGTTTATCATAACAAAATACAATACAACCTTTTCAGAAATAGTTATATGCTTTTAGTGTATGTTAGAGATAACTGAAATTAAATTAATAACATAATGTACTTCTTAAATTTACAAAACACACGAAAAGCAGATATCAATATTCTGTTAATTACTTATTTGGTGAAAGACAGCATGCAGTACTTAAATTTATCGAAAATGTGGCTACCTTTTAAATCTATCAAAACAGCTCAATTAACTTAGTATTTTAAAGCCTCTAATTTATGGGAATCATTGACACCCAGGTTTTTTTTTTTTTAAGCATCCTAAAATTAGTATAATATGTGCTAACTAAAAAAGTCCCTTAAATAAATGCAGTAGAATTTTTCAAATTCAAAGTCGACGGGACTTACCGATTCTGCATAACACAAATTTCCAGATTATAAAAAATCCTGCAGTATTATAAAAAAAAATCGTTGTAATCAGGTAAAGTTTAAAAAAAAAGACTTAATTTTTTTTAAATAGAAAAATGTATTAAAAATAAAATACATTTACTGAGAAATTGCTCATTAGAAAGATGCTATTCTTTTAAACATTTTAATAAAATCTAAAACATTTTCTTTCGAATACTGATTTATTGTTATTTTAAGGTCTAATTTCGTAAATTGGAATTCCAAATTTAAGAAATTCTTCTGTATTTAAAAATAACAAATGGGGATATATTTAAAAGAAAACGGGAAACAGATAAAAGTTTAAACACGCATGCGCAAAATCGCTAATAGCCATTGGAGGAAACGTACGGTTCTTAAAGGAGATAACGAAGCTAGTAGAAACGGAATTCTACTTTAGCGTTACGACTTTCGAGTCATTAAACGCATTTGGGGCATTAACGACACAAGTGGAAACGCGCCTTTAGAGAGTCGGTCGGAGGCTGATGAACGATGTTCCAAGCGTTATGGAATGTGCCACGTGTTGTGGACTTTGAGAGGTTTCTGCCGCTTGTTGTGGACTTTGCAAGAGCGAGAGATAGATGGGGTCGGTGCTTGCGCTACATGTCGCTGAAGGCGAGAAGAAGAATGCGTGTCATCAATGAAGGAAGCGTGTGGCGGGGAGCTGTATTTAGATCTCCCGAAATCCGCTTGGTAGATTGGGGCGTTTTCCGACCAGGCAAAAGGAATCTACTAGCCCGGCCTTCCATTGCCGAGGTGTAGCTAGTGCGGAGGCGATCTCGTGCCGCCGCACTACTCCCCTCCCCTTACAGTCAGTCGGGGGCTGATGAACGATGCTCCAAGCGTTAATTGTAATTCTACAATTGTAACTCCCCCCCCCCCCCATCCCCTTGTAAGGTGTCCAAAAGACACAGACTTACACTTTCATTCCTTAAATATTTACCATAGGCGAATACAATAAATTACGAAGATACGGAAAGAATGGCGGGGACAGAATTTTAGGATATCGAATAAAATTTTCGGAATACTAAATCTAAAAAATAATAATTTAAATTTGTATACGGATCCGGTACAAAACGAATTTCCGATTAATAAAAAATGCTCTATACATTAATTAGGTGATGTACAGAGTTTCAGTTTTGCATCATAAAAAGGCTCAGACATTTTTAAACTATGTTGATGAAGGGGTATACAATGATAATAATAGCAAAAGTATCACTAATTTATGCAATCATTGCTTTCTTTCGTAATTTGTGTACGATCCTTAAAACGCGATCATCCGGCATGATTTTTTTCCCCTTCGAGAGCCATTAAAAAGTGGTTTAAGTCAGCACATATTTATTTTCATATTTCCGACGCTTTTTATGATAAAATGCTCAAATTTTGTACATAACCTCATTCGCGTATGAGGCATATTTCATCAATCGAGATTCTTTTTTTGTGTGTGGGAGCAGTATAAAAATTTAAATTTTTGTTTGTTTTTTTTAATCTCTTGAAAAAATTAACCGATACCATAAAATTCCCTACTTCTTTGCATAAATTTGTAATTTATTCTTTATGCCTATGATCAATATTTAAGAAATAAAAGCCTAGTTCCATGTTTTGGAACGTCCTGCATACAAGATTAATATTAGAAAGAAAGTACAAATTTATAATTCTAAAGTCAAGTGTAGATTACTTTTAATATTTTTCTAACCCCCCCCCCCTCTCTCTCTAAATTATTGTGTACTAAATACAAAACTTCCTTTTTATAAGCATATTTATATAAATATGTAATCAAATTTCAGAACCAATACACGACTTTATTCGACGAAACTAAATAAATAATCTTTTTCTTAATCATAGCGAAATTAATAAACATTCGAGTTAAACAAAATTGATAAACATACCCACATTTATTTGGTTCAGAAACAAATTGGAATTCTTTAGTCTAACTCTTTCCCTCAACGCAATTTTGTGAAATAATAAATCCTTACACTAACATAATCATTAAATTTCGAAAACTTAAATCATGGCTTTGCCTGGCGTAGCAAAGTTATAGGCATCCAGAAAAATATTTTCCGAAACAAGTTTTCAAAACACCAAAATCATTTCTAACGAAATTTCTCAAGTGTGTTCTTAATCAAAATAAATAAATAATAATAATAATAAGCACTCCGATTTGGTTTGTGTTAATAATTTTGATAAAAGTTTCGCGTGAGGAAGTTCTTTTTGAATAGTAAAAACCTATCATCTCGAAAACTTCTGTACTTGTTTCCTGTTTGTTTAAAACCGATTCGTTTTCTTTAATGACTGCTTAGTGTTGATGATTAATCATTAATGCGTACCGATTGAAAACTGGGGAAGTATAATTAGTACATAAACTACTTTTTCTGGAAAGGAACTGCTATTAATTAAAGCAATATTTGTGACAGATAAATAACCTTAAAAATAAAGTTTTTGACATTTCATTAAAAGCAGTATGACTATACTGTTTGGAAGAAAAAGTTACTTTCTGATTTGAGTAGCATGACAGTATTTAAAAAATATTACTATGCATTTATTTTTTATTTTAAAATTTAATTAAATATTTACTCACATAATTTACTCGAATGTTTAACTTCTTAAGGTCATAGGGTATCTGTCAAACGAGGTGCATTTCTGCTGTTAATTCCCGATCCCATATATGCTCTAGTTGATCCCTAGAGCACTAGATGGCAGCACTTATAAATAACTAAAAAATCCACAAATAAACTGATATTTTGGTTCTATTTGCTGTTAACCTTGGTCCTATTGCAGTTGTGAACATGTATATCGGATTTGTGTGCTTGGCTCGAAGCCCGCTTATAAATCCTCGTCAGAAGGATAGCACAAAAGGGGGGGGTGACCTCCGTGGGGGTCTTTTAAGGGGTCCTAACCCTTTATTTTAAGTTTCGGAGAAAACCACGGAAAACTTCGAACGGTTAGGTGGACGGACGCACGATGGGACCTGAACCCGGGACCTTCACACTTCGTCTGTCTACCATTTCCAGTGACATAACCACTGTGCCATGGTGAGGCAGTTTGGTCTTATGCATAACGCATTTTAATCCACCATATTCCTCTTCCCGAAAAAAAAATAATAATAAATAAATAATTTTTCGTGAAAATGAAATTTTTATGTATATTACCTATAAATATTTCTAAAGGAACAAATAAGTTAGTAATATAATATTTTCAATACATTTATTAAGATAAATGTAGATATATATGTTATTGAATGTTATTTTCCTGCCGTATATTTCAAAACCTGCTTCATCATCGCTAGGGAATGCAATCCCACACTGCTTTTCGTTGTGCGGGATTTCGGGATTGAGTCTTTCTAATCCCGCGGGATTGCGGGATCCCGCAGGATTGGCATTTCATTCAGCTAAGATTTCATTTCAATAGAGAAAAATAGGAAAAATTACGCTTTTAAGCATCATGAAGTTTAACTTCAGTAGTAATAATTAGTGTTATTTGATAATTAATACAATAACTTAACAGAAAAATAAAAATTATAGTCATGATATTCAAAGTAATAAACTCAGTTCTTAGTTGCTAAAAAAGAACGTAAAAAAGGCAATGTGTATGTGTGTGTAAAGAGTCACTCGTCTTCCTAGTCTTGATCTAATTTTAGTAAAATAGTTAAAAGCGTGAATTATATTTTTAAAAAAAATTAAAACCTAATATTAAAACTTTTTATAATGGATTCGTGACTGTTCGCAAAGAGAAAAATTAATATGAAGTATTTCTGTTCATTTGGAAATCGGGAAGTTAGCGAAAAATTTAGATTACAATATATCCAGACTTCCACTGAAGCATAATTAGAAAAATTAAAACTTTAAATTAAAATTTGTAATTATTGATTCATGTGTTATGAATTGTGAGATACGATACATACATATATGCAACAATTTTTGGTCAACGGATGATTGGAAAGATTGCGTAAAATTGTAATAAAACTAATTTATTTCTCGATTTCAATCCCGCGGGATTACGGTCCTAATCCCGCAAAAATTTGTGCGGGATCCCGTTCCCGCGGGATCGGGATTGCATTCCCTAATCATCGCCTAATGAAAACTTTACTACTTTTAAAAAAAAATGAAAAATGTTCAATTTGGGGGATAAAATAATAAACAGTGGCGGCTTTTCAGGTGAAGTAGGTGAAGTGCCTCTTCACCAAGTATTGTAAGTAACAAAAAATTGTGCAACGTAAGCAAGCCATAATCCTTTTTCAAATTTTGTCTGTAAGAATACACTGTTCTAAATCATGCTCTTACTATCAGTGAAGCCTAACTCTCTTCCCTCCCCTCCCCTTGCCGCGCGGCCAAAAAAAGTTTCAAAGATTTGTGTCACGATTGGTCCATTGTTAGAATCACGTGTACGCGGGTTCTGACGGGGTGAGTTGTGAAGTGCTAATGAAAAATTATCTCTTCTACTGCACTTATCGGTGGGGTTGCCATGGTAACCTCAGACGCTCCATTCAGTTTTACAACTTGACTTTCTATCAGGTGAAGAGATCCCTCATAAAACGGTCTGTCTCTTCAAGTGAGAGAAAACCCAGCGTAGTGCGTCTCCAAGAACAAATTGGTGTAGGAAAATGAAACCACGTGATTTGTTTGATATTTTGACACATGAGATTTTTACTGCTGTCTTTTGAAAGTTTTAGAGTTTCTTCTTGTGTTAATTTTAATGATAATAATTGTTAGTTTCTTTTCTGTGTATTCACCTTCCTTATGTTTCCTGTAAATGATATAGTCTGTAATGTATTACAAACACCGTTTAATCGGTGGAATGATGACGATAAAAGAGATGTTCTTTCTCGTGGTCGACCCAGAGCCTGATTAGCGAAAAGGCTCGAGAAGCTTCCTGTCATAATTTGAAGGGGGCCCAAAAATGACTGTAAAACGGATAAAAATTCAAAATTTTGTTTTTAAATTATCTTCTAAGTTTTAAATTATCTTCATTAAAAAGATTTTTAATGAAGAGAAGTGAAAAGCTATTTTTAAGGTATTTTAGAAGTCTTGATACTCCATGTAGCAACATTTCTAAATTAGTTCAGTTTGCGATGTCTATACTTGGGACATTTGTTCCAGTTGAGACAAAATTTTGTATTATCAGGAACATTTGGTCGGTAGAAAGGGGTAAACTTTCAATATGTAATGTTAAAAATCGTCTAAAGGTCAAAATTAATTCTGGACTTCCATGTTGTGATTTTTATGAGTCATCAAAACGAACAAAGAATTCCCGAAAAAAGCCCCATGTCTCATGAAAAATATATGACTAAATAAATAAAGTTTAATGTTTCAGTAGTAAGGAAATGTTTTTATTTTACTTTTTACAGTAATTTTAAAAATACTATAAAATCTCATTACAATTAAGTAAACTATTGCGAAGATAATGAATAACATATTTTTATCTAAGGTAAACTTCAAATTAATGAAAAAAATATTTTTTTCAAATAAAATCATTAGAACTAATTAAATCAATTAAATATCCTTTTAACAAAGAAAATCATTAAAAACTTTACTTAATCCAAACAAAAAGGGGAAGAGGGGGCCCGAAATGAGACTGAGCTTCCCCTCACTTCAAAGGTTAATCGGGCCCTGGGTCGACCAATGGAGGCATTAGGAATTAATGCATCGCTGAAAGGCCTAATTACCATGCTTAATGGCCATGGGCGCCGGCAGCATAGGGCAAGGGGGCGATGCCCCCCTGGATTTTTGTATGCAGTGTTTTGCCTTGCTCTTTTGCTCTTTTCAACATGGTAACTATACGTTAAAGTAGTCTTTGCCCCCCCTTGAGTAGCCCTTGCCCCCCCCTGGGAAATATTCTGCCGGCGCCCATGTTAATGGCTGAATCAGGTGTTTTTCATAATGTTTTGGTATAAGCTCTTCACCTAATTTTTTCATCACGAGCCGCCGCTGATAATAAATGATTCTTATAATTTTTTTAACCCTTCAATTAAATATATTTTGTCAAAAAATCATTTTGGAGGAAGACCAAAAAAAATGAAATCATGCAATTGATTACGACTGAGCTTGATAAATAAAGAATTATAAATGTAGAAAGATAGATTTATGCAGACTTCTTTTTTTTTTTTTTTTAATACTGACTTAATGATTTTTATAAATGAGAGAAGACAGATTTATGCAGATTTTTTTTTATAATAATAATAGCTGAATGATTTTTATAACTTCGGGCGGAATTCTATGACTATCTTGATGCATAAAAGACAGGATTAAGAGAAATATATTTTTCTGCTGAAAATTAAGATAAAATTTTTTATCATTTCTCATACTTATTCATGCGACCTGAAAACTTATGAGACAGTTTCAGAGGAAGAATAAGAGAAACTGGGCAATTGAAGCGATTCTTTTAAAAATCATCCAACTTTTGAGCATTTTTTAAAACTAAACAAACTGCTTCATGAAAAAAAGGAAATTCTGAATGTTTCTTTAAAAGTTTTTTGTTAACACTTGCAAATTGTCAACAACCTATGGAATTTATGGGACACTGAGAAGAAAGGGGGGGAAATCTGTAATTCACAATAGTTTGTTGTTACTGTCCCATTAGAAAAATTATATGAAGCAATTTATTTGTTTTTAAGAATTTTTTAAAGTTTCAAAACTTAGTGGATACGTATAGGTTTTCAGTTTGCAATGAGGTATAATGTGTGTTGAAGCACTGATTAAAATTATCAGATAAGTCTAAATAAATACAAAAATTTAATTTTTATATGTTCCCCATTTTAAGATAAAACCTGAAATTAGTAAAATATGCTCCATACATTAATGAGCTTAAGTTTAAAGTTTCCAAAATTCACACAAATTAGTGTGAAATTCAAAGGACTCAGATAAGTTCGTGAGGGGCTGTGTACAACACCAGTAACAGCAGAAGTATTATATATTTATGCAATATTTTCATTTGCAATTTGTGTATAACTCCAGAAATGCGATCATTTAACATGATTTTTTCCCTTTGAGAGCCATTTAAAAATGGTTACATAACCCATATGATAGAAAAATACCTTTTTCCATCATAAAAATTTAGATGTTTCATTTATTTTATTTTTTTCTATAGAGATAAATTTTAGAACAAAACAAGTATTTCTAATAAAGTTTTAGGAAATTCCAACAACATTAATGCTTGCAAAACTTGTTTTGTTCTAAACATACTGCCTGTTAACAAGTAATATTGATAAACTTTCTTCTGGATTCCTTATAATTAGATAAAGCATCTACATTTTGATACTTATTAGGAAAAAGACTTCAAGAGAACTGGATTATATATATATAAAAAGAAAAAAGAATAAAATGATAATTTTTATTTTTATTTATTTTTTCCCCCCTGAGACTTAGCAAAGTTCTGTGTGGTACTGACATTTATATTTCTCCTTTAGTAAATATTCCTGAAACATTAGTTATAATCAATGAAATTAACATTTTGATTGACTTAGAATAAAATAATAAAAAACATTGTAAAATAACACCATAAAGTTTACTTCAATGGCCAGACAGCTGTTTCGAGCAGAAACGTGTTTGCCTTTCTTCAGTGACAAACACCTGAAAATCTTCAGGTTATTATTTTACAAAATTTTACAACCTGATCTTCAGGTTGTTATTTTACAAAGTTTTTTTATTATTTTATGTTTTAAGCACCAGTTATTTTGAGTGATTTTATTATTTTCATTGATTGTTCATTATCAGAAATTAATTTTGTGGGACCAAGTAACATTTGCCACGTACTGAGTAAACCCAAATTTGATAATCATGGACATTATTAATTCAGCTAAATATTTTGGGAAAAAATTCTTTTCGGTGCATTTTTTTCTTTCAGTATATTTAAGAATACATTAAACTGAGTGTTTTTTATTTCATTCATAGCATTAACAAGGTTTTTATTAAAAGTATAGTTACCTTTGTACCACCACAATCCTCCACAATGGTGGGAAGGAAATGGGGCTATCCATATTCGCCTAATTAAAAATGACACCATAGAAAAGTATTTTGGTAACATTAAAAAGTAATGCCACATTTTCAATCTATGTAAGTCAGATGTATGCAATATACATTAATAGTTTAATCAAAATAAATTTAACAGCTTGATTTTAGGACCTTAAAAAAAAAACTCACCATTTTCCCCCCACCTGACCCTATATATTTAATTTCATATCCCTGACACTTTGAAAAAATTTTAAAATGCTGAAATTTTGTACGTCATGTTATTAATAAATGGAGCAGTTTTACTAAACAGGGAATTTTTTTTTGTACAGGGATCAAATAAATAGTTAAATTTTGAATTTCTTCAGATTTAACTTCCTGATAATTTTAATCATCAATATCATAAAATTCTGTACCTTTCTTTTCTTTCTTTCTTTTTTTTTTTTTTTCTTTAAACATAACTAACTAATTTATGGTGCAAGTCTATGATCAATATTTAAGTAATACAAGCCTAGGTTTGTATTTTTGGGATGAACTATGTCATTCTTACTTCTTCCAATGAAAATAAGAAAAATTATAAATTAACCAACTCAAATAAAATACTGCTTTATTAAAAGATAGCTAAATTATTTAATTTCAAATATGATAAATTTAAGTTGAACTCTCAACTGATATACAAGATTACATAACATAACAGTCTTGTTTTATCAGTTACATCAACTTTATCCAGTACTAAATGAATTTTAAGAGAGAATCTCATTTGGTGAAAGTCATCAAGTATTCAACTTATTAACAACTGGCTGGCTAAACATAACCTTTACTGTTTGTAAAGGTTGTTTACAGCATTAAAGAATTGGACACTTAAAACACAATCAAATATTTTAAAAATGAATTGCTATTTTTGTAATACGAAATTGCATAACTTGTTTGATACTTTGTAACAGGTATGGGCAACCTTTGGAAAGCTACAAAACAAATTTTAGGATGTTAGCAAAATCTCAAGCCATATAATTGTAATTTATATGGGACTTTGGATGGTTTATATGTATTTTATATGGGGGTTTGATATGCTCTGTGGGTAAGGACAAAAGCCGTTGCGGGCCATGTCCATCCCGCGGGCCGAAGGTTGCCCATATATGCTTTATAAAGTTCTGTCTTCAGTCTTAAAATGTATTACTATAAAACATTCAAACAAATGTATAGCTTCGGCTACATAAAGCTATATTTATGTTAATTTTAATCAAAACTATGCTGTTTACTAACTGAACAAGCTTTACAAAAAAATGTAATACAGTATTTTAATAAACAGATTACAAAATAAACTCCTTATATGTCTAGGAAAAAGTTCAATTCAGCTTTATAGCTGATACAAGAGAAATACCTTTCTACTGACCAAACTAAAAACAGATCTATATTTTCATTGGCATAATTGGAAAAGGACAATAGTATTGTGTTCTAATGGGGCATAATTGGAAAGTAGTTTCCAAAGTAGGGCATGCAGAGTGGTACTAAGAGATATTTATTATGTATAATATACTTTTGTATACTTATAATAATTATTTATAACTGCGGATTTGGAGGTACTTATAACTATAACAAATTATAATTATTTTTATTTTAGGGGTACACAATTGAAAAGCTCAGAAACTGCTGTTATAAAGGTATTTTATCCTCTATAGCTTTCCTAGGTACAAACTTTTTTTTTTTTTTTTTATCTCTTGCCTCTGCTCATTTATGCCAATTCAACCATAACTTTTCAAACAATGTAAAACTCATTTAATTTAAAAAAAAATAACTTTGAAACAATAAGACAAATATTACATGAAATTAAATATTTAAATACTCCAAAATTATTAAATAATTCAAACCAATGACAATGACTAAAATAATAAAATTAAGTACAAGATAGCCTTTCAAACATCTTAAGATTTGTCTTTTTTTTTGGGGGGGGGGGGGCTTCTTTGTAAAGTTAGTAATTCCCAGTCATACTGCTCATCATCTTCACAATATGGATATCATTACTTTTTGGTATTTCAAATATCTGATTTGTATTAATTAATATACACAGTTATTGATGCTGTTAGAATTTTAAAAATAATATGTGAAGAAAGCAAAACAACAGTGACATGGACAAGAAATAGAATAACCCATTATGCTTTTAACAAAGGAAAAGTCACTGAAAATCAAAAATATAAATTAATTTTGAAAGGACCTTTTTCATTTTTAATTATAGAGAGAGTTTGATTAGAGATCATTTTTTTTAAATACTAAGAGCAAATAGAATAACTGAGTAAATTAATTAATCAAATTTAAAATTATATGGAAGTAAAAAACATTATAATTACTGTTAACTGGTGCTACTTTGGGCCACTTTTCATGTTTTCAATAGGGCCTGATTACCAAATAGGCCCATTAGGCCCAGGCGTAAAAAAAATCTCAGGGGCCTCAAAACTACAATTTTTATTACTTGTGGAATGGAATAGTAGTAAGTGGGATGGGGGCCTCGAAATGAAAGTGGGCCAATAGTATCAGTGAATGTTAATTAGGCCCTGGTTTTCACTAATATTCCTGTTATTACAGAACATAATAATGGGTTTTCAACATCCAAGTTTTATCCAATTAACGTGGAATAAAGAAGTAAACTGTATTGTTTTTAAAATACCTTTTCCTTTTTTCTATTAATTTACTATTTTTAAAATTTTAGACCAAAGTGGCCTCTGCTTCGGGCTTTTTCGATCCATTCAATTGATTTCATACAATTGAATAGATTTCATAGGTTGAACTAATGTAACCCCTAGCTTTAGAATCTGCTAATGAATTGGCATCTCAATATTTTGTTATGGGCAAAACCAGGGCTTCGAACCGGAAACCAAAAACTAGAAAAAAAAAGCATTATTTTGGTTGGAACAAAGACTGGAACCGAACCGAACTGAAAAAATATCTGTTTATCTGGGTTTGATATATCTTCAGTCATTTTGTTGCTGTAACCAACTTACAAATTAAAGAAAGAATAAAATCTTTTAAATTTTGATAGAAATGCATTTTTTGTTCATGATATATTTTTGTACAAATAAGAATATACATAAAATAAAACTATTCATTTGGAACTGAACTGAAAACTGTTATTTTTGGCAGAACGAAAACCAGAACTGAAACGATATATTTATTTTTAGATGAACCAGAACGAAAAAATTACGGTTCGAATCCTTGGGCAAAACTCACTTTTATAAATAAGAAAAGATTAAATTTACCCCACAAACTATTCAATCACCCTCAAATAGGGTACACAGTATTTTTTAAAGCTCAAAAACAATTGTATTGTTTGTTCAGTACAAAAACTAATAAATTCTTCTTCATGTTGGACCAGAGTAACCCCACAAGGACTAGAAGTAGGCCTGGTTAAGAGTATTTAAAATAACAAGCACACTGTGAAAGATATTGAAAAATGCCGCACTCCTACAAATTTAATTCAAATGTAGACAGAACATTAGTTATATAAGAATAAAAAAATTTCAAAGTTGTCAGCTCCAAAGCTACATAATAGTACGATGTTGTATTTTTAAAAACAAACAGAGAAAGAAAGTAGAAAAAGTGGGTATTCAAATGATTTAAATTAAATAATTTTGTATAAAAACTGCACATAAAAAATTTAATTAATCTACATTAATTTTTACAGTTTATGGGTTTTAAATATTTTTTTTTTATTTTCTCTTCAAACATGATATAAAATTAACAATGGCATGTGTAAAACACATTTATTTACAGATTTATTTAACGTAATGAAAACTGTGTCATTGTTATTCCTTTCTGTTCAAGCATCCAATTATTAAATGATAAGAAAGAGGACAATATTATTTTGTGTTCTTATAGCAATAAAAATCCTGCAGTTTTAAGAAACATGCCAACAATGTTGAAGAAGTTTCAACAGAATTTGGGATACAAAATCATAATTAATGAAATAAATACAGTTAATTGAATTTTACTTTTGTAAACTTTATACTTGGAGCAAATGAATACCAAAAAAATTGACTTGCAACATGAATTTGCTTAATAAGATCAACAATCTCTCAAAAGTAATAAAAAGAGATGCATAAATAAATAATCAATTTGTATTGGCATTAATTGTAGGCTGATACTCACATGACAGATGTAAAAATGGGGGACACCTTAGTTACCCCTTTTACAGCTCTAAATTAAATAATTTCTCTGTGAATTAAATATTCTTTCTTTTGATAGTGGAGATTAAATTCATAATTAAGAAAATCAAATAAAAAATCCTGATAATTAAATTTCTGGCATAAATTGGCTTTTCTTTGTGTGCACAAATTAGGACATCCATCTGTATGATAGCATAAGTAATTTTGTGTCCTCAAGTGAAGATGTAGAGTCTGAAAGGGTTAATGTTACTTTCATAAGTTATTTTTTTAAACTGGAATAAACACAAAAATTAAAATAATAAATAGCATGAAAAGCTATTATTTAACCAACTTCACAAACTTCTGAATTAACACATTTCAGATGACAAATGTAATATTTTAAATCTTTATTAAAATTTCACGATTTGTCTAAAAGCATGAGTTTTTACCAGAAAAAAACTTAAATGGATTTTCTTTAGATATTACCAAACAGGATTATATTTTTGCACTGTTACTCTAGTCTTTCAAAAAGACTGGTTGGTTAATTTTTGTATCTTTAATCCATTTTGCAGATAGAACTTTCCCTCAAGAATCAACCAGAAGCTACTTAATAACGATGAGGACCAATTTTATATATATATATATATATATATATGATATTTTTTGTTACAGCAGACATCAAAACAGTCAAAATCACTAAGTACCCGAGGTATATCACCAAGATGGCAGTTATGGAATTTGCCAAATTAATCATTTTAATTAACTAATTATTAAAAATACTTAGGAAACATGTAAGTGTTCTTTTTATTATTTAATAAGAAATAAATGGTCTTTTTATTATTTAATAATAACATGTAAGTATTATTTTATTACTTACTTCTGCATTTACGCTTCACAAGCTTGGCAAAATTATAGCTGTGATTTTGGTGTAATCTAATATCAAGCAAGCTCAATGGCTGCTATAATAAACATGCACCACAAAAACTAACAATGATTGTGGGAAAGCATTTAGTAGAATTTTTTCAACTGCTAATTATTTTAACATTATCATAAATAACAAAGATAAATATTCGGAACAGCATTAAAATATTGCTCGCAATCAATTAGATATTTGTGATGAATCCTGTTTTTTACATAAAACAAACTTTGAACTTAGGTTGACCAGATTCTGAGATAAAAAAAATGCAGGACATCATTGCTAGTAGTCAGGAAAGAGGGGCATAGCCAACTTTCCATTGGCTGATAACAAGAAGTAATCATTTTCATTTAAGCAAATACCATTCTGCGCATACTTGTGCCACTATAATGGCTATCATCAAGTTTTCTTCCGTTATGCTCTATCTAGTTTTTTCCCATATATGTATGAGTGCAACTAGAAATGCATTTAATAAAAGATGGTCAGGCAACACTTCGATGTCCCGATAAAAATTAAGAGTCAATGTGTCGATCATCAGTGTCAAAACATCGAAATTATTTATCTTAAAATATTTGTGCCCATACATGAATTGTGTTCACTTTCTCTAATCGGTAATGAATGATGCAAAATGCAGGACATCTTGCAGGGAAAAGGCAAAAAAAAAAAGACATTCTTAAGTTTTTTGGTATACAATGCAGTTTGCAGGACAAGATGTAATAAAAAAGGATTGTCCTGCAAAATGCAGAACGTCTGGACAGCCTATCTTATGAACTGAGAAAGAATCATTTGAAATAAACAAAACATCACATATAGTGGCTAATAGTAAATTGCACCATAGAAAGTACATTGTCAATTTTTACAAAGTTTGGCAAACATGAATTATATTATTTTAACTACAATCAACACTTAAATAAAGTAACATAAGACAAACAACGATTAACTGCCTTTATTAACAAAACGTTTGTTTACCCATCTATGGACAAGGAACCATAAATAAAAGGTATCACATGTTCTAAATTCTTTTTAAAAGCACTTAATTGTTATTATCTACATCAAGGTTTGTCATCTGTGCCTTTCTTAAATTTATTTTGAATGATAGTCTTAATTTGTGCTTTTGTAGGAGCTGGCTTGATGAGTCCTCGCTTAGTTAAAAATTTAACTGCAAATGTAGTTCCTCCAAGTGTAAGCATATACCTTGCAGGAGTAGCTAATTTGTAAAATGCTGTTGCCAAAGCAATATACCCTAATGATGAATTTCTCAAGGGCTGAATAAATTTTTCTGGGATGTTGATGAACTCCAGAAAAGGGACAATATCCATACCACTGAAAGAAAAGAATAAACATTAATCAGTTGAAAAAAACCATCAAACATTTACAATTATCAAACTTAAACAGCATATTATCACCACCATTGTCAAATAATCAAAACTTTTTAGGGTGGTAAAATTATGAATACTGCAACAGTTTACAAAATATTGTATAAATATTTGACACATAGTTACAACCAGTGCTGTAAGCAGAAGCAATCTCTGTGTACTGATGTTAACCATGATAGAAAAATAAGAACTTCAGTCCATAAAAATTTTGAAAAAAATCCCATTCAAGTTTAAAAGATTTTTTTCCCCTTCTAACCAACTATGAATCATTCTTTTTCAAAATTTTGTTCTTAAAATGTTCTATTTTCAGTTAATAATTTTTTTTTAATACGAACTACACCGAGTTTCATTTTAAGCAAAACATCCTATCAAAAACCATACAATAATGCTTGAAAACCAATCATGAACATACATAATCATGCCTTACAAACACAAATAAAATAAACTAAATCTTATGACTTTCAAGTTTGTGAACAAAAGACATTACAGTATAGAACCTGTTATCCAGAATGATTGGGACCGGGTGTATTTTGGATAACTGAATTTTTTGGATAACTGGTTGGGGATTAACATGACATCTACTGATTTGATTGGTAACATAAATGTTACTCTCAATTTTTGATTAAACATTAATTGTTAATATACTGGAAAATAATATAAAAAAACTCTTAATATGATCAAGATAAATAATAATCATTGAGAGAGGAAGTAGTAAATATATGATAACTTCTTGAAAACTTAGTCACACACTAAAAAAATAAATAAAATACCTTACCAGATTACTTACTTTATAAATTCTAGCTGTAGTACTCAAAACAATTTTTAAAAAAACATAAGAAATATAAAAAAAAACTCCTTTTTTGCTTTTCTTTTGGAAAAAATTGGAATTTAATCGATTGAGAAATGATTCTAGATAACCTGTTTTCTGGATAACTGGTTTCCGGATAAGAGGTTCCATACTGTATTTTCAAAAGAGCCCATCTTTTGAAACACCCTAATGTTCATGGATATGGAAATCTAAACTCAAAGGCTTATCTTTCTCTAATTTAAATCAATAATTTTCATATTTGGCATAAAAGGCACCAGCAAATTACCAAGAGCAATGTATACAATTCTTATGCAAATGTCACATACATTAGCAAGTTTTGATCAGTTTTGTTGTACAGCGATGGAAATTGATTTGTAAAATCAGTTTTTCAGAATAACTTTATTTCTAATTATTGAAAATGCTTCATATTTCATATGTTATGCATGCTATGTATAACTAATAATTTAAACAACAAGAAAGCATTTAGATTCATAAATAAAAATAAATATCAATGAAAAATGTAGAATTTTTCACAGATAAAATTCTATGGAAAATGATTTGTAAATCTATAAACAAAATGTAACTAATATTTTGTAAAAGCACTTCATTCAAATTCTTCATCAGTTTCTTTAATTCTATGCTTCATGTATAAATTAAGATTTTGAATATATTTCTGATCAATTAATGTTCTCTTCTCACTCACTGAAGCTCTCAGTTCTGTAATCGATGTATATTGTTGGCCATTTCCATAAACCATTTGAATAAGTTCTGCCCAAGCATTTTCTACGGAGTTAAGATATGCTCTGTTAAGAGGATGATTTGGAAGAGCAATATTTTGTTCTTCAAACCAGTTGTTCATCTCATTTGATGTATGAATGTGTCCATTATCCTCTACCACCAAAATTTCTACTGAAATTAGATTTTGGTTCTTTCCCGAGATCCCTCCAATAGTACTGTAAACTATCGGGGCCATCTAAATTAATATTTTCTTTTGTCCAAAAATATTACATTCATCCATTCCTGAGCCCTTTCCATATATTTATCACAATATTGCAAAAGCAGTTGCTTGTGACGATATGTCAACCTTCGAGCAGCATTCATCTTTAACCATTTTAAGTGTTGTGAAGAGCTTAAAATTTGTCCAACTCGCAGAAGTGACAGAAAGGCATAAATCTGCTTTGAACTGTAGCCATTTTATGACACACTTTGAAGAATCCTTCTTTTATCACTTTTAATCAAGCGTGGATGCCCTTGCTGTAAGCGTAAGTTTTTGCTGTAATTTACACGATCTCTCTTATGATTATGCCTTGCACCAACCAAAAATATTACATTCATCCATTCCTGAGACATTTCCATATATTTATCACAATATTACAAAAGCAGTTGCTTGTGACGATATGTCAACCTTGGAACAGCATTCATCTTTAACCATTTTAAGTGTTGTGAAGAGCTTAAAATTTGTCCAACTCGCAGAAGTGACGGAAAGGCATAAATCAGTATAAATCTGCTTTGAAGTGTAGCCATTTTATGACACACTTTGAAGAATCCTTCTTTTATCCCTTTCAGTCAAGCGTGGATGCGCTCGCTGTAAGTTTTTGCTGTAATTCACGGTATCTCGCTTATGATTATGCCTTGCACCAACTGATCTTTTAAATAATCAACTAATTTCAGGAGCAGATTTACCACAATGTAGATAAAAATAGATTTTGCCTCTTTCAATCTCAGACAACCCAGATCATTTACCCATTGAGACAAATGGGATTTAAACTGCTTTCTTTCAAATGAATAACATTTTGCACAACTTCCCTGCATTGTACACAGGCTCCTTCTTTTCGTCAAATGCGTCATTAATAAATGTGATGAACAAGAACAGCCACATTTTCACAAATCAATTTCCATGTTATTCAGATAGATAAACAACAACAACTAAAATTTGTTCTTGTTTATGAATATAATGTGAAAACTTTATTGCAGAAATATTTTGTTAATCAGAAAATATGCAGCATATGAAATTTTAACCAACTTGAATGCACAGTTCTATAACTTTCGTAAAATTACTGTCATTTCATAAATCAATTTCCATCACAGTAATAAAAGTGTTCATGCTTGCATGAAATTATAGAAACTAGTTTAATGGTGTTGTTCAAAAAAATCATGTGATTTTGGTACATAATTACAAATAAACTAATTATGCCAGGCACTTCAAAATTTTGAAACTGTCTCTTTACAAGCTGTATTACATACTGCAATAAACGATCCATCTGTATCAGTTTCAAAACATTTACAAAAAATTCTTTAAAATCGGAAATTTTTGCAAAGCATGTCACTCTTCAAAAAATCTTGCAGCTCAGATCCATGTTTAAGAATTTTTTCTGAAAATTTCACAAACGCCACAGCATTTTTGCTTATTGCAGTGTGTAAGCAGCTTATAAAGAACCATCTAGAATTTTTTGGAGACCATGGTGCTATTAGTTTATTTCAAATTGTGTACCAAGACTAAAATTAGAGTTGTTTTTTTTTTCGACATACACCCTTAAGATTTGATTTCAGCAATCACAGAATAGCAATTTTTTTTCCACCTCTGAAAAAGGAGTTGCTTTATTTCGAGTCATTGGATCCCTGTTGGGGACCCAGTGATATGAAAGAAAGCATAAAGGTCTACCATGTTATTTTGGTACATATATACAAATAAACTAATTATGTCACATACTTCAAAAGTTATAGAATGCCTCTTTACAAGGTGTACTATACACTACAATAAGCGATAAACCCATATCAGTTGCAAAACTTTCAGAAAAAATTCTTAAAAATCAAAAATTTAGTAGGATCTGTCACTTTTTAAAAATTTTTGCTGTGCAATTCTACGTTAAAGAATTTTTCTGAAAGTTTTATAAAAGCCACCATTGTTTCATTTATTACGGTGGGTAATACAGATTATAAAGAATTATCCTTAATTTTTTCAAGTCCCTAGGACAAATAGTTTATTTTAATTTGTGTACCTAGATCTCGAGGTAAATTTTGTTTCTTCGAACTGCACCCTTAAAAGGAAGGTCTTAGTGACCCACCTTTGAAAAACACCAAAAGTGAACATCGTGAAAATCATCACTGAAAATTCTGCTACTGGGCCTTTGACAGATGTTTTCTTCTTTAGACAGAAGTGATAGTGAACTTTAGAGAAATTTTCTGAAACTATGTAATAACTCTACACCCTCCTATAACAGCTGCTACAAATGAACAAGATAAATTTCACACAGTTAACAAAATTTTAAAAATTTATATTTCCATTCTCAGTGGGTCCACCAATGTCAGGAGGCAAAAATAGTATCATTAATAGCCACAACAACATAAAAATGTCATCATTTTAGCAGCCATTTTCTTAATTTTAGCTTCCAAAATAGTAGTACTTTTGCATGATTTTGCAGTTAATAAATAAACATACATCATTCAGCTTCATTTAAGGAGGAGTGAATAAAATGACAAATTAAAAACTACATGTGTTATATAACAGAGCATATAGTACCTTCGAAAAGAGAAATCACACGCAGTTTAAAACATATACATTATTAAAAATAAACCAATCAGTTTCAAAATATATTAATATTGAATTTAAAATACACTACTGGCCAAAAGTATTGCAAGTTTGAGAAATCTAACCATCGTTTCAAGAATAAGCCCAGAAAAAGTGGACAGGAAATTTGCCAGATTTAAATACTTTTGAGAATTTATGTAGTATAATTAGAAAGAATACATCTGAATATCACCCAAAAACAAAATGAGAGCTTCGGGAACCTATAATTTAAGTTGCCACCATGAAGCACCGAAGGAAGTGTTATAAAACATTGTGGAATCCATATCTAAAAAGAGTGGCTGTTGTGATCCAAGTCAAGGCTGCTCAGCAACATAATAAATGATCTTTAGTTCAATTGCATTTATTATCCTCTTTTTGCAGAATAACCTTGAAATGAATTCTTTATTTAATTTTATTCCGGCGATCCAAAATGGATTATGATTTCTATAATAGCCTATGTATTTTTATGCTATTTTTTCAATAAATTAAATAATTATTTTGTTCTTTAACTTAATGCTATGTTGTCTTTGAAGTAACAAATTTAACATGTTGACATTAAAAAATATCAATTATATTGATTTTTAATTTTGACGGGGGAGAGGGGGCTTCATCTTGAAAAGGGTTAGATTTCTGAAACTTGCAATACTTTTGGCCAGTAGTGTGATGAGCATGAATCGGCAGGGCCTGACTATAGCAATTTTGTGATCAGGGCACTCGTCAAATATTGTGCCCTTAAATACAACTGGCTCAATTTTGGTGCCCTTATTCATCGCTCTATTTCAAAATTGAGCCTGGAGCTAGGGTTCAGCAGGACAGTAGGACACTCCAGGAACTAAAACAGCCTTTAAACCAAATAGGTAGGCCGTTCCTGAAGGTAGTATCCTATAGTATCCTATTCATCGCTCTAAACTCCATTTTTTTGGCCTATTTCTGCATGTGTGCCCAGGGCTCGTGCCCCCTTAAGCTCGTGCGATAATCTCTCTAGCGATCAGGGCCTCTGAATTTTCAGATATCAGGATAACTTGAATGTGGATTCAACTCTGCACTGCTGATGAGTGCTAAGTACCGCCTGCGTAAGTTCAAATAAACAAAACAGAATTCAGTTATTTGATGACAATGATTGTTTGGATAGAGCACAGGAAATAGAAAGCAAAATGCATGGACGTTCATAAAAACATGCTTAGATGAGGGACAAACTTTTTAAAAAAATTGCCAGAGGCGGAGGCAAGTGCTCTTCCTTGCCCCCCTCTTATGAGTGCATACCTGCCAACCTGGGAAAATTAACATCAGTAGAATCTTGTGCTCATTTCAGTAAATTTCCACCTCACATCAGTAAAACTAAGTTCATTTTTTTGTTAATAACTAGTGCTCTTGTTACTACTTGTTAAACTAAGTTTATTTACTGTCAAAATGCTCTTTAATTTAATTTTTAATATCATTTTCATTCACAACTGAACCTGCTCTACTTAGTGTGCTTTAAATGAATGAGTACTAAAGGAAAAATATTTACTCTCAAAAGGAATGGAAAAGGATCGAACTGAAAATCTGAACCTGCCCTATTCAATGCTGCTTTTTTTTTTTTTTTTTGGTGTCTTCAAGAGAAGAGGGGGAGGGGAGGTAAAAAATTACATTTAAAATCAAAATAGGAATCAATTTTTATTCTTACGGCATTGGACATTTAAATAAACGAGTGTTGAAGGGAAAGTATATATTCTCTGGACGGATGGAAAAAGATTACACTGAAAAAAATTGAGAACTTCGAAAATCGCCAAACAATCCGTAAAATGACTCGTCATATCCATACATCAGTAGATTAACACTAAAATCCGTATATTTTACAGATAACCTGTAAAAGTTGGCAGGTATGAGAGTGCCCATGGCAACATGAGTGTTAGCAGATTTCGGGAAGAGAGAACATGACCTTGAATATTCTATGATTAAAAAAAACAGATTAGAATGTTTGATGACTAACCAATCACAATTTTGAAAAGAGTTTGTATGTTTTGAGTTTTTGCAAGCTTAAACGAAGGGCATCTGCCAATAGGATGGGGGTGAGGGCATGACTTTCATCAGAGGACTTTTTAAGGGGTTCTAACTCTTAATGCGTATTTGCATAAACTTTGAAAAAGAAAGAGGAGTTGACAAAAACCGAAAGCTAATTTTCAAATTAGTTGTCTGGAGTAAGGTACAAGTAGCCAAAAATTAAATGTCTAACACTGTATCTAATTTATTTCACTGGTTAAAATGTGAAAATACGGAATGCTCTCCTCAATTATTTATATTATATTTCTTATTATTTATTTATATTTCTTATGCTTTTGTTTTTTTTTATTTGAGTACTACAGCTAGATTTTATAAAGTAAGCAATCTGGTGAGGTATTTTATTTATTTTTTTAGTGTGTGAGTAAGTTTTCAAGAAGTTATCATATATTTACTACTTCCTCTTTAAATTATTATTATTTATCTTGCTCATATTAATTTTTTTTAATATTTTTCTAGTATATTAACAATTAATGTTTAATTCTAATCAAAAATAGAGAATAACATTTATGCTACCAATCAAATCAGTAGCTGTCATGTTAATCCCCATCCAGTTATCCAGAATACACCCGGTCCCAACCATTCCGGATAACAGGTTCCATACTGTAGTATAGTTATCCTCGCTCATTATAAAACAGTATTGGCAACCCAAGTTTGGTGTGGTCAGAGGCTAACACACAACATCTTCAAAAAGTACGTAAGCAAATATTACCACTTGGCAGCATAGTAAAATCCTCCAAACCAGAATACTGATGTAACGCCATGAACTGGAAGCAGAACATACCAATACTCTTTAAGCATTTTGTGGTACCGCTTGAACAGGGACAGTTTCTCTGGGGGTTCCTCAACATTTGGCGAGCTGTCCTCTGTTCCTTTTTGCTCAGATGAAGTCTGCTTGTACCTTTTTAGAATCCCATAGTCACTTTTTTGGGAAGCATAGTACTGGTTCTGGCTTGCTGCACAGATGGATGGTCGCTGTAACCTCTTAGTATAATATCTGGAGAATTTCAAACCTCCTGTAATTAATACATGAAAGCATATTATTGTGAAAAGTACAACACAAAATAATGTTTATGGCATTAATCTCCATTAATCCAGAATATATTATGTTGCATGTTTTTAATGTAGCCTTTACAGGGCTCATATATAATTGTGAATTAAAACAAGAAAAGCAATTCACACCAAGCAAATAGCTTGCAGAACAATTTTCAACAAAAATCTCATTTTCATTGTACATATTACTGCATTATTGTTGCAGAAAACCATTTAGTTTTGCAATAAATTTTCACATCTATTACTTTCATTCATGTATGCAACAAAGCACAAACATTGTGACGCCCAAATGATAAAAACCTACAAACAGGTACAAATTATTTTCATTCTATATTAATTCTGAATATATTGGCCTTTATCAAAAAAACGGAAAGAAAAAAAAAGTAAGAAAATCCGAAACACTTTCAGATTTTAAATACGCACTAAAGTGTTATATAGTAAAAGTGTATTATAATCCATGGGTCTTCACTATTTTCTTTCCTTATTCCATTAAGTTGGAAAGTATATCATTATTCATGAGTGTGATTAAACAAAATTAAAATTGATATTTCTAACATTCTTTTTCTGGATATAATACATTAGAAATAGATGAGGAAAAGCTGCGCAGAAAAATGCACAATTCCAACTGAATGAAAATTTCCAAAACTTATTCTCAGGTGTATTCATAACCCAAGTAGCAGATGATAAAATGTACCAAGCGTTAGAATCATCTCAAAATCGCATCAACCATTTTATTTTTCGCCAAACTAAAAAGTTGCACATTTTATTCTCGGAAAATTTCCGAGACAAAAACTATATTTTTCTTTTGAGTATAAAACATTTCATTCCTGCTTTGATTTCACATGCACACGATATTTTAATTAAAAAATAACCTAACAAATAATCTAAACAAAAAATATCGTTATTCTTTTACTTTTACTTCAAGAGTCTGAATCATTTAATAAACTTGCCAAATATGGCAACCTAGATATGCTCAAACCTCACTCTTTCCACTGCGAGGTTACAATTGCGAAATGTCAAGAGCAAAAATGATCCTTTTGTATCACGTTTTTTATCGATAGCTCCTAAAATAATTCGAATTTTAAAAAAATCGCTTCGAGGTATGTCGGGACCCGTCCTGGAGAATTTCTATACAAAATTTGGTAGGTCTATGATCACCCGTTTCAGAGCTACGCGAGGTGCAGACAAACTAACGGACAGTTTACACTTTGTTTTATTTATATAGATTAAAATTTAAATTTATTTAAACATCAAATTCCTATGAAAATAAAAATAGTGCAAGAGAATCCCCTAACAAAAGCATAAAAGTTGTCAGCTATATACTGTCATTTTATATATATTTATTTAAAATGATATTTATCACATTTAAATTTATTAAACACAAGCTATTTTATGTCATTTGAAGTCAGCACGTAATCTAGTTTTCTGTAAGGTTAAATAAAACACTATTGTTTTTACAAAATGTATATGTTAGTCAATTTATCAACACTAATAAGCTCGCTAGTAACAAGTACATGATAAACAACAACTCATGTTTTTAACTGCAACTGGTTTATATTTTTATAATTGTGTAGTTAATTTTGAAATTTCTAACATTCTTATTGTATAAGCATATTTTACTAATAAGCCTCATAAACTTGTCAGTGTATTATTTTTTCGCTTTTACTACTAAGTTACTTTTAATTGAAAAAAAAAATATTCAAATTAAATCGTTTAAAACCATTTTTAACAGTTCTGTTTATTTTTTGATGGTTGAAACCATTTTTATCAAGTGTTCTGGTCAAAATGAGTAAACTGTTTAAAAGTACAACACTGAAAGGTAAAATCAACCAAGACGGTGCGTACCCCATGTAAACACAGCGACAGTTGCTGGAGCTTGGCGGTTGTCAAGCCCCAGCGACTGTCGCCAACCATTTAGCACGATCAGCAAAGTATTTTAACACATTAAAATTGCACATATATTCCACTAACAAAAACATTAAAACAAAATACAACATCCATATTTAACCTAAAGAATGTCTGCAAATTCAGTAACAGGCAATTTAAAATGAGCAAACAGTGGACTGTTTTCAACCTAAAAAAAATACAGTGGATTTAGTAACCTAGTTGTACAGATAATGTAAACTGGGCAAACACTGGCCCGTTTTCAACTCAAAAAAACATCGGTGGATTAAATAACCTAGTTGTACACCTCATATAAAGTCAGTATAACACGTATGAAAACATAACAACATCAAATATCAATTTAAAATTCGTATTTAAAACATTAAGCATTGCTATTTTTTAACGATCCGTTAAAAAAAAAAGCACTTACATTTACTTTTTTTTAAATTAACCACTCAGAAATGTTCCTAACACTCACGGCTTATAACGTAAAACCAGCATGCTTTCTTTTATTTAGTTTTATATTTACCAAACACACACATACAATAACATATTTCATTCCCTAACATCCATAATATGAAACAATATCAAATTCCCAAACTGACGATACACGTTTTTTTATGGTTGCCAGTCAAAAATACCACCAGCAGGTTACTTCACTCCCGCTGAGCATTGCCCATGATGGTGCCAAAACCAACACAATCATGTAAACAAACATCAAGTAAACAGCACCGCATAAGGAATATAGTCCCACTGAAACTCAACGATGATACAACAGGCCACATAAAGGCCCAAGCCTGGCATGCCATCCGGATCAGGAGCCCTATGCCTGACACTGGTTTGCAAGTGTTTACTTCCTCATTCTATCAATCCCACTCAAGGATTGAAAAGCTGAGTCAACCTTATTCAGTCCATGGATTAAACCTTAAGTTGCTATCACACGACAGCTCTATGCACTGCAAAATGCATGTACTGCACTTCGCGCTGCATTTGCCGTCAAAAGCATATATAGGGTTGTTTGCAGTACGAAAATACCACCTAGATGAAAGGCGCAGAGTTGCAAACTTGGCGACGTTATCGCTCTTTCTGTGACAAATACCGACTATTACTGGCTATTTTTGCGACGAAGCAAAATTAGATTCGTGATTTCTGCACGTAGGGATTTTATATATGCGTGTCTGCATTCTCAAGTAAAAGAATGAACGATTTGGAGCAACATCGTCTTTCCATAATTGCCGTAACTGATTTCATTAATAAAATCGGCTTCGATTTCTGTCGTCAACATTGCCGACGCGAAGGCAGCCATCTTGAATTAAGGCATGGATATTTCTTGGGCTCTGATTGGCTGATTTCGCATTGCATGCCTTACTTTTTCAAACAGTGCTGAAAAAAGTCAGGCTTCAAGAAAAACGCTATCACACGATGTTTTTGTCCGACTGAAGGGCAAAATTGCAATGCGAAAGTGTAGGGCATTGCATTTGCAGTGCGTAGAGCTCTCGTGTGATAGCACCTTTAGATATGTGACATGGCAATGAAACGCACTAACCATTATGTTACTGAGTTATAATAACTACATAAGTTTAAAAATTACTAATTTACCAGATATGAACTAACAAAAATATAAACTTAAACAGATCTCTGCCATAAAGATTAAAATTTTAACCTCATTAATAAAAATCCATACGCCAGCCCCAATATAGATATTTTTGTATGCTTTAACATGGAAATATGATAATAATGTTTATTATTTTATAAAGAGTAAACAGCAATGTTATAAGCTGTTTGAAAGTTGTACATGCATTTATTATCATTGTTACTACTAGTAAAGAGACGGTTATTGTCAAATGTTAAAAATTGTCGATAATAAAAAGCTTTGCAATGTACAAATTTATATATATAATATACATACATATATTTAGATGATAATTTTAAACATGCACTAAATGTATATCTTTTATTAACCCTCTCATCACCGAATTATGAAAAATTAGAGAAAAAAATCTGTCTAGCAATTAATGCATCTGAAATACTATTATAAATCATGCAAAAATATTTTTTCTAATGTCGATTCATATTAGATTTTTCTAATATTAATTTCTGCATTTTTGAAGCATTTTGTTGTGCTAAAATTAATTTAAAAGGATGCACCTATTAGGTAAAGGTTGAGGAATAAGAAAAAAACTATACTTACCTTAAAAAGAAAAAAAAGGTACGTAAATATTTTCTTAATTTCTCTCCTGAAACAAGCGAAAACGGTAAAAAATGATCTAAATGGACTAGTACTGCAATCTAGGCACGATTTATGCATCTAGTTAAGAGCCTCCTATACTTTCTACATGAATGAATGATATTGATATCACTGAATGAAAAAAATACTAAATTCAGTTGTTTTCTCCCTAAATATTGCTATTTGAAGTAGGAGCCTCCTATGAGGTTCAGGGTGACGAGAGGGTTAATGCAAATTTATCTACAGCCCTAATTAGAAATTGCTTTTGTATGCTTTAACATGGAAGCTGAAAACTATGGTTAAGCTGTTTATTATTATGTTATGAGCTGAGTAAACAGCTATGATGTACACTGTTTGTTAGTTGTACACGTAATTACAGTGTAACCTCAACAACTCACAAACCTTGATTAATATCTTGAATAAATGTGTTTTTTCATACAAACTGACAACCAATTATCTCACCTCGTTATTGAGAAAATTCAATAGCTTGAATTTTCCCAGTATCCTTTTGACTTTGAGACATTGAGGTTATAGTATATTGGAAAAAAAAACTAAAAATACTGGTGTTAAACGATAAAATAAATAAAAAATGCAAAACACACATAAATATGTAGTCTATCCATGAACATCTCTATAGCCATGATCTATCCATGGTAATTCTGTTTCATGGGACGAAGGGCTTTGTTGGCAGAAGACCGAAAGAATTTTTGGTCAAAACGTACGTATCAACTTACAAGTAACATCTTATGTGTATTTTTTCACAAAGTTTTTTATTTATGTTATAGTATATTATTATTACAAAGTAAGCAGATGATCAAAGTAAAATTCTAAAAATCAATAATAAAAAGCTTTGTGGGATCAGCTTTAGTATGGTCCCTTTTTGGCGATTTTTTTATTTGGCGACAAAATTTTGTCGCCAAGGGTAGACCCAGGTTTGCCAATCGGAGATTGTGACGAAACCCCGATGCGAACCTGGCTTTGCCCTTAACAAATAAACAATCGAGAAGGAAAATATTAACCTGAAACGTACTATCAAAAAATGTTTATTCATACAAAACTGTATATAAACAGTCAGTATGAACCTGAACATCCATTTTAAATTTCAAAAATAATTAAATAATAAAATTTATTGTAAAATAAAGCCATTAAAATAAAACCATAAAGCACATTGTCATCGCCATTTTCCGGAAACAAACCACCGGGTTTAGGTTTACCATATCTTAACTTCCGATCATCAAACAGCGGAATTACCATAATGGCATCCTTTATCGTGACAAGAAAAAGTGCACCAAAGGAACTATACTCAAGTTGTACCGCTTTGTGATCTATAATTTAATATTTTTAATATGATAATAATTTCAAATACACATTGAGTGCAATATTTACTGAACAATAGTATCACCCAAATCTTTAAATGAGAAATAAAATAGAGGGTTCAAAATGTCACCATTAAGAAAAATAAAATTGCAGCAAAATTAACAAATACACTTTCCAGAGACATAAAAATCTAAACACATAGTCTATCCATGGTATGCCTCTGCCTAGATATCACCAATGCTGTAGGGACCACCTTTGGGCCACTTTAGATCCTATCGTGGAGACAACATGTCTTGAAACAATAGAAATTCACAAACTCAGTGCACGGAAAATAGGATGATCAGCATTATGATTTTAATAACGGGTTTTTAAAAGTTCAATTTATATATTTAACCAACTATTATAAACGATTTACACAAGAGTTAAATTCCTTTATATATGTGAATTCATTTATGTGTACGTTCCCATTATGTGTGCGATTCCCATTTTAAATATCTCAGAGTTTACTCTTGATTTAAAGAGAATCTGGGAAAAATTATTTAAGAATGATGGACTGACTATACAGCATGTTGTGGGATCCACAGGCGTTTTTGCTTCATTTTTAATTAAAATAAAACGATTTTAATTAAAACAAAAGGTTGAGGTTTTTCGTAGAAGGCAAAGGTCACCAATACCCTTACGAAATAAAATATTGTACACAAGGTCAAATCGATCAGATTTATTCTTTAAAGTTCATTGTAATTCATAAGATGCCTGCTAAATGAAACTAGTTTTGGAACTTTAAACTTTACTATTTTATTACAATATTGTTAAATTTAAATCATATAGCAAATAATACCATTGTATTGAAAACATTTTGTGGGAGTTCGGATAGAGCTTAAAACTTTTAAGGGAAAACGCCGACAAAAAATCAGAGAATTCATGATCAATACTGTTGTTTAGAAATGTCTTTTCTAGTATTTACATGTGCATATAAAAATAATATCTACAGCTATATACATATTTTACGGCTATCAGCGGCATTACAACCACGCCGCAAAATTTGGTGTCATTAATTGTAAACAAATTTATTATTTATGCCACAAACATGTCGGTAAAACGACAGTTTTTCAATGTGCCGATATAGCAAGTTGCGTCACCTACAAAAGAGTGGCCTTGGAGAATTATGTCCCCAATTCTCATTCAGAATTTGGGGACATATAATTTCAATGCTCAGTACATTGGCGTGTTTAAAAAGGTTATTTTTACTATCATTGTACTATTGCATTCACAAAAAATTATTACCCTCCGCTAAAGAGGGTAATAGTTTTTGGCAGACGAAAAAAGGTCGTGGATGATAATTGATAGTAGTAAATAAAGTAAGCATATGCACTTTTGAAATTCGCATCATATGGATCAATAAAATACATGAAAAATCTTTATTGTTTTAGTGTATACGCAAAAATACATTTAGCTTTACGTTAGTTACAAAAGGATGAAGTAATAAATTCGAGCAATTTTTCACAAAAGATTTACGAATAGTTTTGTATTAATAACTATGAATTAAAAGTAATTAAATTATTTACGTATATTCCATCAAGGTGTTTGCGGGGATGGCAACGAAGATTCTTTTCCTCTTTTTCTTTCGCTGGTTGCCAGGACGATAGTTTAGAATAAAAATAACTTTTTTGTTCTAAACAAATTTATGTAGCTGAAAGGTGTAATATATCTAGACAAAAAAAGGTCGTGGATGATAATTGATAGTAGTAAATAAAGTAAGCTATTAACCGTGATTGATTGAGACTATGGTGCTTTCTCAAGAGACTAAAGACCAAATCATATCGCTTTATTTTTCTGACACACCACTCACGCAGTGTGAAATAGCTCGTAGGCTTGGTATTTCACGCTCTACTGTTCAGTATTACATCGTTAAATATCAGAAGAATATACCCGGGACTGTTGTTCAAGGCCGCGCTGGCCGTCCTCGCCAGTTGTCTAATCCGGAAGAAAGTCATCGTGAAATTAACCGTCTATTTATGCAAAGAAAAAGGGAAGATCCAGATTTTCGTGCTCAAGAAGCGGAATCCAAATCCAGAAGACAAGACAGAAAACGTTTACGACTCTGTCTAGATATACCATCGAAAAGACCAAGAACAGATACTGATCTAAATGTAAGGTGTGCAGAACTAGAATTTCGTAAATTAGCTGAGAAATTTTTCGAAGCTGTTGCTGATGGTCCAATCCACCAATGCTATTGTTGTGATCGACTGTGGTTCAAAAAGTCAATAAGAACCCTTTCCAAAACAACTTTACTGTCCAAAGGAGCGACAACGGACTTTATAAAACTAGTCTTTTACAAAGATATCGGTGATATTGGCAAATTTTGCAGAACATGTTACGATTGTTTGATTAAATTGACAATACCACAATTAGCTATAAGCAGTGGCTTCGAATTCCCCGAAATACCGGATTGTTTAAAATACTTGACACCACTGGAAGAACGGTTGGTTTCTCCCCGTTTGATTTACATGCAAATACATCCTGTACATGGCTGCCAATACAAATTAAAAGGTTCTGTCAAAAAACCTCTTTAGCGGAGGGGAAACTAATTTCAGCTGAAGGCTGAATATTTTATTAGCTCTTGGTTGGTTGGTTGGAGTATTTTTACTTTTCTTATGATTTTATGCCCTGTTGTACTAACAAGATAAAGAGCCTACCTCAGATGCATGCATTGAGTCACTGAAAATATGAAACTGTATCAATCATAAGTGTATAAGCGAGTATGTGCGATAATTACTTGTAGCCAGTAGTTGTGTAGGACATTGATGATAAATATCTTTTTTTAAGTTACATTTTAAAAAGAGTACAGCCACTGAAAAAAAAATAATAGATAATTTTCCTAGCTTTCTGACTAACTGATTATTTTTTGGAAAAACACAAACTTAAAAAGAAATATGAGAAGTTTTTATTATATGACACTGTGGCGTGCAGCCCATGTAAGCATTGAATATCTAACTATAATGGGTACTTTCACATGACGTCACAGGCAATGTTTCCCCTACTGCTCAGTAGGAAAACAATCTCACGTGGCGGCCATTTCTTCTGCTACTGAACGTACATGTTTTTCCCACTGGAGAGAGAAAATTTATTTTTATCTTCTTATTACGCCCGAATGAAGGTATTTATTGCTCATTTTAATTATAAGATTCAAAGTACTTTCTGTTGCTTTGGCTAAAATTGGGAATTTTTTTTCTAGTATTTGTAAATCGCTAAAAAATATCTTAAACTTGCTTAAGCCTACCGCGGAACAGATGTAAATAAACAAACGTCATGGCGGCAGTAGGTGACTCCTAACACATTGTTGCATTAGCTTCAATTAAAATAAGGTTCGATTCATTTTTTTTTCTTCTGTGCACCTATAAATAAGGTGCTACTATCCACTAGTGATTAATTAAAACAATCTTTTTTAACGATTTCTTATTACACTCTGCTCACAAGACTGAAAAGGATATGTTGCAAACAGAACATTGATGCTTATAGCTGAAATACAGACACACTCAAAAATATAAATATTTTTTCACCATATAATTTGAAAAAACCGAAATAAAAATAAAATAAACAAGTAGCATGAACATTGTATTGATACAGAAGCCTGACTATCAAGGCAAGTATGTACCATCTATTTTATTACTAGTAAGAGTGGGCAGTGGTTTTTTTTTCTCTATACCTATAAATAAGGTGTTGCTACCCATTAGTGATTAATTATTGAAAAGTAATTATATTTTTATATTACTTTTATTTTGTAACTTCTGTTGTATTTTAAGCATCAACATTTGATTGTTTTGTATATGTTATTGTAGCATGTAGTTAATCGTGTTTTGTAAATAGAGATATCATTACCAAAGTTAATGCTTATAACTGTTCAGAGAAGTAGTTACATGCTATATATATTAAATTTCTGTTCTGTAAAATTGATTTGTACATTTTTCATGCAGTTCATGTATTTTATATTTTAGACTTTCGTATGAAAGTATGGTGCAAATTTGTTCTGCGTTTAGTTGTAGCAACCAGAATGGCAAAGAAAAATGTCGAGTGGCTGAAGTGTCATTCCAGAACTTTCCGCAATTACTTTTAAAGCAGTGGTTGCACAACATTAAACAGGACAACTTTGTTTCTACTTCATCATCTAAGTTATGCTCGGAACACTTCGAGGAAAGTTGCTTTGTAAACCAAAATACCAGCAATCAATGGCATCTTACGAAAGATGCTGTGCCGAGAAAGTCCTGCTTTGTGAGGATGAAAAATAAACAAAAAAGAACATCCTATTCTTTTGGAGGTACAACTACCACGTGTGAAATTTTGATTTATTTGTAAAAATGCAGTGTCTAATTTCCACTTAATTTATTAGGTATTAAATTATTATACACTACAGGAAGATGAAGGTGTTGATTAGGATTATACCCCTGTATGCAGACAACTCAACTAGTGAAATGATAATGATAAAATCATTTTCCAAAAAATAATGATAGCATCACGATCTCGTATGCAAACTGAAAGAAAATGATGATCATTATCTCTGACGTCAGAAAATACCCTAATCATTTTCTCCAGAACAACTTTTAAAGGTGCTATCGAATGTAGACCAATCAGAGATGTTGTAGCAGTGGGGTTTATTCATATTTTCAAAGTGTTAACATTTATGTAGTTATGATTTAACATTTATGTATTTACTTTTCATCTTAGTGCATAAATGTTGCTTAATCATAGGAATTGAGAACCTCCCCATTTTGTTAAGCAGTGAGAGTAGTTTTGTTTTAATAGGCTCTTTTCCAAATTGCCATTTTTTAATTTCCTGATCTTATTATTAATGAATGGGCATTTTTGTCTGAGATTTGTGAATTTTACAAATAAATGTGCATGTACGGTAAATCCGTGCCTTTATTAATTGATTCTGACCCTAGTTTACTTAATATTTTTTTGAGTATCAGCATTCTTATAATGATTTTAGCTTTTAATTTATTAACATTATTATTTTTTTTTCAGCTTCATCTTTGTAAGTGTCTGCATTTATAATGTTTTAAAAATTGTATGAATATTTATCTAGTTCACAAATGCAGTATTAGATTATTTTAATCATTCATTAAAGCAATAAATAAATATAATCCCTCAAATGCTATAGCAATTAGAAGATCTTCGTTATCTAATTATGCATTAAATGGTTTATTTATTTTATTTATAAACACATATTTCCAAAGGTTTTATTGAAAAATATGTTACATAGTTCTAACTTAATGTACTTGGTTATGCATCAAATTTGATTTCTAATTAATTTTGTTTGTTGTATTTTTTAAATGCCGAATGAGTGCTCATACAATTCTGCTGTGCATTTAAAAGCAGCAGTATCTGTATTTGTACTTTTTTGGCTTGTAAAATAGGATCAGATGCTGAAAGTTTACTGAAATATAGATGTTGTGGCTAAACTGAACATCTGCACAAGTTAACAAGCTACGAGAGAGAGTTATTCCTTACTATAGGAAAGTGCCGGACTAAGATATAAATCATGCAGTGGCGGCTTTTCAGGTGAAGTAGGTGAAGTGCCTCTTCACCAAGTATTGTAACAAAAAATTGTTTAACGTAAGCAAGCAATAATCCTTTTTCAAATTTATTCTGTAAGAATACACTTAAAATTCCGATGAAATCCCAATTGCCATAAGACTATGTGCTAAAACATATTCTTACTAGCTGTGAAGCCAAACTCCCTTCCCCTCCCCTTCCATGTCACTGACAAAGAAAGGGTTCCATAAACTTGTGTCATGATTGGTTGATTGTTAGAGTCACGATGTACGCGGGTTTTGAGACAGTGAGTTGTGAAGTGCTAATGAAAAATTATCTCTTCTACTGCAGTTATTGGGGGGGGGGGTTGCCATGGTAACCTCAGACGCTCTATTCAGGTTTACAGCTTTACTTTTTATCAGGTGAAAAGATCCCTCAGAAAACGGTCTGCCTCTTCAAGTGAAAGAAAACCCAGCCTAGTGCATCTCCAAGAACAAATTTGTGTAGGAAAATGAAACCACGTGATTTCTTTGAGATTTTTACTGCTGGCTTTTGAAAATTTTAGAATTTCTTCTTGTTTTAATTTTAATGATAATAATAATCAGTTTCTTTTCTGCTTATTCACCTTCATTATGTTTCCTGTAAATGGTTTAGTCTGTAATGTATTACAAACACCGTTTAGTTGGTGGAAAGAAATGTTCTTTCTCGTGGTCGACCAATGGAGGCATTGGGAATTAATGCGAAGAAATACCTCAAGAAGAGTAGTAAATCTTACACTGCTCGTTTCAAACATAGCTAGTTTACGAGTTACAAATGGCTGTACAGTTCTCCTATATTTTACAAAAGTTATTTTATTGGCTTTGCTTTCTCTTTAGTAATAAGCATTCTGTATGGAGCAGAGAAAGATTTTGAGACATTTTAAATATAACACGATCTTTGAACATTATGGAGAGAGGGGGTGCAAATCATTTCCAAAGGACATTTAAAAGTTTGTTATTGTTGTGGGATTAAGGACAATTATTTGCATAAGGGATCTAGGCCTATGAGTAAGATGCCCTTCGTGGAGGGTCTTTCTACGGGGTCCTAACCCTCGTACTACGGGGGTCTTTCTGCGGGATACTCTAAGTTTCGGAGGAAACCACGGAAAACTCCGAACGATTAGGTCGGCGGACGTGACCTGGTTTTGAACCAGGCACCTTCCGTCTTCAAAGCGCTATGCGGTAGGCCACTGGCCGGTCGACATTTTATAGGATCGCTGAAAGATTAAAAATTTCTTCCGCAGAAAGGCTGTGCCATCGCCTAATTACCATGCTTAATGGCTGCATCAGGTTTTTTTCATAATGTTTTAGTATCAAGCTCTTCACCTATTTTTTTCATCACGAGCCGCCACTGAAATCATGATCACTCCATGCTAAGTATGTGCATGATAACTCATCAAATCAAGTTTGTAAATATATTGTATGTTCATTCTATTTTTTAAATACCTTATGAGTGCTCATATAATTCTGCTGTGCATTTGAAAGCAGCAGTATCTGTATTTGTACTTTTTACTAAATGTATTTGTACTTTAAAACTAATGAATTTATTTCCTTGTTTTTTAATTAACTGTCCAATTCCTTGCATTAATTACTTATTTTAACTAATACAAAAAATCTGATTAGTTACAGTTTACTCTTTGAGTAATGAATATACACTTCTGTAATTTTTTAAAAAGTGTTAAAGAATAGTGTAAAATCGGTAATTGTTCTGCATATTTACAGGAAAAATGTGATTGTATTTGTTTTCATAAATTAATTCTGCTCCTTAGTCTTCCATTGTGTATCCGATTCTTGCTTGTCTAATCTATTCCCCTCAGAAGTTTGTCCCACAGATTTTTTCATTACAGAAAAAAATGGGTGGGAATTTCTCACTAAAGATGTGGTTTGGGTAAATGCCAAGTAGGTAAGGTATTTACTTTACCTCGAGTGAACACCCAAAATCAGGGTTAAATACCCTAATTTTGGGTGTTTACTTTCCATTTTTCAGTGGTAAGTTTTATATTCTGTGTTAAGCTTTAGGGATGTGACGGATACTGATTGTGCCAGATATCGGATATCCGAAGCTCCTTTGGTTGCCCGATTGAATATCCAGCACTAAACATGTATTTAGTTATCATGTGTGTTTTTTCATTTTTTTTATATAATGACATCAGAACAATAATTGCAAGCATGTTTCACACATCATTTACGTCATAAGTATTTTTTAATAATTGACTTATAACTTACAAAAACTAAATATCTTTACATATATGTTTTTATTTTGGAGTAGTTCAAAGAAAGTGGGGTAAAATGATCATACTGCTAGACCTGCATTTAAAGAATACATGTATCATTTTAGATTTTTTTTTCATCTGTAATATATTTTATAAGATATTAATAATAATAACATGAATAAATAAATAGATTGTTATTCTACATACTTTTATTTTTAACTGAAAATGAGAAAAATAACCCAAAACTTACAATATTAGAATCATACATTTATAAATAAATGCTAACAGAGGATGTATTTGCTGAACATTTTGAAGAAAAGCATGAAGACCATGAAAAAAAGAAAGTATGCTATTCTTGAAGTTTTGTGAAGAAAATGCCCAATTCTTATTTAAAAAGAGTTGAAAGAAGAGTTCAAAATGGCATGACCATAACACCTCTTTCGGACAAAATATCTGCTGGCTCTGAAGGGCTGTGTTAAAAGTTTTATTAAACATTTTTGGACAGATTTTATCTGCAGAAAAGCAGCTATTTACAATTTAATCCTAACTAATATTATAAATGCGAAAGTGAGTTTGTTTGTTTGTTTATGATGCTTTCACGTCTAAACCGCTGAATCGATTAGGATGAATTTTGGTTTAGATATAGATGGGACCCCGGAGAAGGTTATAGGCTATTTGGAATTTTAAGTTTTTAATTACTTTTTTAATTATTAATTAAAAACCATTTTTACGTTGCCATGCTTGGCGAGTTTCGCCTGTATCAAACGATTCATGTTTTGAGCTAACAAGAATGCTATTACTTCAATGAAAAAGCACGTGCATCTGAAAAAACATTAAATACCACGGAAATTATGCCAAATCTATCTATCTATAATAATAAAAATGAATGTTCTCCAGACAAATCTACAGAAAGCAGAGCTTTGAAAATTTGAGCATATAAGCCCATGATTTCGGTAAAGTGCACCTGAGGCACAGAATTTTGAAATTTTAACTACTTTTCTTTTTATTAATTAAAAACCGTTTTATCGCGCGCACAAAACGATTTATGCTTTGAAATAAAGCAGAAATTCTATTTGCAAATTCACATGCATTTGAAAAACATTAAATGGTATGGAAATAATGTTATTTTACGCCAAATTAAAAAGCACTAGAAAGAAAAGTCCAAATGTGTTTTAAAGTTCATAAATTTCCAAATCCTACCAATAATATATATGTGTACGTTTGTGTGTTTAGATGTTTTTGACTGAATCACACAAAACGGGTTGAACGGATTTGGAAAAATTTGTAATGAAGATAGCTTATGCCCTGGATTAACATACAGGAAAACTTTCATGCATATAGCATAAATAATTCTTTTACAAAATAATTCTAATGCATTGCACTCTATGGAAATTTTATAGCTACTAAACCGATTCTAAAAATTTTTTCACTGATTGAAAATTACACTGAGTATTATTGTTTGTTTGTTTGTGGATTAAGTCCGATTGACTGCACTAAGGTACTAGGAGTATATGGGGAATTCCTCTGTGGGGAACTTTCTAAGGGATCCTATCCCGTATTTAAGCGAGGTTTTGGAGAAAACCACGGAAAACTGCGAGCAGCTGGGTCGACGAGCGGGACCGGGATTTAAACCTGGCACCTCCAGCCTTCCAGTTTTGAGAGAAGAACCTCTTAGACACTGGTGGGACCCTGAGTGTTACAGGCTACCTTTTATGCATATATCACAAATAGTTCTTTTACAGGGATACTCATAAGAATTACATTACGCTCTATGTGTATCTCTGTAAGTACTGAACCGATTCCAAAACTTTTTTCACTGATAGTAAGCTACACTATTCTTGAGTATTATAGGCTAAAATTCATGCATGTAGCGAAAATAGTTCCTTTACAGGAACACTCAAAATAATTCTAATACAATACGCCTTCTGGGTATCTCTGTAACTATAGAACCGATTCTAAAAATTTTTCGCTAATAGAAAGCTACACTATTCCTGATTAACATAGGCTAAAGTTCATGCCTATAGCATAAATATATTTTTTACAAGAACACTCAAAACAGTTCGCAAATACTGTCGTAACTGTCTATTCGCCAAAAGCCTGATAATAATCTAAATTTAGTAACTCCATACTCTTATTTTAAATGAAGTATACTACGATGCATTATACTTCATTTAAAATAAGTGAAAAGCAAATAATATTTAAATGCAGTTTCTTTTGTCGCAAACATATGTGTTATTCACACATGCTTCACTTCTCTCGGGACCTAACTCTAAAGCCGACGTGGACGAAGTCGTGGGTAGCAGCAAGTAGTTAATATAGCTAAGTTAAAATTCTCTGTAAAACTGTTTAATAAAATATTTGTTATCTATTTTCGAGTTGATCTTATTCATATAACATCATTTTCTATAAGCTGTTTCATTTTTTTCATCTATAATCATTTTACCCCACACTATGGGGTAAAATGATCATAACAAGCCAAAAAGAATTAATGATCAAGGAGTTTTAATGTTTGTAAAAGAAAAAAAACAAAAATTTGTAGTTACTCTCAGATAGTCCAACGTAAAATATTTGTCAAAAAATTTGAAATATGTTGTATCATTTTAGGTGTGTAGCTTAGTAAAGTGTAAAAAAGCTAAATTTATGGTCATTTTACCCCGTCTGACCCTAGCCTAACTAGTTATAAATGTGCTCAAAAACTATTGTTGAAATTGTGTGTTATGTTAACTGTGTAAATTGTGTGTTTATTTTGAATCATCCATTTCGAGTGTTAAACTTGCTGTTTTTTCAGTTAAAAAATATATCCCTGTTTTATGTATCATTTTATTATAAGTATATTCAAATATAATTTTCCATCCTGTCCGATGTCTATTGCAGATAGAACTGTAGTAGTATATAGCCAGATATCCGGCAGAGAAGTCTTGCAGAAGAAGGATATTGAAAAATCAGCCAAATATCCGTTACATCCCTATTAAACTTATTAAAGAAAAGGAAATTTTTTTATAATGTTTAATTAAAATTAAGGGAGGAAAAAAGCCACATTTAAAACTTGGTTTTAATTTTACGCTGTTTTTACTTTCCAAGCATGTACCATGTAAGGAAAGTATTGTAAGCATGAAAAATTCAAATTTGAGATTTTGGTGTATTTACACGTTTTGATAGGTCTTCTGAATTCATTTATGCTTTTTTTACGAGATGTATGAATGTGTGTGTGTATGTGAGTGAACACGATACCTCCTAAATGGTGCATTCAATTGAGCTCAAATTGGGTAGTTGTTATAACACACCATCGCAAGACCGGTATTGATTTTGGTGCATAAGGACTTACAATTTATTTACAGGGCTACAAAAAAGATTCCTTTTACATTATGGCCTATGGACCCCACTGTACAGAAGTAAACATTTAACACAAAATACGCAGTTTTAAAGTGAGCTAATGATTAAAATATTTATACAGCTAAAAGGAAATTCCTCATAGAAGTCCAACAAGTTAATGACATACTAGATAAAAAAGTGTGTGTATATACATTTATAATTATTTTCATACTATACTTGCATACTAACAAGCTATACACACTTAAAAAGTGCAGAATCTATATTTAATAGTATACATAGATGTATATGTTTGTACATCTGCTCATTCACATCAAGACCAATTTCTTATTTCAACTACTAGGAACAATTAGCATAATTCAATCAAACCAATATAACTGTTTTATTTTAAATAAACAACAAAATTAAAACAATATGGGATATTTTTTTAATGTGAAATACTTACATTCTAGACGATTATTCATCTAAGTAAGTGGAAAGTGCAGTTTAGTGTCCAACAGATCTATCAAAAAAGACTGAATTATTAAAATTAATTCATGCATTTTCCAATGGGTCTGTTAGATTAATGCTCTTCAAATTATCCTGCTGAAATTCATGTAAGCACGGATTCATTCCTATAATTAAGAATTAAATATATAAATAGGGGAACAATTTATTTAGTTCATCACATATCCAATAATTTCCTCACTTATAATAAGCAATGTATAGTCATATTCAATACAAATTAAAAGTTTGGAATTCTCAAATGTGATTGTTCTGCGCAAGCGTACATCATGGCACAGAATTTACATTAATTATACATAGATGTATATGTTTGTACATCTGCTCATTCACATCAAAATCAATTTCTTATTTCAACTACTGGGAACAATTAAAATAATTGAATCAAACCAATATAACTGTTTTGTTTTAAATAAACACAAAATTAAAAAATTTATAGGATATTTCTTTAATGTGAATTACTTACATTCTAGACGATTATTCATCTAAGTGGAGAGTGCAGTTTAGTGTCCATCAGATTTATCAAAAAAGACTGACTTATAAAAATTAATTCATGCAGGGTTCCCACTCAATTTCTGAAAAGAAAATTCCCTGACTTTTCCAGGTTTTCCAGACCATCATGTGATAAAAATCCAGACTATTTTTTATGCTTATGACATCAACTTTGCATATGTTCTTTAATATTTTTACCCTCCCGAAGTAAGGTTAAACGTTGTTTGTTTAAAAACACTGATTTTCCAGCCCAAATTATATGACTTTCCAGGTTTTGGGTCAAAATTTGCTATTTTCCCTGACTTTTTTTGTCAAAATGAAATTCAATGACTTTTCCAGGTTTTCCCTGGCCAGTGGGAAACCTGTCATGCCTTTTCCAATGGGTCTGTTAGATTAATACTCTTCAAATTATACGGCAGAAATTCATGTAAGCACTGATTCATTCCCATGATTAAGAATTAAATACATAAATAGGGGAACAATTTATTTAGTTCATCACATATCCAACAATTTCTTCACTTATAATAAGCAATGTATAGTCATATTCAATACAGATTAAATATTTGAAACTCTCAAATGTGATTGTTCTATGCAAGCATACATCATGGCACAGAATTTACATTAATTATACATTTAATTAATCTAGAATCGATGAGTGGAGGTCGAAGTGAAAAAATTCGGCCCTTAAAGTAGAAATATCATTTTCTTTTTATGTAGTGTGTAGCACAACAGTCTAAACAACACAATAAATTTGGTAAAATTAGTGGCTGGGATGGGTAAATAAAACATTTAAAAAGATGGAACGTGTTAAATTTAATTTTATTACAATACTATCATTTTCACAAATATCTTAACATTCAAATTTTGTTCACGTGTAGTAAAAAAAAAATGCATACAATTAGCCATGTGCTAAAAAAACACCATCATTTACGCACTAAAAATGAAACATATAAAATAAAAAGCTGAAACAAACTGTAAAGATGCAACATATGAATAAATAAAACCACGTTTGATAATACTTTACCTTACAAATGTAAAAATGTTTACAAATATCCACGATCTCCAAAGTATACAGACTCTTCTTCACTGTAAACAATCAAATATTGACGATCACTAGCTGAACCAGTCGATATAAATACAACAGTTTTTCTGGGTACGTTAAAGAAAATGATTGTTGTTCTGTGAGCTTGCATACCGTTTAAGGATCATGATGGAATGTAATGATAATCACTGGGAATAGCGATCGTTATAAAGAGGAGACATTACATAAGGAGGAGACTCTCCTTTAAAAATTGATAATAAAGCAGCTTAAGTAATTTGTTCAGTTTTCTTTAGAAACAATGAAACAATAATTGTAAAAAAATAATTATCTAAATTGAATAGTATCCTATGGAGATGTACAGCTTTAAAAGATAGTTATTATTAAAAACTTTTAAATTAGATTTAGAATAGATTATTAGTTTAAATTTAGACAATATTAATTAGGATTTGTATTAATAATTTTTCATTAAAAAATATGCACGTTGTGTCAATGTGACATATACTATTGCAATCTAGGCATTATTTATGCAACCATTTAAAAGTCTCATTCATATACATTCTACATGAATAAACGGTATCACTGACAGAAAAAAAATATTAAATACAGATTTGTTATTGCTATTTGAAGTAGGAGGCTCAGGGTGGAATTCTCCGCCGGTGGTTCACGAAATCGTCGGTTGTTAGCTACCAACTGGGCAGAACCAGTTGTTTGGTTATCGACTGCGATAACAACTCCGGAGGGAAACTGGAGGTCTTTTAGCCAATCACATGAATCCCTTGACGCTCCTCCTTAAAACTCCACCTCAAGGCGGGGCAAAGTTAACGACTGCAAAAAATTAACGACGAGCGGAGAATCCAGCTGTCAGGGTGATGAGAGCGTTCAAGTAACAAAAGCTTACAGTATGCAGTAGAGCACCGATTATCCGGTTAACGAAAAATCTGGATAATGGGACAGCTTATAAAACAGCCAAGTCAATGTTCCTTAAGTAGCTTCGTTTCACACTTTTTCCAGTGTGGAAAGCTAACTACTCTTGTAATGTATTCAATGGGAGAAACCCAATATTTAATGTCCAATTATGGTATTAAATTTGACATTACATTTATATAGTTATGCTCTTTTAGCATTATTAATTATTATTATACTGCATTTGTGCCTGTATTTTAAAAATTATTATTGGATGTTACGTGAGAATCGCCGAACACAATGAAATTGTATTTTTTCAAAATTGATTTGTTTATTTACATTAAAAATCAATTGTGGATTACAGGAATTTGCGGATTATAGGTCTGCGGATTAAAGTGAGTTGACTGTACATGTATGTTTTAAGTGGCGTTTGAGCCTCTTGCTGAAAATAAGGAACAATGACAACTGTTATTTTCTAAACACAAAGAATACTAATTTAAGGGAAGGGGTGCACCTTTGATACATCCTACCTTGCTTTTATATGCCATTTTTAGACGGCACCAAGTAAAAAAATTTACATTTTTAAATGTGTTCTCCAACACTAACAAATTTTGTATTTTTAAAATAAGAGGTACTTGCATATTATCCCGGGGGTCATTCCTGCCAATCTATTTTTTTCGTCAAATGAGTTGCCAAACTGTTGCCCATCGTATTCAAAGCCATTAATAATTTCATGTGCCCGGCATTTATCTTGGCGAAAAATCACTCGTCTTGGCAGACCACCGGGATAATACGCAAGTACCAAATAAGAATAATAATCTGAACTGCAAATAATTTTTTATAAACAATCACAAACACAAAATCGCATTTTCTAGTCAGAGACAGTAATAAATTTTGAGTTTTTTGATAACATTTTAGGATCAACGATAAAAACAGCCGATAAAAAAAAAAAAAAAAAAAAAAAAAAACAGAAAAGAAAAAGAATCAAAAATTGTAACAAAATGTAGTCAGAAAGATTGCAAACAGAATTTAATGGAAAATCATGACTGCAGAAAAACTGAAGAATTATAAAAATAATAAAATTAGAATAATTATTCAGAAAGAGTAAAAACAGAATTTTTAGAAAGTCCCAGAAGGATGAAACCCTTACAAATAAATGTCAAACATTATCACGAATTTTGGTACCAGTAAAATGTAGAATGTATATCAATGTTACCTGAATTATGAAATAAATTCCAACCACCTGGATCAAAATTTTACTCATTTGCTGCAACAACGTCATAACTCAAAACTAACGATTTTTGAGTTTATACCATAGAGACAATCGCAATGATGTGAACTTTAACTGACAGAGTGAAATTTCCGAACTATTAACCTAAAATTCACCCTCGGAATTTCTTTACGTCTACGGAATTTCAAGCGCATTTTCTGAAAAAATTCTGATTTTTGAGATATGGTGTTGCACCAAATCAGTGTTGTAGTCCTAAGAAAAAAAGTGGGGGGACGCTCATTTTTCACGAAATTTAACCTACACTTATCGGATTCATTAATTGTAATTATTCCTTAAACAACCAATAAACCTAATTTAACCATCATTTGTTTATTAATTAATTAAATTGAACTCATTGCTAAATTATTGATTACTTGTTAATAATCTAAAATAAGTCTTTTGGATCAACCGTGTAAGCTACTTAATTTGTTGTTGCAAACATGCAATCGGATTTGTGTGCTTGGCTCGAAGCCCTCTTAAAATCCTCGTCAAAAGAACAGCACAAGGGGGAGTGGTGCCCTCCGTTGGGGTTTTTGTAAGGGGTCCTAACCCGTATTCACGCTAAGTTTCGGAGAAAACCACGGAAAACTCCGAACTGTTACGGACGCGCCATCGGAGCTACTTAATTTTTTCCATTTACATTTGTCAACAATCCAATGTTGTTGTTGTTATTGTAAACACGTATAGTGGATTTGTGTGCTAGGCTCGAAGCCCGGTTATAAATCCTCGTCAGAAAGACAACACAAGAGGGGGTACCCTCGTGGAGGTCTTTCTAAGGGTACCTAACCTGCATCTAGGCAAAGTTTCGGAGAGAAACTTTGCTACGGAAAACTCCGGACGGTAAGATCGACGGACACGCAATGGGACCCGAACCCTCGACCTTCACACTTAGCCCGTCTACCATTTCTAGTTTTATAACCACTGTGCCGTGGTGAGGCAACAATCCAATGTCAAAGTGACAGATTTTCTTTTGGATTGGTACGTGACTATTCGCTACCCCGATTTTTGTCACTTTTTCGGAAAGACATTTTTTTACCAAGAGTGCGTTCGAAAAGATTATAATCTGTTCTATTCTCATGGATATGTTTTCACTACTGAAGTGTTTAAGAAACCCTTTTAATCCCATTTGTAAAGTCGATTCAAACACTCAAAAGTTTCCTTTTGATTTTTATACCGATGTACTTGCTCTCGCGCGAACAAAAAAAAATTTAATTTCTTCACAGAATTAAAAAAAAAACCTTGTAAATGAGCGTCCCCCCTGAGAATAAAAAGGGGGGGACGTATGGGCTGAAGTGAAAGAGTAGGGGGACGGCGTCCCCCTTCGACTACACCACTGCACCAAATGAGTGATATATTAAAAATTGCATAGAGCGAAGCTCCCTTAACAATTGGCTATAAATAAAAAACGAGAACTAACAATAGTAATTTCAGGGTTCTCCATTAATAATTACTTATGAAAACTAAAAAATCCATACAGCATAGCAAATTGAAAATGCTCTATAAAGCTAATGAGCTGAGATCTTGTGTAGCAAAATCGTAGCATGTAACAGAGTCAAAATGCTATGTTTACTTTTGTTGTATTGAAAATGCATCTTTAGGAAAAGTACTAAACGATACGAAATGAACTAACGATAGTAATTTCAGGATTCTCCATTAATAATTACTCATGAAAACTAAAAATCCATACAGCATAGCAAATTGAAAATGTTCTTAAAAGAAAAAATTGATAATGAGCTGAGATCTTCTGCAGCAAAATCGATTGTAACACGGTCAAAATGCTTTGTTTACATTTTGTTGTTATGAAAATGCATGTGTAGGAAATGTAAAAAAAAAAAAAAAAAAAAAAAAACACTTTTAATCCGGAAATAATATAATTAATTTCCATGTTTAGGCAAACTCTGACCCTATACCATAAATTAAGAACAATCTATACATGCGTAAATAATATGAAGTATTACCTTTCAAACTGGATATCACCTATAAATTTCTCCCTGAACAGCGACAGACCTTTCTATTTCGCTGTCGCACGTTCAAAATTTTGATCTCCTGACGCTTCGTAAAGGCCTCTCTCGTATCAATAAATCTCTACTAAATAAAAATCTTCGAGATGCAGTGCCTCTTCAAATATGCTTTTTATATTAAATAATATTTTTTTTCACTAACACACAATCCTCCCATTGACTTTATACAGCCACGTGAGTTTATTTCCCCCACTCAGCTGATTTCACTTCTCTTCTACGGGCAATATTTACCATGCTGCTCGCATTTTCGCCGATCCCAACCGCCTGCGCGAATACCGCGTCAGCGCATGCTCAGCGAGATCGAGAGACCGGAAACCGCACAAAGCTTTAAGGACGGTGCTGGCGCCATCTGTTCGGTGAAAATGTAGTTAGTTTATTATAGTGATAATGAATTGAATATATAGAGGATGACACATATTGAAATGTAAATTTAATTACCAGATCTTCAATTTTGCTTTAGCTGATGAAAAATAAAAGCATAAAAATGTTAAATTATAAACTTAATTTACATATGAAACGTAAATTAAGGCTTTTTAATGTAAATTTCTGAATTTTTTATTAAAGGTATTTTTTATTTAAAAAAAATCAATATTTCACATTAGTATTATTAAACAGATTTAAAGTTTTTGCTTCTTAGTTTTAAGAAATTATTTAAATCAAATGAATTTTAATAAATTTATGAAATGCTCGATTTCTAATAATTTAGTCATGATTTTTATTTGTGCATTTTACATTTTAAGTTAATGTTGCATAATCCACAGTTTTTCTATTTCAAATTTGGTGTAAACTTACCATAGGCGTACAGTTATATGGGCCCGTGGGGCTCGAGCCCCCCCAATAAATTGTGAATAGGGGCTGAGCCCACCCAATAATTTACCACTAAATACAGAAAACTAATTTATACTAACATAAAAAAAAAGTATTTCACGCCATTTACAAACGTTTTCTTTGCTTCTATTTTTAACTTATAACATGGTAGAAAGATACTAACATGGGTACTTACCTTACATAGGTGTAGAATTCTATGGACCCATAGAGCTCGAGCGCCTCCAATAATTTACACTTAGACATAGTAAGTCATAGCTGCCAACTACTACGGAATATAATTAACCACTTTTTGTAAACAGTATATTTTAAAATTATTTTTTTCAAAATAGTAACCAGCTCGAACGCGCAGCACAAAAATTTTGCTATATTTTAAGCCGAAAAATCATGTAGAAAAAGTGGTTAATTCTATTCCGTACTAGTTGGCAGTTAAGAGTAAGTTATATGTACATAAATCAGTGGCGTAGCCAGAAATTTTTTAAGGGGAAGGGGGGGGGTACGACTTCTGCGACTCATATATATGTATACGGTACGAGTGTATGATAAGGGAGTGAGGCATATACATTTTGTATGGCAAAAAATTCCTCATGGGGGGTATAACCCCCCCTTGGCTACTCAACTGACGTGAATATATGTGGCTGTGGGGCCCGCCCCCCCCCAATAATTTTGAAAACTTTACGCTTATGAAACTTACACAGATATTTTTAAAAAAATTAAAAAGTTTTCACATTTGAAAGATTGTATTTTGCTAAGAAAATCCATTCTAAGAAAATAGTTTTTCTCGATTACCAAGTTAACTCTTTTTGACAAATAAAATTATTTCCTCTGCATGAAATATTCATGTAAGAATGGATTTTCTTAGCAAAATACAATCTTTCAAATGTGAAAACTTTTTTAATTTTTTTAAAAATATCTGTGTAAGTTTCATAAGCGTAAAGTTTTCAAAATTATTGGGGGGGGCGGGCCCCACAGCCACATATATTCACGTCAGTTGAGTAGCCAAGGGGGGGGTTATACCCCCCATGAGGAATTTTTTGCCATACAAAATGTATATGCCTCACTCCCTTATCATACACCCGTACCGTATACATATATATGAGTCGCAGAAGTCGTACCCCCCCCCTTCCCCTTAAAAAATTTCTGGCTACGCCACTGATTTATGTACATATAACTTACTCTTAACTGCCAACTAGTACGGAATAGAATTAACCACTTTTTCTACATGATTTTTCGGCTTAAAATATAGCAAAATTTTTGTGCTGCGCGCTCGAGCTGGTTACTATTTTGAAAAAAATAATTTTAAAATATACTGTTTACAAAAAGTGGTTAATTATATTCCGTAGTAGTTGGCAGCTATGACTTACTATGTCTAAGTGTAAATTATTGGAGGCGCTCGAGCTCTATGGGTCCATAGAATTCTACACCTATGTAAGGTAAGTACCCATGTTAGTATCTTTCTACCATGTTATAAGTTAAAAATAGAAGCAAAGAAAACGTTTGTAAATGGCGTGAAATACTTTTTTTTTATGTTAGTATAAATTAGTTTTCTGTGTTTAGTGGTAAATTATTGGGTGGGCTCAGCCCCTATTCACAATTTATTGGGGGGGCTCGAGCCCCACGGGCCCATATAACTCTACGCCTATGGTAAGTTTACACCAAATTTGAAATAGAAAAACTGTGAATTATGCAATATTAACTTAAAATGTAAAATGCACAAATAAAAATCATGACTAAATTATTAGAAATCGAGCATTTCATAAATTTATTAAAATTCATTTGATTTAAATAATTTCTTAAAACTAAGAAGCAAAAACTTTAAATCTGTTTAATAATACTAATGTGAAATATTGTTTTTTTTTTTTAAATAAAAAATACCTTTAATAAAAAATTCAGAAATTTACATTAAAAAGCCTTAATTTACGTTTCATATGTAAATTAAGTTTATAATTTAACATTTTTATGCTTTTATTTTTCATCAGCTAAAGCAAAATTGAAGATCTGGTAATTAAATTTACATTTCAATATGTGTCATCCTCTATATATTCAATTCATTATCACTATAATAAACTAACTACATTTTCACCGAACAGATGGCGCCAGCACCGTCCTTAAAGCTTTGTGCGGTTTCCTGTCTCTCGATCTCGCTGAGCATGCGGAGACGCGGTATTCGCGCGGGCGGTTGGGATCGGCGAAAATGCCTACTGCTCAGTAGGATCGTAGGATAAACAATCTCACGTGGCGGCCATTTCTTTCTTCTGCTACTGAACATACATGTTTTTCCGTTGCAGAGAGAAAATGTATTTTTATCTTCTGATTACGCCCGATTGGAGGTATTTATTGCTCATTTTAATTACAAGATTCAAAGTACTTTCTGTTGCTTTGGCTAAAATTGGGATTTTTTTCCTAGTATTTGTAAATCGCTAAAAAATATCTTAAACTTGCTTAAGCCTACCGCGGAACAGATGTAAATAAACAAACGTCATGGCGGCAGTAGGTGACTCCTAGCACATTGTTGCACTAGCATCATTCAAAATAAGGCTCGATTCATTTTTTTTTCTTCTGTGCACCTATAAATAA